>OY986040.1:117935356-118535356 GCA_963920215.1 Nineta flava
ATCACAAATTTCATCCTTTTTTAAATGCCCATAGTATTTTTCATTCCATTCTCTTTATTTTTTTATTTTATTTTATTTTTGTATAAGGAAGATAAATTAAAAAATATAATTACGCGAGCGCCTCCCTTTTAAAATACATTACCCTGTTCTCTCTATATGTACACTGCTAACTCATTTCACCAACTCATTCCCATACATTCTAAGATGCTTGTGCCATCACCTTCTACACCCACCCCCTGTATATATCCAAAACAACAATGTGTATATATCTCGACTCGACGTGGTACTTTAAAATGTTAACCTGCCTGCCACCCAATTCTTTTTTTTATTTTTTTATTTTATTTTATATGAACCAGTGGTCCTTAACTGTTTTTATTTTAATCATTATTTAAATTCAAAGATTTTATTTTAACATCACACAATATAGTGGATTCTTTGTTTGTAAACTAGCGTCTATTTATCCATTGTTACCAGTTCAAATGGCCGAGCGGTCTAAGGCGTTATGTCTGCGTAGTATGCCTACTTGGAAACTGGGAGATTATGGGTTGGAATCCCAACATCGGCAGTTTGTCAATTATTAAGAAGAAAAATGGGGCGGTTAATTGACTAAACTGTCGGCTTTTCTGCAGTTTCCTTCACGAACTCCAGATAAATATCGGCATAGTTCCTATCATAGTCGGCTGCAGCCACATATCCTACCAATTTCTAGTCTATACACAAAAATTCCTTCCACTACACTCACATCCTCACATCCTTAGGCATCACAATGAACCTTATAGTCGAAGTGTAGCCCGCCCAGGGCAGCCTCTACAATCTATCTATTTATCAATCCATTGTTAGTATGGTTGCCCTTCGGTTATATTATACCAACGGAAGTGACTATCGTTTACTTAATTTGACATTTAAGTAATATGCCTGCACATTGATTATATTAGATGACATAAAATTGAACCCACGACCTCTGACATTCTTGGCCAATGCTCTGGCCTCTGAACTACCTGAGTTGTTATGGTAGTGGAATGCATATAATCTTTTATTATCTTTGATCAATGTATTATTAATTTGTATATTTACTATTTACATTTTGTTTCCCAATCATTATGTTGAAAATATCATTAAGTTCTCTTTAAAGCTAAAAAAATTTCATAAGAAAATGATTTTAAAAGCTTACTACCTTAATGCGGGCGCGTAAATCTATAAACTATATTAGATAGGAAAAACTAAATAAGAAGAATATTGTAAGAAATTGAAAGGTTTTCAATATTGTGCAGCTTTTCAAGTTAAGGAAAGTCATTTTCGAGGTATCATCGAAAGCCACAAAAACAGTGACTTCCACATTATCTATTATCTTATATAAATGACTGCAATTAAAAAAATTTTAAAAGCAATTTAGCTCTCAGTTCGTATACATTAATTTTAATTTATAATTGCTATAGGTACATTGTGCGTTGTCTATATTGATTCAATTTAAATTACTTAGGTACTACCAAAAAAGTAAAACAGAAACAAATTATTATTTTAATTAGACGACAATTAGAAATGAAAATTTATAAAAAATATTTTTCATAATTAATTATACTAACGAAAAAAATAAAAAATAAAGAAAATAATTTTCTTAAAAATCCAAAAAAAAAATTAAAACTAATTAAACAATAATTATGCGTATAAAAATATAAAAAATATTTTTTATATAAATATAATAATTAATGCTTTATATATTCATTTAAATTTACAAATTAAAAAAAATTTTACATAACAATTAATTGAATATAATTATAGTATTAAAAAAAAAAAATATCTAACCGTTATTAAAACTCTGTTCTTTTTTTTAAATAGGTATTAGGATAAAAAAAAATGTTCACAATAAAAATGCAAAAGCTGCCTGCCTCAGCATAGCGTCATAGCAAAAGCGCGAGACTACTACCACTGTATATAAAAAAAAAAGCAAGTATAATATTAAATAGAAGGGGTAGCAGCAGCAACCAGCATAGTATAGCACAAGCATAGTGGTACACGAGACCGGTAGTAGGCGAATCGGCACCCCAGGGATGATAAAAAATATATAAAAAACTCTTACCCCTAATATCTGGACTGTGTTTTATAAGGATTCTTAATTTTTCATTACTTTCAACAACAACAACAACAAAAGTTATTGTATTTTTAAAATATATTTTCATTCCGGATAATTTTATAGCGAAAAATTTAATACTTAAAAAATATTTTTCTTTGATTTTTTTTTCGAATTGTTGAAATAATCATTCATTCTTGAAACAATGAATACCCTTTTGTTAAATTTCAAATTGGGTCCCAATTCCTAGAACAATTATTTGTATTTTATACATACGTATTTCGACTACATCATTTTGTAGTCATCATCAGTATGAATTAGCTAATCGTAACTATCTCTGGGATATGGAGTCAGAGATATGTTGCTTGTTGCTAATTTGGTGCGTGTCTCACAATGGAATTGGGGCAAAAGTTGACATTTAATTTCAAAAAACCTAGAGTTCTCTCTGATTATCTTAATAATCTTTATACCCTTTTATTAGTTTATATGAGTATTCATCTTCCAATGCCGATGTCTCCCGTTAAAGATGAATAGCCGAAAAACTCAAAAACTTTTTCTCAGATTCTTAAGGCATGAATTCTGCCGTCGACTTATAAACCTCGTACCCTCGATTGTTCATTCCATTATCCTTTTTGAGCAGGTCAGAATGCTTCTCTACGCTCTTGCTTATAAGCACAGTTTAATGGCGTTCGTTTTGGCTTACGAACACCTACGCTGTGCACATGACATGTAATTAAACAAAGGCTTATATAATATTCGTTTTGAAAGTTAGTACGATTTTGCGTTAATGCTTTTGCTGCGCTATTTGATAGATAACTTTAGCTGCTTTTGCTGCCCTTCGTTTGTGAGTGTGGTTTCTATCGTTTGAACTCAACCATTAGCGAGCTTTATCAGCTTTCACAGCGTCAAGGTGAACACCCAAGAACAATAGCACCCAAAAACAATAAACCCTACCTCAGATAATCTGTTTGCATATTCTTATTAAAATCTTCCTCGTTAAAACTTTTTACAATCCTAAGCGTTAGTCAAACAAGTGCCAAACTCATTCATATAACAGACCTGAAAAGACGTAAAATCTTAGTTCTCAAATGTCTAATGCTAAGGTTCTTATTACCAAATCTTTCTTAAACAAAATTTCAGCTTAAAAATAGTTAATGGAGTATTTTCAGCTGTTGGTATGTTTAGAAAATTCACGTGTCAAATAATAAAGTGATTATCAAGTTCTCTACTATGTTCACAATGAAAAAGTCAACAGTTCGTATTTCTTCTATAAATTAACCCAGGATTTCTGAGAAATATTTACGTACTGTAATCTCTTAACTTATCTGTTGTGAATCCTTTGGACTTTTATTCTCAAACCCCTAGCGGTTTTAGCACTTGTTAAATACTCCGACATCGGATTATGTTCTGCACCAGGACTTTGCATTCTCAGTCAATTAATGTAAACATAATGTGTTCTTGCTCAGATTGAATAAAATCTTCGGTGGTCTTCACACTTTTCGAAGACCACCTAATCACATTGCACGACATAATTTGGAACTATAAACGGCAAGGTCAGCGTAGAAGAAGAAGTCTCAATAAACCTTAGAGAAGAAGTACTGAAAAAGATGTTAGGCGGCAGTCTTTGGTCGTGAATCGTGAGAACTGGCTCAACTTTACATAGATAAGTCTAGTCTAGATACTAATCACAATTTAGTACTAATTTCGGCTAAAAAGAGTTAAATTATATGTATCAGGTTGTATGCTAGCATGATCCTGAGTGCTTTCCAATTTACATTTAATAAACAAAAACAATATAAAACAGGTGAAAATAACAACTAACTGAGTTAATTGCTTAAATACCCGGTATATACTGTGTTTATAAAAAAATTTTCAAACAAAAAATTTTTTGCCTTTTCTTTTCTATCTCTCACAGTTTCAAAGATAGACAGTTTTGCCCATTTTGCTTAGACACGATTTCGCCCTTTCACGAACTTGATGTTATTTTTTTGCTCTAGAGCATACAAAATTTCAAACTCGTTATCTCTTTACATATTTAAGTTATCGTGTTAACAGACAGACAGCCGGGGTTACAAAGTCGGGGCTAAACTTAATATATCCTTGTATATAATATACTTAATATATACCCTTGTGTATATCATATATACCGGGTAAAATAATTATTAAAGCGCCGAAAAAAATATACAAAGTAAATAATCCAAGCACACACAACCCAACCACACGGTAAATGCGGAAAAAAAAATCTACATAAAAAAGCGTAGGCAATTTCTGAAAACGGCTTCCATTAGCGGGACGTGGCTATTGTTTAGCGCGCCAAATTAATTTAACCCGAGGGGGTGTGTGTTGTGTATAAGGAACGCAGCAGTAGCAATAGTATTAGCACAAGCAACAACACAAGAAAATGATGAAGCAGAAGAAGACAATGTTCGTACAAAACGAAGGACATCTCCTCATCTCTCCGTATTTTTCTTTCTTACTCCTTCCTACACCCTTGATGAGAGAGGGTGGTTAGATGGATAGATAGATAGATAGATAGATAGATGGATGGATGCTGAATGAATGAATGTTGTACACCTACTACAACACACAACCAAAGGGGGTGTTGTGTAAAAGAGTAGTATTACTAATAGTAATGTTTTCAGTGAACATCATATCTCCAAGGTGGTGGGTAAAAATAAACGAATTCAACGAACAACGACAGAGAACGGAGAACGTTCAGTTTCCTTATACACCATATTAGTCGTCACATCGCTTACTTGTTTTTCCTTTCAAGAGGGAGGGTGATGGGTGCGGGGGTGTTCAACTATTTACTGTCTTCTTCCTTCGTTTTCCTACATCTTCCTGCCATCGTGCTGGCTGGATCCGATGATGAGAATGATGAACACTACGACTTTTCTCCGGTTATTTTTTTTTTCTTCTTACCTTTAATATGTATATAATTTTATTTAAGTATATTATTATACAGAATTTTAGTATTTATGTTATGTTAGTAGTATCTAGTGCTTGGCTTGGCTTACTTGCTGCATAGTACACAAAGACAATTACACCACTGTTCGAAAATTCTATGTGCCTATGAAATATATTTCCGGAATTTGGTCTAAAGGAAATTTTGGTATATCTTTGTTCTCCAATTTATAACAGTAGTTTACTACAGAGAATTACGAAAATGTTGTAAGTTATTATTTACTTTAAGGATGTTGGGTAGATCGGTGGCAATCGGTGGTAATCGGTGGCAAACCAACTGCAAAGTTTTTTGCTAATTATTTGCTGATAAAAAATATTTGTTTTGCTAATGCTGTTTCCGAGATACAGCTAGCAAATTAAATTATACGATAACTATAATAAGTCATAGGACAAAAATAAAAGTTTGTTATGTTAGTTGTTTGCTAGCTCTTTTCTAGCCGATGAACCAAAAATTGAACACGATGACATGTCATCGTGTTAGCTGTCAAACAGGTGGTCAGGCGAAAATAGACTAATTATACCATTTTATGAACACTCATCTGAAAATTTTTTTTTCTGCGATCTATATTTTCAACCGTTACAAAGTCGGAACTAAACTTAATATACTTTATATATATGTATATATATATATATATATATATATATATATATATATATATATATATATATATATATATATATATATATATATATATAGGGTGGCGCATAAGTAACGTCATGCGTGGCGCGTAAGTAATTGAATGCTGACTTTCAAGATAAATATATTTCAAAAATTTATTCATATACATATATATATATATATATATATATATATATATATACCAAGTATAAAAATATAATTGAGGTAATAAATTCTAGTTTATACAATTTGCCTATATTATAATGAATAGTGAAATTGTTGATACACTTGGAGAAGCATATATTGTACCAAACAACGGCTAGATATTGTGAAATCCAACATCTAGTGTATAGTACTCTACATATCTTCCCCCACCACCCAGAAAATAAATGTGTGTATCAATTTTCGTTGCTTGAATCAAAAATGGAAAGATCAATTTAAATTTGTTACTTAGTCTCCATGTTAATCGGATATATGCTCATAAAGAAATTTACTCAAATAAAGTTTAACTTTTTTTAATCAACTCTAAACTTTTCTACATCACTGTATAATTACTGCATCATATTATTATGTATATTAAGTATATAAAAATAGCAAGATAACTAAATTTATAAAAAAATAATGATTTCAATTAAATTTAATTTTTTGGAAAATCTTTTATATCAAGAAAGTAAATTTATTACATTAATAATATAAATATAAACATATATATATATATATATATATATATATATATATATGTTTATGTATACATATATATATATATATATATATATATATATATATATATATATATATATATATATATATAAATATATAAATATATAAATATATATATATATATATACAGCTCAATATGTTTATAAATACTATTATATGTAAATTAATTAAATTTTTTTACTTATAACGTTAAAGACTCCTTAAGAACTAATTAATTCAGGAATCAAGGAATATGCAGTGTCATTGAGAGATAGAATGCTCTCCTTTGCCTCAAACAGTTGTTATTCGATCGAATTGGAAACAAAAAAGTCTACTTATGTGCGCACGTAAGAAGTTATACTATTACACTATTATACTATTTTTTATTTAATATTAAATACGGTCAACCCTACTGTAAAGTCACAATAGATTAATAAAATGATATAGTAGTGAAAAACTACAATATAATTAATTATATCCAATCATGCTACATTTTATCATGGTAGAACAGAACCAGCGTCACTTCTTCTGTTAAAGTTAGAGTTTGAAAGACTAAATCCATTATTTACATTAGAATCAGAGTCAGTGAAACTTATCAAAACCAGGTCCGGTTTATCAAAATATACATTTAATATACAAAGTTTACGAGCCCATAAAATTTATATCATTGATAATGTGGCGCGTAATTCTATTATTCTTGTTTTATCAGAAACATGGAGTAATCATGATACAGACATTCTTGTACCTAATTTCAACTGAATTCAAATTGAAATATTCTAATGTAAGAGTTGGCTGTGTTGCTGTTTATCAAAATAATAACAATGAGATACGCACCAAATTAGCAACGAGTAACATATCTTTGACTCCATATCCCGGACTACCGGATCTTTGACTCCATATAGTTACGATTTGCTAATTCATACTGATGATGATTACTTTGTAGTCGAAATACATAATAAAAAAATACAAACAACTGTTCTAGGAATTGGGGGAAAATTTGAAATTTAACAATCTTTATAAAAATAATCATTCATCTATTTATAATTTATAATACATTGTCATGTCTTTCAATTTCCAAAAATCATATCACATACAAAAACAATTATTGCCCACTGCATATCGATCGACAATACATTTAAATACATATTTAAAAAATCAAGTAACCATGGTGATACATGTAAAATTCATTATTATGGATACTGTATTTAAGCTTAGAATTGAACTAAGCTAGTACACCGGAAGTATATATATATATATATATATATATATATATATATATATATATATATATATATATATATATATATATATATATACTTCCAATACACTTCAATATATAAAGGTTGTACGATCACTAGATATATAGTCCATGTATAAAATTCTTATATAGTGTACATTCAAGTCCACATTAAAGTTTATTATTTTTTGTCGTAAGTTACATGGAGAAAATTCATTATTTTCGGTATGACGGCACTAAAAAAATATATTTATGAAAAAAGATTTCGGGCAATTAAGCTACCGCCGACAGAAATACAATTTACCTGAAATCTCAGTTTTCTTCTTAAATATCTGATTTTTAGGCCCGTCATACCGGAATTTTATTAGATCAATCTCTTTATAAATATTTCTATTTTCTATTGCGGTTTTTTATTTATTCGTCTTATGTTATTCCATGTGAAAATTATCAAAATATGTCCACACTCATGGGTTTCTCCATAAGAGCAATGCATTAAAACTCGAACTTTAACATTAAATAATTAATAGAATACCTCCGTAACTACCCCCCCCCCCCAAGAACGTTTTATAATTGATTTATATGTACTTCAACTACATGTAAAAAAAAATCAAGCCTTAATATTTTTGAAGCTCCAGTGCTCGTACATCCTTAATAATTTATTTTTAAATTAAACATATTTATGATATTCAGAAAATTATATATATATATATATATATATATATATATATATATATATATATATATATATATATATATGAATTGGTTTTTAAAATCATTTTATTTAAAATTCATTAAAATAAATTAATTGTAAAGAACAATTTTACTTTTCCTTTTACACGAGTATAGCACAACCCCTTTTATTCATTTTACAAATAGATATTATAATTAATGTAAACATGTAATTGATAAAAATATATAAGATGTTGAAGTTTTAATACAAAACAAAGACAATTATTTACGTTAATAAACCACTCTTATGAGAATTTTTTGATTGCAATAACATGAATAAATATAAGTAAAATATAGATAAGATACTACCACCTATATACACAAGAAAAAAACATATTATTAATTGAAGAAGGGGAAAATGCAAATATATACATTGAAAACTACCGATCAAGAAAATTGAACAAATATTTATATTTAAAAAAAATTTTAGTTAAACGGTTTTTTGTGTGCATTCTTTGATGTACTTAAAGCTAGCATATAGATTCATATAAAACCGTAGGGCACATTTATTTTACGAATTTCTTTTATTGAAAATCATATTTGGCATTGGACAGTCTTCTTTGTTCTTAATATAATTAAATTGTTTGTTATGCGCCCCACGGTTTGATTTGAATCTGATCGAAGTCCCATATTGATGCATAATATTATTTTCTAGCTTTTAGAACATCAAAGAATGTAGAATAACCCATTTAACCCACTTAATAATTATTTTTATTTAATTTTTTTTCAAAAAACTTTCCATAGTTTTTCACAACGCTTCCACCAAAATTTCTCACTTCTGTATTATGCCATATTTTCGAATTTCATCATTAGATCATTTAGATGGTACCATATTATTGTATTGTTATATGAGGATTAAATACTTGTACAATGTTTCAGTATCAGTTTCGTAGAAGTCGGTGAAAAGTTGAGGTTGCAAACTTTGAAGCAAACAAGACACGAAAGTGTACCAAATAAAACCTTTTAAAAATGTTATGAGTTTCGATGTTGTTGAGAATCGATGTAAGATCTATACTAATAATACAAGACTACAGGACTTCTGGAACATCTTTGTAGGAAAAGAGGCAATAGATCAATTTGATCGCGGTACAAAAACTTTTTATAAGATTTACTCCTGATTCGCATCTAATATAATCGAATACTAATAATAAAATTGTAGAGAAAATAAGAGAGGGTCCTAGTACTTGTTATGGAATACCAAATTTTTAGAGCCTATTGCAACCCAGCAAAATTTTTCACTATACAGTGACAATGCATCAAAATCGGTTCAATCGTTTTAACAGACGCAATACGGGAAAAAGCAGACAAACACACTTGAAAAAAAGTTTTTTGGAATCGTTATCATCGTTATATTTACCAAATTTACGGCATATTTATATATATATATGTATTATATATATATATATTGTGACGGTAGTTTCACCACCTTGGAATCAACAAGGTGATGACTAGCCGACAAATCGTAGCACCAATTCGAAACAAAAAAAACAATTTATTATTTGGGCGCCAGGTTTTTTTTTGAGTACCACTCACGAGTTCGATTTATGTTGTAGGTTAAAGGGGAACACTCGCCTGATTGTTACGAGCTCGAATATTGGAGTAATTTAAAAAAAAAATGTAATTTACGAAGAAAAAAAAATAGTACTAATAATTTAATTGAAAAAAAAATAATAATTCGATTACAACACAAGTTGAACAAAAAAAAATCGTGAACAAGAAAAAAAAATAATTCTAACAAAATAAGATAATACCTAACAGTGAAACAAATTTTAATTCTGGTACCAAAACGTGTTTACGAAATTTAAATTTTAACAAATAAAAAAAATTTACAAATAAAAATGAATTAAATAAAAAAATATATGATTCGAAATAATAATTTAAAAAAAAAAAATTTACTTTCGTGAACACGCTAACGCAAATGAATACCACCAACCTCACTCGGTCTCCGTATCTTCGATCGATGAATTCAATTTATTTGCACAAAATCTCAAAGTAATTCTTTAACAATTTAAGCAAAACCAAATTGTAACAAAATTATTAATTCAATTCGACACTTAAACAATTTTAATCACGATTCAAATTTAATTAACTATCACGATCTTTTCTTTTAATTTTTCGGTACGCAGAAACAGGCTCTCGAAACACAAGCAAAAAATTAATGATTTCTTTTTTCGTGTTTCAACCAAAGTCCGTCATACAAAAAAAACAAAAAAACACCACTGTTGTTCACATTCCTTAAAATTTGTTTGTGACAAAATGTTTAAATCGGAACATCAGGGTTGTATTTAAAAATTAATAATATTTCACACCGTTTACTTGCTTTGCCAATAATGAACGTAGCAATGTGGCTGATGCTATTTGTGTTTCACCAACCATCATTAATTCATCCAATATAAAATATGCATTTTCAACCTTTAATAATATCGAATTCACATATAGTTCCAAAATCCATCCATCAACTCAACATAACGATGTAGTATTTCATCATTACAATTCATTATCATTTTCATCTATCGTACAACAGAAATATAAACTAGCAAATTGGTTAAAAACATTTTTTAATTCTTCACTTTGACAAAACCAAACATCTTTGGCGTTCCACCCAATATCAATATTATCAATAATCGTGTAATGTTCTTCTTTACTTTATACACAAAGTTTCCACCATAACAAATTCATTAATTAATTTACACTGTTCATCATAAACGAAACGAGTCCCGAACAATCATACACTCGAAGTTTTATTTTAATGATCACTATTTCGACAAGTCTATAATACGGGACTGTTATTTTTTTTTTTAAATTCCAACAATAATTTTTATTTTATGTTTTTTTTTTAAATGTAACCAAATCAATTAATCGGTCTTTCGTACAATCGAAAAACATATAGAACGCATAAATAAGCCCCAAACTATTTGACCATACTCCATATAGCAGTTCCACAAATGCAAACGGTAATCAATTCAATAATAAAATCGGAAAAGGATTTCGTATATTTTGTTAAGTGAAAATTAATCTTATCCATTCTTGAATCTTCTCCTTTGCTTGATCCAATTCCACGATGTCGGCGATCGATACTGGAGCGAGGTTGGTAATTATTTAATGCGTGTGGCTAATCTTAAAAATAGAAATATAATATAATTACAATTATCAATGTCAACAGCGACATCGGAGTTCGGAGCCGTCTCTTGCGTTTATCTGGCCCCGGTGTCCTTCCGATGGAACCAGCGACCAGTCGCGTCGAATTCACGCCCATAATAAACATAAATACTAAAAAAAATAAAAAGACACTCATCGAAGGTTGAATTCATTTCAACTGTTACAAAATATATATATATATATATATATATATATATATATATATATATATATATATATATATATATATATATATATATATATATATGTATATATATATATATATATATATATATATTTATAGATATAGATATATATTGATAATTATATATATAATAAATCAAATATCATACAGTTTTTACACCACGTATGACGTATAAGTCAATTTCCATAAAGGTTAAGAAGACATAAGTATGAAAGAACAGCCGAAAACCATATAGACTATATGTCATTGAATTTTGACATGTAAAAGACCTGGACCTCTAGATTGTTTTGCAAATGGCTTCTATATTGCAACTAACTATGATTACATATAAAATTGAATTTTTCTATCTCTCGTCACGTTGAGTTACTACATGCATACATACGTAAATCTAAGCAAAATCACTGAAATAATCGTTAAGATACCTTTGCCAAAGATCATTCAATATGGAAGACTTAAGTTTTTCCACATATACGAAAAACATTACTTCCAAAAATAATATGAACACAATTCTAATGTCATTTTAATACACCTTTTGAAAACAGTCAAGATCTTCAACACATTTTAGATTGGTTCAATTTTATTCAATCGAATCGTGTTAAACACATAATAAAAGAGGATAAAAATATTTTACAATTTTAAATGAGAAAACATTTATCATATATTTAGAGAGTTGATTGCCACATTGCTAACTAAATAAAATGTATAGATAAATTGTATATACTATATATATACTAGCTTATGTATATTATTACTGTTCATAATATTTGCAAATAAGAATTTAAATGATGATCTTTATGGTGTATATATAAAGAAAACTCTATTTATTTTAAAATCGACGACCCCTTCTTCATTTTCTTCCTCTTTCGTATAATTTTAAATCTCCGAAACATATATTTTTCAATAGAATTTATCAATATTGTCTTTAACTATCATATGCATACAATTTATATTTAGTAAGAGGTGTTAGAGAAAAGTTCCTTTATTGAAAAGAAAAGAAACGTTTTATTTCGTTTTTTATGTAGTCCGATTTTTTTGATTATTGAATCTCTTTTTCGAGTGTTCCAAGTCACACTTCTACTTTACCCGAATTGCATTAATGTTATTTCGAGTCAGTCTTATATCTCAACTTCAGAATGTACACATGGTTAGAAAAGTAACGCTCATTTTTCAAAATTTCATTATGGGTTTGTGACTTATTTGTTCGGTTTTCGTAAAAATACTTTGGATAAAACTTGTTTGTAATAAATATAGTAACAACTTTTGTTCGAAATATATCCCCAAAAACCAAATGAATCGGATACAAACAACTAAATCATTTTGAAAAATGATCGCTACTTTCATGGTAGGACTAGCTGACTTATTTTCAAAAATATCTGCATAAACTCAGCGAATTTGGTCAAGGAAAAGAATCTTAAAATAAGTAACAATGGCGGATACATCTTATATTAATTATTAAGGATGTTCCTGCATAGTACCACTCTTCGACATAGTTTGCTCATTTTTTTTTCACAGGCAAAAAATAAAGTTTTCTAATAAATCCCGAAGTTTCAGAATTTTTGACCGTTTAGAACGCGAGATAATTTATAGCAAAGTAATCATTCTCTCTCACTCTCTCTCATTAGAAGCATGGAAAACTTCATACCCGCTTAACTATTATCTGTTATATTAGAAAAAACTCGACAGAATTTAATAAAAAACTAGGAGAGTAAAGCTAAATATTTATTATATATATTTTTTTTAAAAATCGTATGTTATCGTTTTATTTTCGAAATATAAAAGTTTTAAATTTTTTTTTTCTTCAACGTAACATTATTTTGTATATGCGAATAGTGTATTCGTCTATGTTTTGTATATGTGTGTGTATGTATTTGTGCTATAATAAAATCAAATCGGTTTTTTGACCTGGTTATATGACACAGTGCTGGACCGTCCTTAAGTATTAAAACTATCATTATAAAACTATATGTATTAAAACTTTATAGATCGGATAATAAATTTTAATAAAATATATTTTCTACAACTTTACTTATGATAAAATTTTCTATTTAACTAATATTAAAAGAGATATTTCACATTTTGCGCTTCTACCTCCCTCTAAACCCCCCCCCCCCTTTCAGCTTGAACGATTTTCCCAATTGATGAATTTAGCTTATAAATACCAAAACCACGTAGTGTACCGAATTTCATTCAGATCGTATACGAATTGTGACATGTAGACAGGCATATATAATTAATATATATACAAATCGTCGGTTTGGAAGATGACCGTCATAACTAAAAAAATGGTTTGAGATTTAAAGATTTTGTTGCAACAAAATATATAAATATATAAATTATAACAGTAGCCATTTAGAACTTTTACTGGGTACGTTCAATGGACATTTGAAAATCCAAAAAAGTAGTAATGTTTACGTGAAACCCCGGTCATTGCTCGGCTATTCTCGCAGTAGCTCTTTATATTTTTATTTTTATAACACGTTATATATAAACTTGTTTAATATGAAGGCAATACGAGTATTTCTATGTGTACGATTGAAGATTCGTATTTGAAATGTAAAATGAATGAAGAATCAAGCCAACCAAGTATTTATGCATATAGTTTACATTTTAAATGAACTTGTGTTTTTTCTATTCATAATTAATTACTTCATTAATATTTACACCAGTAATTGTTTATACAAATACGTTTAATTTATATTATAATTTACAAACTAACTGAAGTTTCTTTTTCTTTTTTGTTAAATACATTCATGAACAAATCCCCTTATACTCATTGGCATAAATCAAGGAACTAATTGTATGGAATCTGTTATTCATAGCTAAATATAAGCATCTTTATAGACTTCTGTCTTGAATAAACTTTTCTCGATAAACTATTTTCTTTCCTCATTATATGTAAAGTTGTAGAAAATAAGTTTTAACATAATTTGTAACCTATAAGCACATTTATTGCAACTCCAATGTTTACAGAAATATTTGAAATTTTAATATATTCTAATGTTTAATATCATTCAAAATCGTCGTAATAGTAACTTCATTTCAAAATCATTATAATTCCTACCTAATCGGAAAATTGGCTTGGTCCACGTAGCTCCTAAACGACGCATTTTTAGTGATAGTCAACTAATAAAAATTCTGTAAAGCCCGAAATTTATGATTTTGTTGGTTAAGATACTTTTCCACGCTAAATATCTACAATTGAATGGCCAAACTGAGATTCGTGCGGCACTATGATCAGATGGTGGATTCTATATATATTACACATATTGTGGCAAAAATCGACCAAGTTGTCGCGCTTGTCAAGGCGCTCTACTTGGGACTGGGAGGTTATGGGTTCGAATCCCGACATCGGCAGTTTGTCAATTATTAAGAAAAAAAAAGGTGCGGTTAATTGACTAAACTGTCGGCGTACGGACAAGAATGATGTAACCGGCTATGCTTGTGAAGGTTTTCTGCAGTTTCCTTCACAAACTCCATATGAATATCGGCACAGTGAACCTATCAAGGTCGGCTGCAGCCGCACAACGTTCAAATTCCTAGTCTACACACAAAAATTTCTTCCACTCCACTCACATCCTTCATCACAATGAACCTTATCAAAGTGTGTCCCGTCCAAGGTAGCCGCTACAATCTAATATAATCTTGTGGCAAAAACTATTAAAATTAAATAAGGTAACTATTCCAACCGAGTACTTTAGGTTTTGCCGCAATATGTGAAATATATAGAACGCCTTTAAGTGCGGGGGCCTAAAATCACGGAAACTTGACCAACCCGATGTATGACCGACGAAATGAAAGATCCAAACATCTATATCGCGAAAACTAAACGAGATATCGAAAACTTGTATTCATGCATTTCTTCACATCTCGTCGAGTTATACAAGAATCCGCCAATCAGTTTGTGATGCCGTACGAATCGTAATATCCCCAACCGAATTTATCTGAGTTTAGTGTTTATGAGAAAAAAATTGTACGTGTCATCTCCGACACGCGATGGAGTTTACTCTTATAAGTTATTTAATTTTGAAATATTCTGAAAAAATTTAAATTTATTAATAGCCAAAATACAAATTTGCATATTTCTAACTTATATAATATAACGATTTATAGTGTGCAAGTATAGTTTATAGTTTCTATGGAAATGGCAATGGCAATCTGAAAAGATTTTGTAAAACATCATAAATTAAAATTAAAATAATAAAAGTATAAAGTGTTAGCTTGTAAAAAAAACACAACGCTTTTTATGTTAACTCAAGATTTTACTACCCTTCAAATTGTCGTACCGGGGGCTTTAAATGAAATCCATTCTTAAGGAGTAAACTCCAAAAATCGGGAGAAACATTACCGATGCTTAATGTACAAGATAAAAATTACTGGTAACTAAAAAATTTGAATATTTTCTTAAAAGAATTGTCCCTTGATTTTTTTAAATATATTATATTTAATATGATGAAAATGTTATAATATACACATTAATATCAAATTACCAAAAAAATACACATAAGTTTAATACATAAAAAAAAGTTTCTTCATTACATCGATGAACGAATCCTCGTCTTATTCTTTACTATAGTGACGGCCGCCCTCCTAATGATTGATCACTTGTAATGAGTAAAGTTTTAAGGAAGGTATATTATTTTACTAATTGTTTTTTCTGTTTATAAAACATTAAAAACTTTACGGATGGAACATTACATATGAGTATACATAGCCTGTGTCAAGTTTACCGCATTTTAAATATTATTATTTTCACACTCCACACAAAATGTTTGCATATTGAAGTTACATTGACGAATAAAATTTATTAGTAACTAATATACAAATGGTATCATACCAATGACTCATTCTGTGCTCTCTATGGTTGTATTCGTTTTAGGCGATTACACGCTGTTATCGCCCACAAGCGTTGTTTTTAGTGTTTAGCTTGACGCTAGCTCCCAAAACGAATACTAGATAAGCGTTTGTTTGTTTATCTATCATGTGCACACAGTGTAAACATTCATAAGCCAAAACTAACGCCAATAAATGCGCTCATAAGCGTGAGCGCTGGAACAAACGTGTAAACGCTTAAAACAAATACACCCTATATACTATATCGTACTATCGAATCCAAAAGTGACGCTTCTTTTTCTCTTAATTCTGCAGTAAATTTGTGTAGAATCAATACGGTTTTATGAATAAATTTCTGGGACAGAAGTTGTAGGTATTTTTATAAAAAACAACTTGCTCTGCTTGCAAGGGGACTCGCTTGTTCCGCGAGGTGGCCTCCGGCCTTGGCTCCGCGTTTTTTGACATAATGTAAAAAACCACATTCTTCTAGCATGAATAGAAGTAAAGAACGTATTTTCGATGGGGGTTTCCCATTTCCGGGGAGGTTGCGTTGGGAAAATTAAAGTTTACCGATTTTTTCCATAAGTTCACATAAGTTCAGTCGAACACAGAAACCGCATGCTTCTAGCATGTCTAGAAGTGGGTTAGAATTTGTATAAGTGATTCAGTCAGTGAGTGAATGTGTTACACACAGGGCTGTATATATTATAGGATTATTATTCGTAATATTTCTTCGAAAAAGAAAAGTATTCGGCCCAAAGCGATGGCAAAAGTTTTAAAAATGCATTTTCGGTGTCGTGAATGCATAATAAATCTGAAGTTGATTCGTGAATGATAACATTATTTTTGTGTATTTTGTGTGGAATGTGTTATTAATCCACTACTGATGACTAAAATGCGCATACCTTGATACAGGCTGTGTAATATAATATTTGTTTATAGAATTACAATAAATGGAAAGTTTATTGAATTCTCATAAAACTTTTTAATAATTTTTTAAACATTTATTTCTACCAAAAATTGAAAGATCAAATTCTAATGCTCTGTTTTGTTTTCTTTTGATAATCGAATTAAAATGTAAAAACTTTGTAACCTGTAATAAATATTACTCGCATCTTCATTCTCGATGCCTGAGGATAGTTCAAACTCAAGTAAACTTTACTGAATGAGTTGACTAACACCATGATATATTAGCTTTATTGAAATTTTGTGAGTGCTTCGGCTAGCTCGAATATAGTGCAATCTAGAATTCCGATTTTTGACCACTTTCTCAGTCCGTATATCGATAATAACCCGCGCGGCAAATGTTTGCTTCCAAGTCGTCCGTTGTTTTTAGTTTTTCGGCGTAAACTGGGGATTTTACATTACCCCACAGGTCTATTACGCGAAGTTATGCGCTTATCGAAAGTTTCCTTCAATAAATTGATTGTGACGCGTTATGTGTGTCATGTTGCGTCGTCTTGTTGAAACCAAAGCTCTTCCACATTAACGGCGTAAAGCCAGAAATCATCTAACTATATATTTATACAATTTGCCGGTGTTGTTCTATAAGTCTATTCATACTTAACTGGCAAACCACACGGATCATAAACTATCTATCTGATGGCAAATTGGTCACTGGAAACAATGTTGCCAATTTCAAAAAAAACCTGATAAAAAACACTTTATATATATATATATATATGTGTATATGTATATGTATATGTATATGTATATGTATATGTATATGTATATGTATATGTATATGTATATGTATATGTATATGTATATGTATATGTATATGTATATGTATATGTATATGTATATGTATATGTATATGTATATGTATATGTATATGTATATGTATATGTATATGTATATGTATATGTATATGTATATGTATATGTATATGTATATGTATATGTATATGTATATGTATATGTATATGTATATGTATATGTATATGTATATGTATATGTATATGTATATGTATATGTATATGTATATGTATATGTATATGTATATGTATATGTATATGTATATGTATATGTATATGTATATGTATATGTATATGTATATGTATATGTATATGTATATGTATATGTATATGTATATGTATATGTATATGTATATGTATATGTATATGTATATGTATATGTATATGTATATGTATATGTATATGTATATGTATATGTATATGTATATGTATATGTATATGTATATGTATATGTATATGTATATGTATATGTATATGTATATGTATATGTATATGTATATGTATATGTATATGTATATGTATATGTATATGTATATGTATATGTATATGTATATGTATATGTATATGTATATGTATATGTATATGTATATGTATATGTATATGTATATGTATATGTATATGTATATGTATATGTATATGTATATGTATATGTATATGTATATGTATATGTATATGTATATGTATATGTATATGTATATGTATATGTATATGTATATGTATATGTATATGTATATGTATATGTATATGTATATGTATATGTATATGTATATGTATATGTATATGTATATGTATATGTATATGTATATGTATATGTATATGTATATGTATATGTATATGTATATGTATATGTATATGTATATGTATATGTATATGTATATGTATATGTATATGTATATGTATATGTATATGTATATGTATATGTATATGTATATGTATATGTATATGTATATGTATATGTATATGTATATGTATATGTATATGTATATGTATATGTATATGTATATGTATATGTATATGTATATGTATATGTATATGTATATGTATATGTATATGTATATGTATATGTATATGTATATGTATATGTATATGTATATGTATATGTATATGTATATGTATATGTATATGTATATGTATATGTATATGTATATGTATATGTATATGTATATGTATATGTATATGTATATGTATATGTATATGTATATGTATATGTATATGTATATGTATATGTATATGTATATGTATATGTATATGTATATGTATATGTATATGTATATGTATATGTATATGTATATGTATATGTATATGTATATGTATATGTATATGTATATGTATATGTATATGTATATGTATATGTATATGTATATGTATATGTATATGTATATGTATATGTATATGTATATGTATATGTATATGTATATGTATATGTATATGTATATGTATATGTATATGTATATGTATATGTATATGTATATGTATATGTATATGTATATGTATATGTATATGTATATGTATATGTATATGTATATGTATATGTATATGTATATGTATATGTATATGTATATGTATATGTATATGTATATGTATATGTATATGTATATGTATATGTATATGTATATGTATATAATCAATCACTGTAATCACACGCGTCTGTAATCACTCTAAAGGTCACAAATTTAGTTAGATGGGATTGCATTTTCGTATGTGACATTATTTTGGTATTTGAATGGTTAAGTTCGTTAATTGGCAAAATCGACCAAGGGGGACACAAATAATTTAGAATATCTTTCTTAATATTGATAAAATCAGTAAATTTGTAAGAAATTAATTTTACCTCAATTCTCTACTGCTCATTTTATCTCTGTAACTCTAATATTTACAAAAATATTTACGATTTTAATGTGATAATAATGAATATTAAATTATCGTTAAGGGAACTTAATTTCATATCTATTTTAATTCTTATCTCTGAGAAAAATCGCTTAGTCTAAGTAGGCTTCTACGTGGCATATTTTAATTTTTTACTCACTGATTGGATATAACCCGTTAAAAAACAAAAACCCTTTACATTGACACGATAAGAGTGAAAGTAGTAAAAAAAAAAATTGTACAAGAAATATGGAATAGATTTTTAACGATATCACACACATCTCATTCATCGATTAAGGAGAGTGGAGTTTTTAATTCTTTTTTTTTTGTAAGGCTTTAATAATACCATCACAGTACACTAACTGTATACACTTTTTTTTTTAAACCGTTCACCCCACAGCACATAGATAGAAGTTCTCTCTGTCTAATACTAATAACACATTTGATATAAAATATTAGTGCGAGGAATGGGTTACAGACCGTACGTAGTATATCATACGTATGTATATGATTATCCTAACTACAATCGCTATCTCTTTTTTAACCCCTCACATCATATAGCAGAATGTCACTACTAACTTTAAAAAAAAACTGGTTAGTGAGAGTTAAAAGAGAGACGGGCACGTGACTCCCTTAATTCTTTTTTTCTACATGCGTAAGTTTTTTTTCTGATGAGATATTTATTATACAGGATGGTTGATGCCGTGTGTATTGGACTTTTTAACCCTTTTCACTCAGTAACGGGTTGTTAATAGTAAAACTTTAGACAAGGTCAATTCTGGATAGGAAGATACTTTCAAATTAATACTTACCTAATGATAAAATTTTCGCCTCTTTATTAGAAAAGATATAGATAGAGAGATAGATTGTAGAGGCGGCCCTGGACGGGCTACACTTCGGCCATAATGTCCATCGTGATGCCTAAGAGATTGTGTATAGACTAGGAATTGGTAGGATATGCGGCTGCAGCCATCTGGAGTTCGTGAAGGAAACTGCAGAAAACCTTCTCAAGCATAGCCGGTTACTTCGTTCTAGACCATACGCCGACAGTTTAGTCAATTATCCGACCCTTTGTTTGTCTTAATAATTGACAAACTGCCGATGTTGGGATTCGAGTCTATAACCTCTCAGTTTCTAAGTAGGCATACTGTGTAGATATAACCCCTTAGACCACTCGGCACTTGGACTGGTATTTAAAGGGAATAGGACTAATCTTGATGCTGGTTTTCCTGGGGTTGTATTTACTTTGGAAGAGCACTATTGGCTATAATTTTTTTTTGCATCATATATCATTTATGCTTGGCAACTATGCCCAAAAATCTATATTTTAAACGATGTAAGCCAGAGATAATTTTTAATCATTCAATTGATACTTTTTTCATATACCCAAATAGTTTTAGCTTAAAAATGGTTTGGTTAGATAATAAATAAAATATAAAAGCATTAATAATTTTATGAATGACTTGGGTAATTTAGTTTTTCGATTAAAAAAAATGTCGTCCTCTTTGAGAGCATCATACATTATGCATACATGATGCATGTATCATACATGATACTATTTCCCTGGTACCGAACCTATGTTCTTATTGTATACCGTATTCTAGAGTTTGGGTCTTTCTAGAAGTCCAGACAATTACTTACATGCCGATAAACAATGAAACGATCAAAGTTCCCCTTTATGATTAAATAATCACTTCGGTTTTGTAAAATGAAACCTTCTAGAAGATCACCTAAATAAAAAGCTAATTGCAGAAAACGTGGAACGTTTTGTTGAAATTAATCTTTCATACTCTTCTCAAAGAAATGTAACAAAGAAAGCATCCTAAGTTTTTACAATTATCTATTTAAAATTTGTTTGATTTTAATCTATTTCTAGAAAAACTGTATTTTTTAACTATATATCACTTTTTAATAATCTTCTAATTAATGTAGTAACTTATTTCCCATAGGTCCTAAGGACCTGCACCATCAGATTTCTCTTTCGTGGAATACTTACGAATTCCATCATGCGATCATTAGTGTCATATTATTATTATTGTATTATCTATCATCATATGAAATCGACTTCCTAGATTTCTAAGACAACTTAACAAAAGCAACAAGTAAAAATAACAACTAACTAAGTTAACTTCTGCTTAAATATCCGGTATACACTGAGTTTATGAAAAAAATTTAAATTAAAATTGTTTAATTAAAAAAGTATCATTTTTTGCTTAAAATTTGTATGCTTAAAAAATCTCCTACCGTTTCAAAGGTGGATATTTTCTCCCATGGCGCGGGGTCCGATTCCTTACTTTTTAGCTCATAGAACAAACTTACAAAATTTCAACTCATTATATCTTTTTTTTTTGAGTTATCGTTCACGGACGGACAGACAGACGAATTAGACCAATTAGATCATTTTATGCACACCAATAAATAAATTTTCTTCTGTGATTAATATTTACAAGCGTTACAAAGTTGGCACTAAACAAGAATACCTTCGTTTATACTATATATACCGGGTATAAAATGACATTTAAAACAGATTTCTAAGGCATCTTAAGGTAGTTCCAGAACTATCTTATATAATCAGGACAAAAAACCAGTTTAATTTTATTATAGAATAAATACATATACACACATACACAACACATAGATATATTCACTATTCATATACACAAATTAATGTAATTTTGAAATAAAAAATAATTTTAAACTATTATATTTCGAAAACAAAACGGTAAAACGCGATTTTTTTAAAAAATCTAATTAATTAATATTTATCTTTACTATCTTAGTTTTTTTTAAATTCTGTCGAGTACTTTTTTAATACAACAGATAATAGTTGGACGGGCATGAAATTTTACATGCTTCTAATGAGAGAAAGTGAGAGAGAATGATTACTTTGCTATTAATTATCTCGCGTTCTATACATTCAAAAATTCTGAAACTTCAAGATTTATTAGAAAACGTTATTTTTAGCATGTGAAAAAAAATGAACAAAATCTGTCGAAAAGTGGTTTCATGCTGGAACATCCTTAATAAAAGCAAGTTAAAAATGACATAAAAATATAACTATCACATCCTGTATATATAATAATGAATTCATATATAAAAAATATTTTTTTTTTTCGTGTATGTCACATTTTAACCCTACACAACCCTTTCGGGGTACGTTTTTTTTTTTTGTTTATTGATTTTTACAGATGACGGCACAAATAGTTTTGTTATTCAGTTTTTACTTTTTATATTTAATAATATATATAGCGAACGAGCAAAGAAGCAAATAATTTTAGGGTTTATTTAGTTGTGGTAAAAGAGTTTTTTTTTCAGTTTCTATAGAAAATGTTTTTGTAATCTAAAGAGTTGACAGTGTATTTGACATATGAGTTGTGGAAACGATATAAATAAATTTGACCCTTGCATATTTTTTGCGAACACACAACAAGTGACTGAGTCATTATAAACTGGATATTGTCATTAAAAAATTCGTACTTTGTATGTGTGAAACGAATCATTACGTATTTAAAAATACAATGAAATATAATGCTAAATCATTTATTGTTTGCACGTATTTAAAGAATAAATTAGTATTAGAAAAAATGAGCCAGGCCTTTTTAGCCAAAAATTAATTAGGGATTAGTCCACAGTACAGCACGGTTTTTTATTAATGATTAGCAACAGGCTAAATTTTTGTCAGTAGCTTCCTTTCGACGAGAACCCCAAGTTTTCTCTCGCAAAAGTTTTCGATGATAGTGACTAACGAAGCGCGTAAGAGAGTAACAGTTCAGAGCGTAGGACTGGGAAATTGAACCACTGAATTTGTAGGACAAGGTGGTCATCAAATTATACATACCATTATTAATAACCAGCATAAAAATCAGCTTGTTACTAATAACTATGTATACCTCGTTATTTGAACATGTTCGGGGTGGAGGACCTGCCTGTCATACCATCCATTTTGTAGGACACAAGTTTTTTTGAAGTCTTTATTACATTATCTCTCAATTTAACTAGCAAATTAAATGTTACTGATAAAATTTTTGCTATTGTCAAACAAACAAAAGTTACTCTCTTACGCGCTTCGTTACTCACTATCATCGAGAATTTTCGCGAAAGAAAAGTTGGGCGTCTCGTCGAAAGGAAGCTACTGACAAAAATTTAGCCTGTTACTAATCATTAAAAAAAACCGTGCTGTACTGTGAACTAGATAATATTATTATGAAATTATTTTATAGATATCGGTTTTAAAATTTTCGGGGTTTATCGTTTGACTAAAATATAAATTCAAAACCAAGGTAAACCCATAATTCATCACTCCTAATAATTTAATAAACATTATCCATTCCATACATCCACAACCATTATGGACGTATAATTATAGACCATGAAAAAATATAGACCATTTTTTTAGATTTTAATATATTTCAATGTAATAAGGTACAGGATGGAAAAATCTCATGCCTTGTTGAATTTTTTAGATTCTAACCTCTTTTTACCCAACATGAAGTTCGTAAACATATAGAAAGATTTTATTTAGTCTCATTTCGGATATTTATT
Source organism: Nineta flava (assembly GCA_963920215.1). Taxonomy (NCBI): domain Eukaryota; kingdom Metazoa; phylum Arthropoda; class Insecta; order Neuroptera; family Chrysopidae; genus Nineta; species Nineta flava. The sequence goes on from OY986040.1 coordinate 117,960,010, forward strand.
TCAAATCTTGTTTGATTCAAATCTTCCAATCAAATCTTTGCACCTACCATTTTGATGGAGACGTCGTGAAACATTATGGTAGGTCAAAAATCTGATCCTTAATATTATTTTCTAGCTTTTAGCATATCATCATCGATTGTACTGTAAATATATGTTTAAGGTAGTTGTCTTACATTAATCGTGTTAAAAAGTTTCAGCTCAGAACACACATAAATTATATGAATAGACTGAGATTATAGACTATATTTTTTTGACTTGAAAGTACCTCAATACACAGTCCTCAATACATAGAAATATTATACACAGAAAGTACACATACACAGAAAGTACCTCAATACAAAGTCAAGAGTCGTATTATTGCGTAGTTGTCTTGCAGTAATCGTGTTAAAAAGTTTCAGCTCAGAACCCATTTCAATAGGGAATATGCATGAAAATTTTTTTTCACTTGAATTGAAGCATGTTTACTTGACAAATATCAAGGTAAAATTACTTTTTAAATAACTTTAAAAATAAGCGAGATATGAATGATTGAAATTCCCGATTAGACAAAGAGGGTGATAGCCCTCTTGATATGTTATGTGACGTCTTATTACACTTTCACCATTTAAAATACACGTAAAACTCCGTTTTTGGTATTTTTGCAAGAAAGAGACAGATAATAATCTTTAAAAGCTTATAGCTTCCTTGATATTTGTCGGATTTTAATTTCGTTTTTAAATATTATTACAGTATTAACAGTATTTTCATATTCTAAAAATAAATGTGAAAAAAAATTTTCATGCATATTCTCTATTATATGAATATAGACTGAGATTGTATAGTATACTTGTTTGACTTGTATGTACCTCGTATAGTTGTTCGCTTGAATTAGAAAAAAATGTCAATCGTTTGCATTTATACACCTGGGTCGCGTAGCACCTAACTTTTAAACGATGCGAGATAGTGAAAATTTTATTGTATAAAAACTAATCTAATAAAAACTTTTGTATGGAATATTTTTTCATGCAATAAATAATTTAGGCAAATATTCAGTGTGAAACCTAAACCTAACCTGACCTGAGCGGAATCTGACAGTGCGAAACCTGACCTGTATAGGATGCTAGAGTTTAAAATAATATCAAACATTGAATTAGGTCTTATTTTATAATAATAAAGAAAGAAAACTGTTAATCAAACCAACTCAATCACATGGTACTCATTAATATTTATATCAAAATTTCTTTCTATTCTATAAAATTTAAGAATATGTACAAAAAAAAAACAAAGTTACACATTTAAGGCATTAAAAGATGAAAAATACATCTTTGAGAAAAGAAAAAGGCTCCCATATATACACCCCGCATAATATCTTATGCAGAGCCCTTCCTCTATTAAGTTCTTCGTACCACCGTCAGTCATATCAATAAAAAGCACTGTTACATAATGTTATTATTTATTTATATATATTGTATACGGGAAAAAACCTTTCTTACAGAGTTCTTATGTTTTTCCCCTAATAATAATCAAACCTTCTTGTTCTATATTATAGCCATAACGCTCCTGAATGTTGTACGCGTTTATATTATATGCATTTAGTCCGGTATAAGACAGTAGTCACGCTTCGAAAATTAATCGAATATAATTGTATAATATCATATTAATATTATGTTATTATCAATGCATAACACTGGTCATCTCCATTAGTATAGCATAACGGAAAGGAAACCATACTATCAATGGATGAATAGATTCAAAAGTTTACAAAAACAATTAAATAGACATATTTTATTGAACCTAAAAGTAATGTTTACGGACTAGACATACGGCCAAACATTTTTCTACGAACGGCTACGGTACAAAACTAATAGAACCAACTTCAAAAAAGACTCCATGTAGAACCTACGTAGACTAACTAAAACTAAAGACGATCGAAAAATATTTTGAGCCATAATTAAACTCGGTCGAATCACGCTGTCGTGCTAATAGATAATAAACAAGTAATGTAACAACTTACTGAGTTAATTGTTGGAATATCCAGTATATACTGAGTATATCAGTGATTGAATTGTTAAGAATTCTGCGTATTCGAATTGTTAACAATTCGCTTTCCGAGGAACATTTCAAATCACAAATTATGAGAAAACTATTGAGCTTATTTTAAAAAGTAGAATTAATTTTTTGTTATTACATTTATTTTTCTAACTCTAACGGTTTCAAAGATGTAAATTTTCTTATCTGGCGGGGGGAAACACGTTCCGATTTTTCCCATTAACGAACTTGACCTTACTTTTTTGCTATAAACTTGACCTTACTGTATGGTGTTGACGGACAAACAGACCGACGGATGGACGGACATGCGGAAATGGACGAATTAGGCCATTTTATGAATACCTTTGTGAAGCATTTTTGTTAAGTATTAACATTTCCAGCGTTGCAAAGTCTGGACTAAACATAATATACCTTGTATATTTACATATACTGGGTATAAAAATCGGTCAAGTGCACAAGCTATACTTGCAGAATTAATGTTTGAAAAGGAATTTGAAAAACGTGTATGGAAAAAAGTTGTTTCTTATTCTGATAATTTTGGTTCAATGTCCAAATTTGTTTCGGAATTTTCTAAACAAAAAATTTTCGATGATGGTGGAAATGTTTGGTGGACAGCAACCTTTAAGCATTTTTTTTTTTAAATTCCCTACACGATATCCTTGAAAAGTTCTTTTCAATCCACAGAGTCAAACTCCAACTGTGAACACTTTACGTCTACAATTAAAGCATCAAACTATATCTGTATGCTAAATCCCAAATTACGTCGAATAGTTATAGAAAACCGTCATGTTTCCATAATTGTTCTGTTTTGCCAAATTTTGGCACAAAATACTAAAAAATGAAAAATAAACGCTCAAGGTGGATGTATAAATAAATAAAAAAAAGTCTAGCGGTTTTAAATATTCCAAATATTTCAAATTTCCACTAAATCTTATTGGAAAAAAAATTACTCTATATAGCACCATTTTAAACCGCCTTAAAATGGTGGTTTCGTGACTTTTCGTGGTTTTAGACACGAATTGGAACGCCAAATTTGCATAGCTTGCAAATTATCCAGCAAAATTATCTACTATCCGGCAAAAATTGCATTTAAATCGATTCATCCTTTTCGGCGTGATTGGGGAACGTAACAATTTGGTGTTTCAAGTAAAAGTACACACATAGTAACTGTGCCCAAAAGTTAATTTTTAAATAATGCTAACAAAAATTTTCTTCGAATAGTTTTTAATACATCAGTGCTGTACAATTCTACACTAAAGTTACCTACCATAACGTTTGTATGAGTATAACTATAATGCTTTATACATTATCTTAAAAGAAATGTGAAATATTATTCCAAGTACAGATTATGCTGGCCAAACTGCATATTTTATGATTATTTTTTACTAAAGAAATAGCTCTCGATAGTATACAAAAATTATTTTTCATATTTCGGTGAAACAAATGAATTCAGCAATGGAGTAAATGTTTTATTCATATTACATTATGTATGTTCTGACTTAAAAATTGGGCTCATGACGTTTAATAGCTCGAAATAGCATTCAATTGTGTAGCGTTAGTTAAAAACTTTATGTATTATTCAGAAAATTTTGGATTCTTTCCCCTCATCAGCTCTCATCAATATACTTTTCAATTATCAAATAAAACACGAGCACCTTAAACATTGCGAGCCACGACTTTTAAATAAGACCCTCATAAATATAACGGAAGGCCTATTATATTGTTTTTGTATACTCATGTGTGAAATAGTTAAATACTTAATATATTATAAATTACGAAACAATTTTGTTTAATACGTAGACAATTTCAGTCTTTACACGCGGCTCCGCTCGCGTTTTATTGTTATCTCCGACTTCCTTCATTTTAAGATTAAAATCCTCAATATAATTTCCCACCGCTTTCACTCCTTCAAATATTTATCGTTCCCAACGCTTCCACTATTTCAAATATTTATCGACACTTCCACCAAATTGCTATGTCATCGAATATTTTCGAATTCTATCTCTCGTAGCGAGATAAAATACATTTTAAGTCTTATCATAAGCTTTTAAATAAAAATGTTTCATCAAAATCGGTCCAGTAGATTTTTCATGATGCTCAAACAAACAAACAAACCAATAAACAAACATATACAATTTAATAACACTACACATCTATCGAGTAAATCTATCAATCATCTGGGCAGTAATTTTAATGGTCTAAATTTTGTAATTGGTGTGCAAAATTGAACCAGCCGAAGAAAATAAATCTTGGGGGAAGTCAAGTCTTTGGCCCAGAATCGTGTTCGTTGAGTCGCACTTTTGTTGAGACCCTACGTTTCCCTTAGGATCACAGGATATAAGTCAAGTAAGTCATGCAAAAATACATACATCATTTACAATTTGCAGTGCCCATATCTAGACAGCTGAAAGTCCATGGTTTAAGTATCAAAAGATGTATTAACGATCTCAAAGATAGAGCATAATCTAGCGTAAAGCTACAAATTTATGTATTTTCCAGATCATTAAACAAGAAACTTTAGCGATATACACATAAAAATAAAAACTTACTCTCGTAAGAAAATGGTTTGGCTAGTATAACTGACACAAGTTATAAATTGGTATAAATTTTCCACCTTAAATATATTTTATTAAGGATTCATTGAATGCATTAGTTATAGGTTACGGAGCTAGTTGGTTGGTTAAAAGGGATTGCAGTTTGCAGATTGTTTTACGTTGTTAATCATTATATTTTTAAGAAGGAAAGAAAAAAAACATTAAAATGATTGCCAATACGACAGCCAGAAATGTATTTTCCATTTAATACAAGGTACATCGTAAGCATTCTTATTTTAACCCCCTTTAAATATATAATTAGTACAAGAAAATGATATTGTCGTATATATCGTTTAGGGTTTGAATATTCAATGTATATATATATAGTCGAAACGGAATATTTCGACATTGAAGGAACCACATAACTTGAGCGCTATATCCGATAGTTGTGTTATAAGCAAAATACAGTCGAAACCGGATATAACGACATTGAAGGGACCATATTACTAAGGACACTATATCCGATAGTTGAAATTGCACAGAGCGCGCAAGAGGTGGCGTGTGGTGGGAGGAAGTGCGTAGCTAATAATAAGACAAAATAATCCTTCTAACTTACTATAAAAATATAAAAAATATAGCCGAAATTTCGACAAAGGTTCGTTTCAAGCGATATGTCGCTTTTTCCGATGTTGTTATAGGCGGTATGTTTAAATAGGTGTTTGTATAGGGATTCGGCCAGGACCTTGCCATTTAGTCGTAATAACGGATCCGTCGTTGTAAACGATGTCGGTATAGCCAGTTTCGACTGTATATATATGTATATATTTTAATCATGAATAGAAATTCGAAAATAAAAAGGAAATTTTTCACTGTATATATTATATTGATGTGTTAAAAAAGGACATTAAAATTTATTTTCCATGTTAATATTGGTAACATTACTGTTGCTATATTGATGAAAAGCTGTTAAAATACTCTATTTGAGTTTTATTTTTATTTTATACTTTTTTTACAGAGTGGCACTAATTAAGAAAACTACTAATCTTGGATACATAACCTAATGAAATTTTTGGACCATGACAATTATCTCAAATAGTTTCAATACATCCTTTTTTTGAACATGCCAATATGTTTCACGCTTTTATGTAAATATAATTTATAGTTAATATAATTGTAAATATAATTTATAGCAAATTTTAAATTGTTATATACATAATTTTTATTAATTTTTATATCCAATCTAAAAAACGATAAAATGATCCGAGAAAGACACCGAATACAATTAACGAAAGTTTGATTACCGAAAAATATGTTCGAATTTTAACGAACTTGTCGATTTTTAACGAACTACTCATTAACGAACTTGGCCTTTCAAATATCAAAAACATCTGATACAAAATTTCATTTTGATCGAACTAAAATTGTGACTGCTATTATATATATATATATATATATATATATATATATATATATATATATATATATATATATATATATATATATATATATATATATATATGTATATATATATATATATATATATATATATATATATATATATATATGTATATATATATATATATATATATAATAGCAGTCACAATTTTAATTTTAGTTTAATATATATATATATATATATATATATATATATATATATATATATATATATCTGTAGCCACTCTAGTGGTCCCAATTTTAATTCGAACAGAATTGAATTGTTTATTGTGCGTCTGATGTTGTGTTTCTGATGACGAAGTCTATTGTGTTTTGTGTCCTTTAAATTTTCGATTTTGTTTCAAAATTTGATGACATTGAAAAAAGTCGCCATGAATATTAATAAGATAAAAGTTAATTAAGAACTGTTTTCTAGAATTTTTTTAAATTTATTCATTCTTTTTAAATATTTTTAAAATAATATCAAAGTTTAAAATTAAGAATAATTTTATATTACGGTGTTTTATATGCATTTATAAATACATGTATATATAAACAATAAATACATATGTATAAATGTTACATATATATGTATGTAGGCAGTATATAAACACTGTGCTGAATAAAACCAAACTGGACTCTATATTATATAGATAGGCACTATCGTACCTAAAGATGTATAACTTCAAAAAATACATGAAACTCTCTGTATATAGGAAAATTTCCAATAATAAATTTTTAAAACATTATCCTCCATCCACAAATGATCTCCTATATCGTTGCCCAAAAAGTTGACATACATCATTTTGATATTATAATAATATAATATCATATTTACACACACATACACATTATTCTTATTATTATTATTAAATATAAAAATAAAGGCACGTTTAGATCATATAAAATAAGTGTATTTTATATTTATAGTCACCTTTAAAATAATAACAATAATTTATTATATATATATTTGGTCAAAAAACACAACATAACATATCTAGGTAGCTCGCTACCTAGATATGCCTATACCCACTGTCGTTGACAGAGTACTCGGAGATGTACTCACCGAGGAGAAGAACTATCCGTGAGGATGGTGTCTGTGGCTGGTTGTTACTTTCTTTTTTTTTCCTGTAAATAAAAGTCAAACGTCATAAATCAAAATCTATAAAAATAAAAAAAATTATTATTATTATTATTATATAGATAGACATTATATATGTTTGTGGCTACATTCAGATAGGTCATATTATATGTGTGAGGTTTTGCTATTGTATTTTAAAGCATACCATACATACCACGAGTTTTTGAACTAGCGACTCCAAAGTTGGCGTTTCTTTTTGAAATTTAAACAGCTGATTTATGTAGTATTTCAAAAAAAAAGTTTAAAATTTTAACGATTTTCTTTGCACACACGATAATGAGACAAACCAGTCGATTTAGAAAGTCGTTGCATATGTTTTCTTTATTGTAATTTGTGATTGTGTTCAACAATTATTAATTATAGAAATTACCAAATAAAAGATTAAACATAAATTCGTCTTGTAAGCTTTTCGAAAATATCTTTTGCGTATAGGTTTTAGGTCGTTGGATTTAAGTGAAGAATGACTGTCATTTGACTCAAATTTGGGCTCTAAAAAGTTATTTGTGTTTTATTAAACCTAAATTTTATTTTAATAAACGAGGTACGTCATATTTGGACCGTGGCTTTCGTCTTTGACTAAAAAAATAAAAAAGGTTAACCCCAAATTATTAGGTTTCAAAAACTAATCTTTAATCTTTGGATAAAATTTCGCCATGATAATAATAAAACTAACACTGTTCAAAATAAAAAAACTGATCTTTTGGACATCATTCTTGAAAAATAAGTTTGCTCTATCAGAGTCAAATATTATTCGATTTTTATAAACTTGGTATGTAATTAAACTATATTTAGTAATAGTCTTATATATAAGAATAAATTTGAGATATCATATAGATTTTGAGAGTGCTAGCTTATGGACTAACAACTGTTATCCAAAACATTTCTTTGCAAAGCGAATGGATTTTAAACAAAAGATGTGAAAATATCGATTTTGGTAATGAAATTTAAACCACCCATAAATCCACAACCGTTAACTACAAATGCGAGAATCCATTTTTATTTAAAGATTAATATATAATAGTTTCATTTCCATCAGAAGAAAAATTGTATATATATATATACATGATATATTTATACATACATACAAATTTATACGATGGTCATTTTTAACATTTAGTAGGTAAGTTCGATGGGCATTTGAAGAAATTTTTACGATATTCTATCATCGGTACAAAAACAATAGCTTTACTTTCTAACAGGAAATTCGCTAAAAAAAAGTACCTCAAAATCTATAAGACCACTAATTTTCACCCCAATTAGTGGTCTAATAGATTTTGAGGTACTTTTTTTAGCAAATTTTCTGTTAGAAAGTAAAGCTATTGTTTTTGTTCCGATAAACTTTCCAAGAAAAACATTCTCCTTAACACGAAAATGACTGGACTGTGTAATAATGTAATGAGGTGAATGGACCGTTTTAAATATTCGTCATCAAGATGATGTTTTTAACAGTAAAAAGCATCATTTGATGACGGGCAATAATATAACGGTCTATAAGCACTCAATAATATAGCCTAGGTGTAGGTAGGTTTATCACATAGGCTTTTTGTATGTTTGTGTGATGTGTGGTAAAAATGTAAGTGAGTGTTTTTTGGTGCTAAAAAAATTACAACCAGTTGACGATTACAATTCTTCCACACATAACTTCAGTAAATGTAATGGTTTTAGTTACTGAACTAAATTTTAGTCCGTTTAAAGTTACATAAAAATTCGTCTACTAAGATTAGCAAGAAGACTAGCAAGAAGATTTTCTACGAGAAAAAAAATCACAATGTATATCAATACAAGTTAAAATGGTAAAATTCAGTAGTAATACCAACTATTGTAAGTATTAGAACATTAAAAATCGTAAATATTTCTATAAATATAAGACTTAGAAAAAACGATCCGACGATAAATTGTAGTAAAGCATATATTTCTACAATTTTACATTTGATAAATTTTCTAATACTACGAGATATATTCAATGTTTTGTTTTTATCTATTCCTCTATTTTGTTATGCCCAAAAAACTAACCGGGCTAATCAATTAGCCGTTATACTATTAATTAGATAGCTTAGCCGAAGCCCACCAGTCCAAATGGCCGATCGGTCTAAGGCGTTATGTCTGCGCAGTAGGCCTACTTGGAAACTGGGAGGTTATGGGTTCGAATCGCGACATTGGCAGTTTTTCAATTATTTAGAAAAAAAAGGGGCGGTTAATTGAATAAACTGTCGGTGTATGGACAAGAACGAAGTAACCGACTATGCTTGAGAAGGTTTTCTGAAGTTTCCTTTACGAACTCCAGATGAATATCGGCATAGTTCCTATCATTCCTATCATAGTCGGCGGCAGCCGCATATCCTAAAAATTCCTATTTTATACACAAAAATTCCTTCCACTCCACTCACATCCTCACATCCTTAGGCATCACAATGGACCTTATGGTCGAAGTGTAGCCCGTCCAGGGCAGTCTCTACAATCTATCTTTCTATGTAGCCAAAGCCCAATTCAGAGTACGTGTGTCTCGTACATCTCGTGACGTCAGTGACTCTACCCATCACTGTGATATAAGCTTTTGTGATAACTAATTATCAACAACGTGACCTGTCGAAATTGTTATATATATATATATATATATATATATATATATATATATATATATATATATATATATATATATATATATATAGGATATATATATATATATATATAGGATATATATATATATATATATATATATATATATATATATATATTTATTTATTTATTTATTTATTTATTTATTCCTATGTCTCATGTAATAAAAAATTGTGTACTTTGGTTAACACAGGCACCCATTGAAAAATTACCCTTACAACAATATCGGAGTGGTGAACAATCTCACTAACGTTACGTGATAGATAAATAGATAAATTATCGCCGCCGCATATGCAAAACTTTCGACGGTGAATTAGCTTCAATCATAATTTTCTAGACGGCCAGTTCAAATGATAATAAAACCTTTTTTTTACACCCAATATTTTGGGGACTGGGATCTATTATCTTGGCTGCACATGCATCTGCGGATTGCCAAAAAGAAAAAAAAAACATTATGGAAGTAAAGTAGATACGACACATACCAAAAAAAAAAACAAAACACGATCGACATGATCATGTCATAAAATAACAAATATAAACCATACTACTAAATGAAATAAAGATAGCTATATATGGTATTATATGTATACTTAAAATCAAAAGTGATTGGACATATATATGTATGTAGTATATACGATATTTCAACGTGAAATTATTCCGTTAGTTTGTAAAATATTGAAGCTTTTCTTAACAGAAAACTTTTCTGCCAATTTCTGCCGCTAGAAGTACGCTTGTAACATAAGCTAAATAAGAAACAGTTGTGATGGAACAGTCTTTTATCTATCTATGCTCATTAAATGACAATTCCTTACGCAGTAGCTTAATTTCCTTAGAATATATAAATTACTCTCTAGTGGTCACAATTTTAGTCTGATCAAAATGAAATGACGTATCTGATATGTTTTTGGTATTTGCAAGGCTAATTTTATTAATAAATGGCATAGGTCTAAGGGAAAGGTGGGCAAAGAGAAAGAAGAATACATAAAATATAAAATATCTATCCTAATATTAGAACAATCGAAGAATGTATAACGAGTAAAGTTGTTGAAAAGCATGTTTGCTACAATTCATTACCTTATCATTTTTCTCAAACTCTAATGTGTACAGAGATATTTAGAATTTTAACTTTCAATCTTCAATTGTAAATATTTCGGTAAATATTAGTGTAACCGAAAAAAAGATAAGAAACAAAATTATAATAAAAATAATTTTCTAAAACTATATTTCTTATAAATTTTTCAATTTTCCCAATATTAAGGGAGATATGCCTACCTCTATACCCCCCTTTACCCTTATCCGATTTTACCCATTAACGAACTTTCAAATAACAAAAGCGCCTCGAATACCAAATTTCATTCCAATCGGATTCAAATTAAGCTATATATATTAACGATGGTCTTTTTTAACATCTACTAGGTAGGATCGATGGACATTTGAAGAAATTTTTTCGAAATTCTATCATCGGTACAAATACAATAGCTGCATATCCTTCGGAAATTCTAAAACTGAAACTCATTAAATGTGATGGCTATTGTAGCCATTTATAATGCTGGCAAAATAAAACGTTTTATGTTTATAAATTGTGAGTTGTACATGTAAGTGTAAGTACATAAATCGAGACGAGATGATAGAAAACTTTTACAAGTCAATAAAATACAAGAGACATGTGACTCTCGTCTAGTTTCGTTTCTATTCTGGACCTATCTTGGGACCTACCTAAGGTTCGTTTAAAATACGACACTATACGTACGGTACTCGGTGTATACACCGAGTGTCTATGTGTGCACACGGGTGTCTCTAATTGTGATATTTATTGCGACACTATAATTAGTGTGGAATCAGCGGCTGTACAAACACCTTATGTCCAAGTGTCCTAGTGTCTCTTCAGATTTTCAAACAGGTTCGACATTTTTCCATACACTCCATACATTCCACACACATATTATTTAGTAATAAATATAGCGTTTACGTCGTTGTTTAATTACAATATAAGCAGCAATAAGTTATTTTGTGTGTAAGTAGCTCGGACACAAGTTCCGTACATTTTTAACCCGACTTCAAAAAGGAAGATGGTTCTCAATTCGTCTGTTTTTTTTTTTACTGTGTTTTTACTGTTTTTTTTACTGTGTCACCTCAGAACTCCGTCATTTATGTACCGATTTTGAATTTTTTTTTTGTTTTAAAGGGTTTGGTTTCCCATTGGTCCCATTGGCACCAAATCGTATTCTGATGAGGGGATTCCCGGGAAATCGATGAAAATCCTCATTTTATATGTGATAACCGATTTCTGCGAAATTTTTTTTTTTTTTGAAAGGGTATACTCATTCATAATGGGGAAAATTTTTTTAAAAACCGACTTCAAAAAAGTTTTTACAAAAAAAAACCGACCCCAAAAAAAAAATTTTTACAAAAAAAAACAAAATGCATGTAAAAAAACTAAAAGGCGGTGTTCAAAAGTTATGTGAATTTCTCTATGCTGACACCGACTCCAAAAATTACAATAATTGTACATATATATTTAAAAACTTTTGCTTAGGTGAACTAAAATTGGTATAAGAATATGCAATTATTTTTTACTTTCTAGTGCATTTTTTGTTGTAGAATATTTGATTTTTGAAGTCGGGTTTCCATTTTGTCAAAATAGGTTTTATTATACATTTGTGCCTGGCTAGTGTCCAGACACCAAACATCTGATTAAGTGTGAACAGTAAAGAAATTTATTTCTGAAATTTGTGTCGCAACTTATGTCGTAGTCTAAACGAAACATAAAAGTTTTAAATATTGTTATTTCTTTCACCTTCGATATTTCCCGAACTTGGTGTATTTAGAGCAACTATTATATTATTATTATATATAGGAAATTCATTGCCTCGTAAACTGTGTGGTTGATGGTTAGCAAATGGGTAGTATAATATTAGGTACCCATCGTCATCATCTAGCATTCTAGCAGTACTATACATATAGTCATCGATATATTTTACAATGTAATAATATTCTCTGTTCTTTTTTTTCGTGCAGGGTATAAAAAAAGGACATTTTCGGTTATGGCCACATAAAATTAGTTTAATACATGATACTTTTGTATATGTGTGTGTGTTGTATTAAAAACAACACCACTCAACGTTCTCTTCTTCGCAAGTGAAAACAAAAAGAAAATGTTTTTTTTTTTTTGTTAAGTATTGTGGTAATATTATACCTCAAATGATTCTGCAGACCGTAGAAGTAGATTTACTCTAAGCTAATAAACAAATCAGGAAATAAGTTTTCAGCAGAAACTACAACTGACATCAAAGTAATAATGAACTAACGGCAAAAAATAACCTATCAATAATTTCGACTACAATATTAACAGTTTTACCTTTTGAAGTCGATACTATATATCGTTAAAAAATATTATTTGATTCAATTTAAAAAAATTAATTAAGATGTGTAAACAAATGTTAATGAGACACTCCTATCAATAATTTCAACTTTCTTGATTAACAGTTTATTTTATTTTATTATCAGTTTTACCTTTTGAAATCGATACGAATCGTATTGTTAAAAGAAAACCGTGTCAGACAAGGAATTGGCGTCCGTGTATAAGATTCATAGATTCTTAATACTATACTAACAAGTTAAAGTACCCACTAACTCAGTTACATTGCTTAAACACCCGGTATGTACTGACTTTATGAATAAAAAGTTTTAAATACATGTTGTTTAGTTTTAATATAATTTAAGTAAACACTAGTCACTTTCGTTGGTTTAATATATCCGAAATGCAACAATACTAACAATAGACAAATAGACGCTAGTAAATAAATAAACTATCATACATCAACATCGCGTTAGTAAGAAATCATTATCTTTATTAAATCAATTCGTAGAATGAATGTCGGAATAACTTTGTTGATAGTTACCAAGGTAACAAACAATAACAATTACCGTGGCAACTCTGGGAGAATGTAGTTGAAAATGCAAAGATGTCTAATAAACTAAATTATATTGAAATTTATAGTTGGGACTTCGCTACATATTCCACTACCATAACATCTGGTAGCTCGGAAGCAGACCGTTGGTCAAAAATTCCAGTGATCGTAGATTCGATTCCCATCCGATATGTGTATGATTTTTCATATCAAGCATTTGATTGCAAAGAATGTTATGTCGTTGGTATTTGCAACAGCACCATACACCCGTAAAATTAAGTGAGTGTTATATTAGGTATCTAAAAACATATTGTATTAACGCACAAAATTTCACGTAAAAGTATATATAAAGTATATTTTAATGGTTTACGAACACACATATAGAAAATTTATTTGGGTAATGTTTAGTGGTTTTATTAGAACGTTTTTACTTTAATTGGTCATTATATTTCGAGATAAATATTCTTCGATTTTAAATAAAAATAAGACTTTACTAATACATATTATAACATATAGAATTGACAGTTACCTTTTTACTACCCGGTATATATAATATATGCAAAGGTATATTAAGTTTAGTCCCGTCTTTGTAACGGTTGAAAATATTGATCGTGCAGATACAAAAAAAAATGTTTATATAGTTCTTCACAAAATGACCTAATTAGTTAATTTCCACATGTCTATTCGTACTGGGTCTAAAAAAAATATATTTAAGAAAAAAATCTAAGATTTCGGGTAATTAAGCTACCGCCGGTAGAAATAATATTTAATTGTTTTAGGTCCGTCATACCGGAATTTTATTGGGTCAATTTCTTTATTAATATTTCTATTTTATATTGCGTAGTATTTTTTTAATTCGTCTTATTTTATTCCAAGTGAAAATTATCAAAATATGTCAAAATATGTGTGAAATTATGGGTTTCCCCAAAAGAGCAAAGCATGAAAATTCGAACTTTAACATTAAGTAATTAATTCAAGACCCCCGTATCCTCTCCTGAAACTTTTATAATTGATTTATATGCACTTCTTGTAAAAAAAACCAAGCCATAATCTTTTTGAAAGCTCCAATGCACGTACATCCTTAACAATTTATTTTAGCTCTAACAATAATCGATATATGACAACAATTTAAAGTTAAAAGCAACGTCGCACTATACATTACAATTGAATATTTATAAATCAGAGGGTATAAAATTGAGCACAAATTGTTGTGCATTCAAATGATTAAATAATAAAAAGATTTTTTTTTTTTGTTAAATTCAATTTTTTTACAAAAAAAAAACTAGAGTAACACGCGCCTAATGCCTTACAATAATAAATAACCTATTCCGCTATATGTGTGTGCCTGCGTATATAACTGTATATATGTGTAAAAAGCGGGGCTTAGTTTTTTAAGGGTAAGTTTTTTTTTTTTTTAACTTAAAACTGGAAAAAAATACGTGTACACACCCGTGTTGTCAAATTTGGAGTGTGTTTATGAGATGGAATCAATGTAAAAGTTTTTTTTTTATATAAAAAATAGGCCCTTTTATTATGATGAGTGTATTGTTTGGTTTTTGGTGAACAGTTATATTTTTATAATAAAGGTCTTTGTAGATAAAATTTGATATTTATAAGTGAACTATATTACAAAAACATTGACTGAGCAAGAAAGTAGGGCAATATTATTAAATATGAATGGAAATCTTTTTTTTTAAATACATAAAACCTTCACTTCGTAAAAACAAACCAAAAATTATATTTACAAACTTTTTTTGGAAACAATGGTTTTGTTTTATGACCAAATTGCACTAAAACATAGAAAATAATGTGTTTATAATAATCTAATGAAGATAATTTTCTACATTTTTAGAAAAGATACAATGAGGCGCTCATAAAATATTACTGTTGCTGCTATAGTTTGTTTATCTTGAAAATTATTCTGATCAACATATCGTCACTAATTTTCTAAGCCCATTGTTTGATATAGTCTTTATATTGATTTTTATTTTAAGACTTGGCATTTATTTTAATTTTTCTGAACATAAACTAAACATAACTTATTACTGAACATAATATAAACAATATATAATAAAACATAACATAGTTGGATAGTGCAAAACTCTGTTTTTTTGGTTATTATAATGAAGCTTGTACGGATAGAAAAAATATTCAATTCCTTATAACAAACAATATTTATTACAGTTTCCAAAACATAATTTTATGGATCAATTGACTATATTTTTTTTAAAATAATTCATTAAAATCGATTGAAAAATGTCAATAAAAAATCCAGTTTTCTTTTGTATTCCTTAAAGCATTTAGCCCCAAACTTACATTCCCTTTGTAATTTGAAATGTATTAATTTTTTTTTTTAATTAAATTGAAATTTTCAATTCCAGGGTAAAATATCCGAACAATGTGATATATATGTTAATTACTATTGTACCTTAAATTAGGGGTTTATTGTTACAAAAGATTTAAAAAAATTTGGAAAATATTAATTGCTCTTATTGAATAACAACCAAACGATAAATAAATTTTTTCCAAATTATAATTTTTAATTGAAATCAATATATAAAATGACTTGATTTTAAAATAACTGATTGATTTTTTAAGGATGTTCCAGCATAAAACCACTTTTTAACCGATTTTGCTCATTTTTTTCACAGGCTTAAAATAACGATTCCTAATAAACCCCGAAGTTTCAGAATTTTTGACCGTTTAGAACGCGAGATAATTAATAGCAAAGTAATCATTCTCTCTCATTAGAAGCATGTAAAAAAACTTCATGCCCGCCCAACTATTATCTGTTATTACTCTGTATTACTCGACAGTATTTTAAAAATAACTCGGATAGTAAAAATAAATATTTATTAAATAAATTTAAGAAAAAAAATCGCGTTTAACCGTTTTGTTTTCGAAGTTTAAAATTATTTCAAAATTACATTTTTGTATACATGTATAGTGAATATAACTAAGTGTTGTGTATGTGTGTATATGTATTTGTTCTATAATAAAACCAAATCGGTTTTTTGTTCTGATTATATAAGACATTGTGGCAGTGACTACCTTAAGACACTTTTTAGTAGAATATTTTAAAATATTATATAATATATATTATTTGTAAAATACCCTAACAATAGAATATATGTTAATTAATATAGTATACCTTAAATTAAGGATTTATTGTTATAAAAAATGGAACAATTTGCAAAATATTAATTGCTAGTATTGAATAACAAATGTCACAATTGATAAATTTCTGAAAATATTCTTTTTTAATTAGAATCAATACATAACATGACAGATTTATATAATTATACTGATTGATTTTTTAAGATATTTATTTTTGTAGGGTATTTTTTAAGATACATTTTTTTTTTTTTTGTAAAATACCCTAACACTGTAAAATATGTTAATTACAATTATACCTACCTTAAACTTGGTATTTATTGTTAAAATTTCGAAAATATTAATTGCTCGTATTGAATAAACACGTATAACGATTATTAAATTTTCAAAAATCATAATTTTTATTTGAAATCAATATATAAAACGACAGATTTAGGTACAATAGGGAATATGCATGAATATTTTTTTTCACTTGAATTGAAACATGTTTACTTGACAAATATCAAGGTAAAATTACTTTTTAAATAACTTTAAAAATAAGCGAGATATGAATGATTGAAATTCCCGATTAGACAAAGAGGGTGATAGCCCTCTTGATATGTTATGTGACGTCATATTACACTTTCACCATTTAAAATACACGTAAAACTCCCTTTTTAGTATTTTTGCAAGAAAGAGACAGATAATAATCTTTAAAAGCTTATAGCTTCCTTGATATTTATCAGATTTTAATTTCGTTTTTAAATATCATTATAGTATTAACAGTATTTTCATATTCTGAAAATAAATGTGAAAAAAAATTTCATGCATATTCCCTATTGGCTGCAAAAGTTGATGTTATTTTTTTAAATTTTATAATTAATTTGTGCCATGTTGATTCAGTTTTCGAAAAAATGTTTCGGATAAAAATCGTGGTTGATTGTACAATTGTACAAATTCATGGTTGATTTTTTAAGATATTTGTTCTTTTTTTTTTTGAAAAACATCCTAACAATGTAATAATATATGTTAATTACAATTATCCCTTACATTTAGTATTGTTACAAAAGAAAAATGAAAATATTAGGATGTACGAGCACTAGATATAGTCCATTTATAAAATTCTTCAAAATCGTATATAGTACATTCATAAAAGTCTACAATAATGTTTATTATTTTTTGTCGTGAGTTAAAATTAAAATTTAATTTAGGCCCGTTCTACTAGGCCTAACAAAAAATATATTTAAGAAAAAAACCTGAGATTTCAGGTAATTAAGCTACCGCCGACAAAAATAAAATTTACCCGAAATCTGAGTTATTTTCTTAAATAACTTTTTTTAGGCGCGTCATACCGGAATTTTATTGGATCAATCTCTTTATTATTATTTCTATTTTCTATTGCGTAGTTTTTTTTTCGGCTTATTTTATTCCAAGTGAAAATTATCAAAATATGTCAAAATATGTGTGAAAATATGGGTTTCTCCATAAGAGCAATGCATTAAAACTCGAACTTAAACATTAAATAATTAATTCAAGACCCCCGTACTCCCCCTGAAACTTTTATAATTGATTTATATGCACTTCACCTACATGTAAACAAAAAATCAAACCATAATCATTTTGAAGCTTCAGTGCTCGTACATCCTTAATTGCTTGTATTGAATAACCTTCACAAGTCGTAAATTTTTGCAATTTTTAATTGAAATTAATACACAGTGTACATACGATTTAAATAAGCCGTAAATGTGGCGTAAATTTTGTATTTAACCCAGACATATTGGATAATTAAATAAAAAATTTCACGCAAAAGTTGTTTGTTCCTTTTATAAAAACAATGTTTATAAGAATTTATAAAAGCATACAACTGTTGTTTAAAATTTTTTGGCAAGCATCCAATATACACGAAAAGTGCTAAGCGTTATGCCTCTCTGGTAATCATATGATGTAACTATCAAAAAAACAAAAACAAAATAAGAAAAAAATTTACATGACATATATGAAAATTTAAGTCTATAAGCGATTTTTTTAACAAATTTTATAATTTAATAATTTCTCGATCTTATTCAGTGCCTATGCGGCCATTCAATAAAAGAAGAAATCCAGAAATTTCGTTTCAGTATTTTCCAAAGTTAAAGAAAATATATTATTTTAAAATAAGTTTGGGTGTAAATCTCTAAAAGATAGGCACAAAGCGTGGAAATTGATAATTGATAAACCCATTCACAAATATATGAAAGTAATATTTACCAAATTATTAATATTTACTAACTTACCTAAAATGTCGAATGTATACGATTGCAAATTAATACTTTTGGTCACAAAACTAAATATCAAAATTATTATAAAGATTATTAAAATAATTAAAGAGAACTCTAGGTTTTTTGGAATTAAATTTCAAATTTTGCCCCAATTCCAAGAACAATTATTTGTATTTTATAAATACGTATTTCGACTACAAGGTAGTCATCATCGGTATGAATTACCTAATGATAACTATCTCTGGGATATGGAGTCAGAGATATGTTGCTCGTTGCTAATTTGGTGCGTGTCTCACAGACACGATTAGCTAATTCATACTGATGATGACTACCTTGTAGTCGAAATACGAAATTTGAAAATTAATATCAAAATTATTGAAAGTATCAAGTATAAAAATTTACTAAAATCGCTACAAAATAATACAATATTTAAAAATAAACACAAAGGCACATGTTTTTTTTATAAACATTGGCTCTAGATTTAGTTTGTGTATTGGTCACGCGGCGCAACCATCTTAAAAAGTTTAGCGTATAATAAGTGCCCCTAATTGCCGATTTTGGAACGGAACACTAAAAACGGTTTGTAAAGAACCTTTCTACAATAACTACGAAGAGTTTCTTTCGGTTACGACATTTTTTTGCCAATAGCTTCCTCTCACTCACAATCAGTAGAATATATTATACACTTTGAATAAATGCGCGGGTAAATTTGGAACTTTTTGAATAGAAATGATTGATATATTAAGTTATTTATTTTACTTGAACCGTTTTTAATAAGTACATTTGATTTTTTTTTTAAATTGTTAAAATCCGATTTGGAAGCAAAAAAAAACATTCCATTCACAAAGACAGAACAGTTACATTTCATCAAAATTAAAACGTTTTATAGTATTTTTCATAAAAAAAATATAATTACAAAGTCGTTAAAAATTTAAACCAACAAAAAAAATAGTGACCCTTACAAAATTATATGCAATCAAAAATCAAAATCAAACATTAAAAAAAATGCAGATTTTGAGGTTCCATACCACCACACGTCATGCCCACCACATAGTCATCAAATTCTAAACAATATTTTTTTGTGGATAAGTATATTCAAAAAAAAAAACCATAGTGTATACTTGAAAAATAATAATTGTAACTAAATATTATATCCATTCAGTCGGAAACAAGCAAAAATGTGTTTGACATGTTCCTGTATTGTGACATTAATTGTCAAAATTCACAAAATTCGATTTTTTTGAAGTCATTATTTATTCAAGTATATCAAAAATCTATTTAGCCAGCACACAATATATGCGTGCGTGTATTAATAATGTGCGTTAAATGTGTTTTTGATTTTAGAAACCACTGTGTATGAGGTTACGTAGGTATGAAACGAAATAAAACGGAAAATTCTATATGAAAACTTTTATATGAATCGATTCAAATTTCATTCAATTAGATTAGTAATTTTTGTTTTATGACGTAATGTATTCGTTTCGAATGCTGCGTTTAGACTACGACATAAGTTGCGACACAATTGTTGCGACACAAATGTTCGGAACTAGTGTCCGAGCTGTTCACACACAAAAGAACTGATTGCTGCTTATATTGTACTTAAACAGCGACGTAAACGCTATATTTATGACTATATAATATGCATATGGAATTTATGAAGTGTATAAAAAATTGTCGAATCTGTTTGAAAACCTGAACAGACACTTTGACACTCCAACACAAGATATTTACACAGCCGCTGCTTCGACACTAATTAGAATGTCGCAATAAATGCCACAACTAGAGACACTCGTGTGCACACATAGACACTCGGTGTTCACTGAGTGTACGGTATCTAGTGTCGTAGTGTCAACGAACCTTAAGTTTTAGATTTCTTCAATATCTGAATACATATGAGTACACTACCTGTTTCCTTGAGTTACCTGGTAACTACCAACAAATTCATGTATTGATTATTAAATATTCAGGCAAAATAAGCATTTGGTTGAAGGTTTGAATCATTGTCTTTTAACTTTTATACAGTAGGTTTCAGATCGAATATATCAGGATAGCTTGGTATATTCCTACATTAGCTCTGCGGGGTTCAAAGTCAGTTGCTTTTGGATTTTTAGTAAGGCAAAAATTATAATAAGCTGAAAATTTGCATAGACCTTTCTTTGACATTCTAAACACAGGGCCCAAAGTCAAAATTATATTGATACTGAAAAATTTCATATAAATCGACTGAAATTTCGTTATAAAATCCACAATATCGGTTTTGGTATTTTATTAAAGCAAAAAATAGACTGAATATCGGAATGAACGATAATAAACTGAAAATTTGCATATATTTTTCTGTTGGTATTCTAAAAACTGAGTCGCGAAAATGAAATTTTTTCGTGATGTCTTAACAATTGGTTTTTATCACAAACTGTTTTTGAGGAATCACGCAGAGAGTGGCTGCGCATATCTGTATATAGGTTTTCAAATAATTTCCAAGACAGTTGGGCTATTTCAAACACGATAATTTGAAGCATAGAAAACGAGACCCATCGATCTTTTTACGTGTACCCACCATGGTACGACCTCGATTACAAACATGTATTTTTTATATTATTGTCTCAATGATTGATATACCCAATGTATAACAAAATTATTGGTATAGGTGTTCATAAAATGACTTCGTTAGACCATTTCCACATATCCATTTATCCGGCCGTAACTACGAAAACTTGAAAACGAAAAAAGATAACGAGCTAAAATTTTATATGTGTATTTTATAGTGCTAAAAAGTGAAGTCATGCTACTGAATGTCAAAATCCATGAAATACCCATCTTTAAAACCGTAACAGATAGAAAAAAATGACCCTTTTTTTATAAATAAATAACTTTTGTTTGAATCTTCAAGTTTCCCATATAAGCTGAACAGTTTCGCTACGATTTCAACTCAATTTCTTGATTACAAAACCCTATAGGCATGACACTTTTCTGCACTACTTTGTATATTTTTATACATATTTGCGTGTGTAAAAAGTAAAAGAAACAGTTCACACATTGATAATGAGCTCAGTATACACCGGATATTTAAGGAAATAACTGTTGGATAGTTATTTTCACTTATGATACAATAAAGGTTGCACTCAGGTACAATAAAGGTTGTGGAGACCTAATCTAGTTTAACTTACGGTGAAATCCAAAGGATATTTGATTCATAAAGAAAATAATTATTTATAGGAGTGTTTCATTAAATTTTGTTCTCTTTAGTTTATTTTTAAACGACGAATAATTAAAAAAATAATAATTTTCAGATAATGGGAAAAAAATTCACTATAAGTATTTTATACATAATTTTCTTTGATTAAAGATAATTACTATTATATCCAAGAATATTAAAGATAGTGATCCTCGATTTAAACCTAGATAAAAATTTCTCAACAAGATATATGCATAAACGTATTTTTTATTAATAATTTTTGTAACGGTATTTAAAGAAATCTAATTATTTTAAGTAAAAAAAATTTTTTGAAAAACCCACTTTTTTTTTTCATTTTATATATTTTTCCCATTTTTATGCATATAATTATTTTAAGAAATGTTGCAATTTACATTAAAATGAATACTGACTAAATACAATACCGATTTCCGGTAAATATTCTTTGTCGTTAAGTTTTGATTGACGTATTTACCACCTTTTGATATACACTTTAAATACGATATTGATTGACTTTGTTGTTATGAATATAAAGATTGCAAAAAATGTCCTTAGACATTATTATTGGTCCTTGTTAATTATTTTTTTGATATTATTTAATTTTTCTTTATTCCTAGTTCGGGCATACACAAAATTTAACGACACTAAATTATCAAATATATAAAAAAATAACGTAAGTATCAAATTTATTACAATATATCAATCATTTCTATAAGTTAAATACAAATATTTGAATGTATTCTAATTGTAGGGCTTGATCCTTATAATAGAGCTTTATAATATTCGGTAAGTTTATACGTAATATTGAAAAAATAGTCAATAGGAAACCATAAATATTTAGGGATTCTTAAATTCAGTTAATTTTAATTTATTTGTAAATTTTTTTATGGATTAGCCTTTAATTGGTAACGGTTAGAAATATTGACTCTAGAGAGATGTGAAATGTTCAGCTAGATTTATTTTTTTATCCAACTTTTATATATACACCTTTTGCAACATACCCAACTGTTTTTATCCTCTACTAACTGGCGTCAACATCATCACATCAATGTATTACAAGTTGTCTATCATTAAAAAGTTTCTTGTTATTTCTATCTTTGTAAAGAACCGATATAATCTAATTTTCCCAGAGATAAAAACTATCTAGTGAAAATTTCGATTTGATATTTAACAAGGAATTTAACTCATTTAGCCGCTGAGTTCACCCACGGTTGGATCGTTAGCTTCCCCCACCTGCGAGCCTGCAGGCTAGGTACTAGGCCCACGGAAGGGAAGATTATTATTATTATTATTCAAAGCGAAAAAGTATTTGTGATTTTTTCGTGGAACCCAGATTTCACAACTATTTAATCATATTACCTTTTTTGCCAATATTATTATTGCATTATTTTTTTAAATTCAACTCCAAAACCGATTATATAAATATATATATATATATATATATATATATATATATATATATATATATATATATATATATATATATATATATATATATATATATATATATATATATTTATATATATATATATACATAAATATGTATATTTATATGTATATATATATGTGTATAAATTTTACAGATGGTGATTTTCGACATCTTCTAGGTAGGATCGATGGACATTGGTTGAAAGTTGGTATGAGACCAATAGCTCTATTTCCTTTCAGGAAATTCGCTAAATCGTATAAAATTAAAATTCTCGACTAAAATAAATCTTTTCCTGAACCTTTTTGCATTGGAAACAATCAAATTAAATTTTACCCAATGTTTTTGATGTAATAAGTATTGGAATATTTAGCAGGAGGCGATGCTTAATATTTCAACCTATTAGCAGTAATTACTAAGTTGTTTACCAGAACGCAACCACGAAACTCGTAGGCAGAACGGTATGTCCTTTAGGTTGAGTTGTGTTGATCAGGAAACATCGACCAACTGGCTCTAGTTTATAATTTTCCCACCAGAGAGCATATCTAAGAGGTAGAATTCTGAATACTAATTTTCTACTTCATCTTTCGTTAAAAATACTCGTTCTCATGGTTTTTCATTTCAGTATGTAAATAAATTAAAAAATGTACTTTAAAACCAATTGAAAAAGCTCAGTTAACCATAATTTAATTTCTAATAAAAATTCAATTGATATAAAAAAAATTTGACCAGTATCAATCAGATATTATCAGTTGTTAATCTGTCCCTTTAAATTTTTTCAGATCCAGCAGATACGAAATAGGCCATAATTTATGTGTGTTACTATTTTTAACAGTTACAAAATGCACGTTATCATGATCGATAAATCATTTAGGTCAGTCGATACCAAATCTAAATTAAAAGAAATATAGCAACATATATGAATTAATTGTTTAAATACTCTGTATGAAAAAACGGTCAAGTGGAAGCTATACTTTCCCAATTAGTATTCCGTGAAAACAGTTTACGAACAAACGTTGTACCTTACATCGTGCGAAATATTTTTTGCCCAGATACTTTTTTTCTAACACCATCGGTTCTGCTGTTTTAAGAAAATAAATAATTAAATTGTTTATAACAGTTGATCGTGATAGAATTTTTCAATCCTGATAATTTTGGTTTAATTTACACCTCTTTCACAATTCTCAGAACGATTATTTTTTGGGGATAAAGATGGGGGTGACAACAATTTTTTAAAGTTTTTCTCGAAAAAAGTTTTTTAAAAATGCATTCAAAAATACATTATACAATCTGGCGCAAAAATACCTTGCGATTTTTAATTTCAATAATTATTTTTGGAATTAATATTTATTGAGTTTTTTTTTTATATTAAACTATAATTACCCGTCGCGGCTTCGCCCGCTAAAATTTTGTAACGCCCTTATAACCAAGTAAAATAATATTTTCTACACCACTTATATACACCACTGATATCTTGCCATCTATTGTAAGTTTAATGAACGAATGTGTATGAATATAGTTTCACTGCCATCTATCAATGAAAATCAAAAGCTATTATTATACTATACAGCATGAAAATCGGTGCAGTAGTTTTTGAGTAAATCACGGACAGGCAGACGCGGCTAGGGGACTCTATTTTATACTTTGTAAGGATTAAATACTTGGGAGTTTCGGGCCTTATTTTTTCCAAGATGAAGTTGGTCACACACCACAACAAGAAGATCAACGCTACTCATTTAATCAAGATGGCGCCTCTGCACATACTGCCAGAGCCACAAATGCTCTTTTCCCGAAGTCACATTTCCCGAATCGATTAATTTCAACAAATGGAGACTTGAGATGGCCCAAGTTGACTAGATCTCCAGACTATTTTCTTTGAAATTATCTGAAAGAAAGGGTTTATGTAAACAAGCCCCAATGCTTGGAATAACTTAGAGCAAATATTAAGCGAGAGATTTTGGGGATATCTCAAGAAATATCTTATTTTCGTTTCGAATAGTTTTTTTCATAAAATGTTAAGTTTTACAGTTATTCGTAAAAAAATGTTCAAAAACATGGTTTTTTTAATGAAAAAGTCATGTTTTCGATCACGAATAACTCTAAAAGTATTGGATTATCGAAAAAACTTTATAGAGAACATTTTGCTTAAAATTCATCCCTCTATCGATTTCCATGGTTATTTTCAACGTTTTAATTCCTAGAATGAGTGGCATCCATTCCCAAGACGAAAGCACATCTTGACGCAATATCATATTTGCTTTTTTGGTTATTTTCTAAGTTTTGGCCAAGTTTCATGCAAATCGATCTTTTCCGTCAAAATTCGGAGTCGAAATGGTCCAATGACTCTGTATACTATAAGGAAAACCTTAAAACAGGGGCGGTTAATTGAAACTAAACTGTCGGCGAATGGACACGAACGAAGTAACCGGCTATGCTTGAAAAGGTTTTCGGCAGTTTCCTTCACGAACTCCAGATGAATATCGGCATAGTTCCTATCATAGTCGGCTGCAGCTACATATCCTACCAATTCCTAATCTATACACAAAAATTACTTCCACTCCACTCACATCCTCACATCCTTAGGCATCACAATGGATCTTATGGGCGAAGTGGAGCACGTCCAGGGCAGCCTCTACAATCTACCTATCTATAAGGAAAACCCATCGGGAATGCGTATAAAATACTAAAACAAACAATTAGTAAAATATAAAAAAAAATTAATTTTATTTCCTTAATTAAAATTTTATAATATTATTTTAGAAAAATTAACATTAAAATAAACAATCTTCAGGCATATTATATTTTTTTTATCGTAGAATTTTTTCTTCTCTTTAAAACAATTCTTTGATGGATTCGATCGATGAAGAATATTAAAAAAGTAAGCTTATTTTTTTAATAGTATTTATGTTATTAAATATGTATTGTAAAATATAGGCTTACTTAATTTTGAATACAACTGTTAACAAAAAAAGTTCGTCGCGTAGGAGCTAAGCGAATTTACTGAATGGTCCGGGAGACCAAAGGATTTTTTCAGGATGATGAGCACCAAGGTGGTACTTTGTAAGTAACTTCGTTTTGACAAGACACCCAACTTTATTAATTATAAAATTTTGGAAAACGGTATCAAAATTTTCTGGAAGCCGTTGAATATGTCGATTTGACCGTTCATCCAAAGTTTACGAGCATCAAGTTATTTTTTAGTTTAATTGTAAGATAATAAAGTGAAGAACGAGGAAACATTTTCGTCCTACAAATTCAATGGAATGGACTCCGAGTCTCGCATCCTCAATGTTCAACGTCTTTCAGAAAATTTCGATACCATTTTCCAAAATTTTATAATTAAAAAAGTTTGGCGTCTTGTCAAAACGAAGCTACTTACCAAGGTCTCCCGGGCTATAAAGGACGGAATCATAATTACAATCAAATCAAGTTACCATGGTGTCATAGTTGTAATATTCATTATTATGGATACTAAATTTAAAGCGCAAATATTTTTGTAAATACTAGAGTTACAAAAAATATGATCAGATAAAGTCTAAAAGCCGATCAAATGGTAGTGAACTGAATCTTTGAGGGTAGGTTTATTTTGTCATAATCAGACATATTGTAAAGTATGGAAGTGTTAATGCCTCGGGAAGCGGAGTTAAAAATAAAAACTAATAAAAAACAAGTGAAAATAACAACTAACTAAGTTACTTGCTTAAATACCCGGTATATACTGAATTTATGAAAACAAGTTTCAAGCAAAAGTTGTTTATTTTTATAAAATGGAACATTTTTGTCTTTAAATTTTTGTTCTATCTCTTACGCTTTTAAAGATAAACAGTTTTTCCCATTGTGCCCAAACATGGTCTGATTTTGCCCATGCTCTGATTTACCTCTGGAATACACATACAAAATTTCAGCTCGGTATCACTTTTCGTTTTTGAGTCATCGTGTTCACAGCCGTTACAAATTCGGAACTAAATATACCCTGGTATATATATATACCGGGTATAATAAAGTAGAAAGGAGCAGTTCGGATCCGCGCCGTAGATTTTTCGTGAAAACGTCCTGCGCATGATCTATAGACGTTTGGACAGTCACTGGCCGCTTTATGCCCGATAGGTCAACTTTGTAATCGCATTGCACCTTTTTTCACTTCCATTTCATCGCTGCCGCAGCTCTTGCTTTCGTTCGCCACTGGACTTTTTCGCCACTAGACTCGTTGGATTAGACGCGAGCTTTCTTCTGATAGGCGTTTTTTATAATTCCGAGCATATTTACAAGTCGTATGAAACGAAATCTTCAACTTTTTTGTAATTTTCAATTTAATACCGATTTTCACGATTATTTCGGCGAATATTTTTGCTGTCTTACTTTGCCGTCTAGTAGTGCTTCACAAACTCTTCACAATGACACCCAAATCAATGTTCTAGCTAAAGGCGTTTTCACGCTAAACTGATTTATTACCATACACGCGAATGCGCTTATACGGATTCGATGACGTCACAGATACACTGCGACACATACATAAAGGCATGAGGCCAATCATTGTAAATGAATTTTTGGTTTCGAACTTATTAGCGATTGTAATCTGGCGGAATTTTGTAACACAAAAATGTTCGACCTTATTTAGGCTGCGCATGCGCTTCTACATGGTCGGTTCTCGTAGCGGACTATCGTTGTCGTAAGACGTCGTCGTTGCCAGAGTTGACCAACCCTCAACTTTTTCCGACTTGCGACAAGCGACTGGATATTATTTTGGTTATATTAACTGTCAAACATGGATGTGACCAAATTAATTACTTTGGTTCAGAAATATTCGAAAACTTTTCGATACGCACTGAAATTTTCGCGAACACCAAAAGTTATATGCGGTTTTACTCACCACCGTCTTGATTTTCTTTTTTTAACAGTAATTGTATTTTTATTATTTGGAACAAAGCTAATAGTACATTGCTGTACATGCAAAATTGTTCACTATCCATTTTTATAAAAACTCCGAAATCCTAAATTCTTCTCCGGACCGCTTACATTTAGATTATAGCATACGTAAGTCGCTACGGAATTGTAGAACGCACTGCGATCGATTGACACCGAAAAACGACCATTTGTAGAATCAGCCTTACAGATTTTATTTCTTATATCAATTTCCCTTTACAATAAGTTTTATTATGGTAAAAATACACCTACCATCAAAAATTCAGCTCTCTATCATTTAAGGCTAGTGAAAGATCTTAGTTATCTACAAATTAGTTATCAACATGATGTTTAAGGACGTTCATGAGCTAGATACAGTACATTCATAAAATTCAACGAAATCCAATATAGTCTAGATTCATAAAATTCTACAAAATCCACAACAGATTAAAATTTTTTAAATTCAATTTCATAGGCCCAGATGAATTTGATGAATTTCAAAGACGACATATAAATAAGCGATCAACGTGTGGATAGACGTTAAACACCGTGATCACTGGGAAAATATACTGTAATAAAAACTCGGGAAAATACTGTTTCGGAAGCATCCAAGAGGCTATCCCTCCATGTATTGAACCTGATCGGGATACAACTGCACACAATAGGACTTCATAACGAATCCATTATGTGCAGGCTGTGTGGCTAGATACAAAATATTCGGTGCATCTCACCCTAAATATATGAACTTTCAGGAAAACCTTATAAGCAAGCTCATGGCTATTGCCAAGATAGGAGAAAACCAAATCTCGTCAAACTGAATTAGAAGGAGTAGCACAATGGACCATAAGGTCGAAGTGCAATACTTTTTTACCCTAAGATATATGTATCTATATATCTATCACAGCGTCTAATTTATTAACATAGTTTCAAGTTTAAATATAAAAAATTATATTTTCCCATATGGCTCTATGTGTTAAAAATTTGATTTTAATCGTTCATAACTTTTTCAAATGGTTGATAAGAGGTTTGCAGTTTTTAAGGACGTTCATGTGCGCTAGAGGCAAACTTTTAAAATATTTGTCCTCAATATTTTTAATGTAATTATAAACCATTTTTTTAATGTAATTATATAAACTGCATATTTCAAAGAATATAAACATTATTTATTATGGTGCCTACCTTAATAATACAGTTATTATTATTTTAAGTAAAAAACATTCTGTTCTCCATAAGAGGCTGTGTTAAAAGTTTGATTTTAAATCGATAATTACACTTTGAAATGAACGTCAACAGGTTTTGAATTTTTGAGGGAGGATAACTACATAATAGGGAATATGCATGAAATTTTTTTTCAAATTTATTTTCAGAATATGAAAATACTGTTAATACTGTAATAATATTTGAAAACGAAGTTAAAATTCGATAAATATCAAGGAAGCTATAAGCTTTTAAAGATTATTATCTGTCTCTTTCTTGCAAAAATACTAAAAACGGAGTTTTACGTGTATTTTAAATGGTGAAAGTGTAATATGACGTCACATAACATACCAAGAGATTAACACATAACATACTCTTTGTCTAATCGGGAATTTCAATCATTCGTATCTCGCTTATTTTTAAAGTTATTTAAAAAGTAATTTTACCTTGATATTTGTCAAGTAAACATGCTTCAATTCAAGTGAAAAAAAATTTTCATACATATTCCCTATTGAACTATTCAATTCACGAGAAAAAAAATGTGTATCTACTATCAAGCCTCATGCATGAACGTCCTTAAGGAAGCATAATTACGAGATTTAACTTCGAAAATTTCAAAAATTGAAAGTTTTATATAATATCAAGTCTAACGTTTGAATGTCCTTAATAATGATATTTTACCACATCATGGATTGTGCTTGTAGATCGGATAAATTATAAACACCACGTCTTGAACGACCGAATCCACCAATTTTTAAATGTCATTGTTTATCCACAGATGGATTGCTTTTCATATGATAATTTTGACGAAAACTTTTACTTAACGTGTACGCATCTAAACCGGTATTATTATTACTGCGCGGCAAATTAAAACGATTACCAGGTTTCTCATTTTCATAAATATTTTCCGAAATATTACGTGTTGAACGTGTTTCAGGTGTATTGATATGATCATTCAATCGTGAACGATTCACTCGCGTACACGCTAACAAAATAATTAACAGAACAAAAAACTCTATTAATATTACAAATATTGCGGCTATAAAAAATGATCCGTATTGTTGTTGATACCAATCTTTTAACTTATTGGCACATCCCTAAAAATAAATAGAAATTAGAAACAAGTGAAAATAACAACTAACTGATATGCACTACGTAAATTATAGAACCTATTTTGACAAAATGGAAACCCGACTTCAAAAATCAAATATTCTATAACAAAATTTGCACTAAAAAGTAAAAAAATAATTGCATATTCTTGTGTCAATTTTAGTTCACCTAAGCAAAAATTTTTAAATATATATGTACAATTATTGTTATTTTTGGAGGCGGTGTCAGCATAGAGAAATTCACATAACTTTTGGACACCGCCTCCAAAAATAACAATAATTGTACATATATATTTAAAAATTTTTGCTTAGGTGAACTAAAATTGACACAAGAATATGCAAATATTTTTTACTTTTTAGTGCAAATTTTGTTATAGAATATTTGATTCTTGTAGTCGGGTTTCCATTTTGTCAAAATAGGTTTTATTTCTCGCTTTTTAGTCACTTTGAAGTTCTATAACTGATTTTATTTGTCTAAATATGGGTAGACCTACTAAACGACCAACTAATTTTTAGTGCATTTTTTTATAACACATTTTTTTTTATCCATTTTTTTTTTTTTTTTTTTTTTAATTTTTAGTGCATTTTTTTATAACAGATTTTCAATTTTTTTTACAAGCATTTTTTTTTTTTTGGGGTCGGTTTTTTTTGTAAAAAATTTTTTTGAAGTCGTTTCTTAAAAAATTTTTCTTATTTTCCCACTATGAATGAGTATATCCTTTCAAAAAACAAAAAAAAATTCGCAGAAATCGGTTATCACATATAAAATGAGGGTTTTCCTCGATTTCCAGGGGATCCCTTCATCAGAATGCGATTTGGTGACAATGGGACCAATCGGAAATCAAACTCTTTAAAACAAAAGAAAAAAATTCAAAATCGGTTAATAAATGACGGAGTTCTGAGGTAACAAACATTAAAAAAAATATTTAAAAAAATACAGACGAATTGAGAACCATCCTCCTATTTGAAGTCGGGTTAAAAATAGGCCCAATAGCAACATTGTGTAGTGCATCTATCACTGTCTATGCACAGTATGCCATGATATAACGTTCTTTGTTACCCCCACCAAAGAATGATCTAACACAGTGCATAGCATAATACTTTGTACTATAATCTTTGTAAGAATTTGGTTGGATTATTTTAACGGCATTTCAACAATGAAATATTTCACAAAGACAAACAAAGTGTAACAGAGACAACATATCATAGTAACAGCATATAGACAACGATAGATACATTATACCAAAGAATACAATATACATAGAATCGTATAAGTACGATTTTTGTGTCACTTAAAATTTGTAGTGTGTATGCTGACCACTAGATGACAATAGCTGTTCGATTTCGGTATTTAGTGCTATTATCAGCACAACCAACTGTAATTTGGCAGAACTTAGTACCAGTTGCCCGGATCACATCGAAGCGGGGATGTACTTCAAATTTATATTAAAAGGGAATCCACCAATATTGATGAAATTTTTATGAATTTTTTGAATTAATTAGTCAAAATTTATTAATTTTTTTTTACAAGCTGAGTAAAATATTAATATTTGTTATATTTAAAAAACTTATATTTAAAGCGTATTCTTTTAAAATAGCAACTGAAACTACAAAAATATTAAGATTTTATACAGCTTGTAAAAAAAATTAAAAAATTTGGACTAATTAATTCTAAAAATTCATAAAAATTTCATTAATATTGATGGATTCCGTTTTAATAGAAGTTTGAAGTACATCCCCGCTTCGATGTGATCCGGTTTACTGGTACTAAGTTCTGCCAAAGAGTTACAGTTGGTTGTGCTGTTAATGGCACTAAATACCGAAATCGAACAGCTATTGTCATCTAGTGGTCAGCATACACACTACAAATTTTAAGTGACACAAAAATCATACTTATACGCTTCTATGTATATTGTATTCTTTGATTATACACTGTTTCCAGATTGGGTGTAGTTTAAAAAACAAGCTGTATACTAAATTTATTTTTAAACAAGTATGTAACAACTGAGTTAATTGTTTTAATACCCAGTATATACTGAGTTGTATATCAATGTTTGTATTGTTAACAATTCTGCCTATTCAATGTTTATAAAATATGAATTATTTGTAAAAAGATGGGCATATTTTTCGCTTTCCGAGGAACTTTTGAGCACAAATTATGAGAAAACTTTCAAGTTTGTGGAAACAATTTTCAAAAAAAGTTGTTTATGTTAAAAAGAATAGAATAGAACTAGTCTTAATAGTAGTCCTAAAAAGATCGAGTCCAAGTGGCCACGCTGTCAAAGCCGCTCACTGCTTGGAACAGGGAGCAATTCCCAACGGTGGAAATTTGTCAATTAAAATTAATGGGGCGGTTAATTGACTAAACTATCGACGTATGGGCCAGAACGAAGTAACTGGCTATGCTTGTGAAGTTTTTTTGCAGTTTCTCTTCACGAACTCAAGATGAACATCGACAGTGTTCCTATCAAAGTCGATTGCAGCCGCAGAAACTACAAATTCCTAGTCGGCATACAAACTCCTTGTCCTCGACTCACATCATTAATGTATGATTAAAAATTAATCAGGATTAAAAAATAATGATGTCGGTGACCTCTGTTATAGACCATAAAGCCTCAAAAACGGAGGTAAAACCCTATTTTCCGTAACAGATACTATAATTCCCTGAATTTTCCCTAAATTTTCTAATATCTAGAAATTTCTACCCCACTAAAGTAAAGCAATTTAATCCAGGTAAAGTCTAGGATTTCATTAACGACCTGGAACGTATCTAGCGATCCTAAAAGAAGCAGGGGAATGATGAGATCTTCAAGATTGCTGTGTCGAGAGACTTTGCCTTGTACCCCCCACTAATCCAATCTAAAATATATGAGGTAAATAAACAGATAAATTCTTTTATTAACCAGATAATTATATTATATTAATAAACCTACTTCTTGGTGTCGAAAACCAACATTTTTTTGCGCTTCAGAAATTTGGCATTTAGTTTGGTTCAATGGCAATGGTCTCATATGAGCCATTGGATCATGAACATTTGTTATAATACAACACGTCATAGGAACACCATTTTCCATTTTAGCTACACCATGTAGTTTCCATATGGAGGCATCATAATCCACACTGGATGTAATTCCACAACAATTTAGCTACAAAATAATTTAACATTCCTTTATAAAAATCAAATTTAACTTTTCACAATTTTGAAATCGTACATTAGTTTGAGCATAATCCACAGCGGCCGTATACTGTTCAAAACCTGTTTTGCCATAATTTCTTTGTAAAGTTCTCGCTAAATACGTTGGAGATACAGTTAATCCAATACATCCAGGCCATAGCCATAACATTCCATAAATTATGCATTCACTTAACAATAATATTAAAACTAATAAAAATGCCTGAAAACATTATAAAGATTAAAAAATGGATAAAAATTAAATACATACAGGCCTTAAAGACGTGGACAAATTTTTGAGTTAATTTTTTAAATACACCGTTTATAATGAGTTTATGAAAAAAAAGTTTCAAACAAAAGTTATTTATTTTTAAAAAAAATAATATTTTTTGTCGTTAAATTTTTGTTCTACCTCTTACGGTTTCAAAGATGGACAGTTTTGCCCATTTTGCCCAAACATGGTCCGATTTTACCCATTCACGAACTTGACCTTACTTTTTAGCTCTAGAACACACACACTAAATGTCAACTCGTTATCTCTTTTCGTATATTAGTTATCGTGTCCACAGACAGACAGACAGATATGCGGAAATAGACGAATTAGGCCAATTTATGAATACCTATATAAAACATTTATTTCTGTGATCAATATTTTCAAGCATTACAAAGCCGGGACTAAACTTAATATACCCTTTTATATATCATATATACCGGGTATAAAAATACTAAGGGGACTAATCTTGATGAAATGTGTAGACGGGATCAGTACTTGAATTTTTCTCACGTCTTTAAGATACACCCTGTATAGTAGTAACTTACCATTGTTAGAATACAATAATTAAAAATGCAAGCAGACCAACATCCTAATACGGCTGCTGAGCATATTATCAATCCGGTTCCCAGTAACACTAAAGCCGCATAATATAATGGTGGTTGTGGTAAATTTTGTGAGCCTACAATCGGTAAAATTAATCGTGATAATAGTACTTTGGGCCAATCGCATAAAATCAAAAATCCAGATATTATTAAAGTAATTCCACATAACTGAAAAAGATAATTTCTTAAATACGCTTTTGAAAAATACGCTAAGATAATAAGTTTATTATTAAATTCATTTAAGTGCCTAACTTCTTCTTCGCCACGTGAAAATAAGTTTTATCGAATCAATTTGAAAATTTGGATTATCATAAACCTAACTTAACCTAAAAATTGGATGTAAATTTGTAGATATTAGAGTCTAGTTGGCTCTGATTCATTGCGACCTGATCCACAAATTTTCTTTGAAAACGGGTGACTTATGAAGAAAACAAATCACGACATACTAAAGTGAAGGTCGATACATGCCGGATATTCTGAAACTCCCCACGGGGGAGAGTCATGCTGGTAGCTCATGGTCCATACGGCGTACAGGCAGAGTTTTTAGTTAATAATAATGATGAGGTTTTACATTTACAGTGTTTTAACACTTATGGCAATGTACCAAATGTTGGACAATATACAAGACTAGTCTTAACAGTGGTTATTACTATTTTTGGGGTTGCAATTGAAAATTATTACCATTAAACACCAATAGACTTTTAAAAAATCCGCAATATGTTGTTTTTTTTTTAATTAGTTTGTTAAGTTCAACTTTTTTATAAGATATTTGTTTTTGAAAGAAATGTATACAAAATTTTTCCAGTTTTATAAAAAAAAAATTCGTTACGCAGGAGCTGCGTCAACTTAACGAATTTCCTTAGAATACATAAATCACTATCTAGCGGTCACAATTTTATTCTCATCAAAATGAAATGTCGTATCTGATTTAATTTTGGTATTTCAATTGGCAAGTTCAATTTTTTAAATAAATGGAATAGGTCAAGGAGGAAGCGGGACATAGAGAAAGAAAAAAACACAAAATATAAAATATCTCTCTTAATATTAAAAAAATCGAAAAATGTATAAGAAGTAAAGTTGTAGAAAATCATTTTTGCTACAATTCATTACCTGAGCATTTTTTCTCAAACTCTAATGTTTACAGAGATATTTAGGAATTTAACTTTCAATTTTAATTCGTAAATATTACTGTCAATATTAGGGTAGTAGAAAAAATGATTAGAATCAAAATTATAGTAAAATTAATTATCTATAACTTTACTTCTTAGACATTTTTCGATTTTTCCAACATTAAGACAGATATACCAAATTTTGTGTTTCCCCTCTTCTATAAACCCACTTTTTCCCTTGTCCGATTTTGCTCATTGACGAACTTGACCGTTCAAATATAAAAATCACCTTAATTACCCAATTTTATTCCAATCGGATTAATTCATATATATATATATATATATATATATATATATATATATATATATATATATATATATATATATATATATATATATATGTGTGCCATATATATATATTCATATATATATGGCACATATATATATGTATATATATATATGTATATATATGTATATATATATATATATACCATATATGTACCATATATACATATATATATATATATATATAAATTCGCTAAAAATTGGAGTATGCGCGAATGGTTTACGTATACCATACATGTTTAAAATTACGCCTTTGATTGCGAATATCTCGCTTCAATCGGTAAAAAAAAAATTTTTTTTATAAATATAAAATATTTTACATTAATATCATATTTCAATTTTATCAAATTATTAAGAAAACTGGGTTTACGAGTGAACTACCTTAAGGATAATACAAATGATTCAAGGAAAAAACAATGTAATAAACTTACCATTAACATAAAATTGCATGTTAACAGAAGTACTCTCGTACTTATAAAAAACGATAGCTTCATTTTTGCAAAAACACTTTTCCAAAACTCAATGCATTCAACAGTATGAAAATCCACCAAATATCCACACACACAAAAAACCGTAAACCTTTCAATTCAATTGTTCAAATGAGAAAAATTTAGTAAAATTAGTTAGTATCGGTCATGGATGTTGACAACAGTGTTGTCGCTTAGCCAGTTTTTTTTTTTTTCGTAAATTATATTCTAATATAACCGTGCGTAAACAAATAAACAAAAAATTAAAATTGGAAACAGGAAGGAAATAGTATGCATTCAACTATAAAATGTTTAGTGGGAGTGTTGGTTCACATTCTATTATTTGAATTTGATTACAAAACAATAGATTCAACATTGCTTTTTTAAATTCATTATGTAGTTTAATTGTTTTAGAATAATTTATTTGTGGGGGAAATAATCAGTTTCTCATAACGAGACAAAGCGATGAAATACATTGACAATATTGATATTTAATACCCTCGTCCGAATAGCCAACACAAATTTGGCCAAAATAATTTTTTTTTCAATCGTTTGTGACTCAATTTTTACTAGAATATTTAGTTTTTAATTTAGACCATCCGTTTAGCCAACATTTTTTTTTTAGTTGACTTCACATACGCTTGTGGGAATTAAATCGATCGGAAATCGTTAGTGATTACCAAATATGTTCCTAAAAACGTTTGTGGCTGCGTATTTTTCGAGGAAACTTGAAAATTCGATTTAATTTTTTGTTGTTTTGGTGATCATTGACTTGGCTTTGTTTGCTATATAACGCTATCTAGTGTTGTAAGAGGTAACTATATGTATCAGTACTTAAAAGTATCGGCGTCATCTAGTGACCGCTATGGCAACCAAAAATAGAATCAAATTTTCAATTTTTCTCGAAAAATATGGAATTCCAAACATTTTTATGTTCATATTTAGAATTCACAATCGATTTTCGATCAATTATATAACCCATTGACCTATATATAACAGATCAGTAGAATACTCTCAAGTCTATATAACAGCAATTTTTTTTAAATGTTTAAATTTTTTTAAATACTCCATATTGAGTACATATTGAGTCATAAACGAAATCGAAAGTGTCATAAATGATTGAAACAAATATAAATACGTCATGTCGACTAAATTCGTGTTCATTAATAAGAATTTAATTATTTTTATTCATAGCTACTTGCGACAATACTATTGAAAAGCAATCTAAATGGCGCTGTCATTTTTAGTTCGTAATTACTTATAATACTCCTAGAGGGCATTAAATACAAGTATCAGCGCCATCTAGTAATTACCAAAAC
The DNA here is from genome assembly GCA_963920215.1 of Nineta flava. NCBI lineage: Eukaryota > Metazoa > Arthropoda > Insecta > Neuroptera > Chrysopidae > Nineta > Nineta flava. Next base: position 117,998,137 of record OY986040.1, read on the forward strand.
TTGAATTGATCAATTATTTTTTCGGTCCTTAGATGGCCTAGGTACCTAGATGACTAGGGCTTACTTTTTAATGCCCTCTTATGTTATCATAATTAGTTATGAAGTGAAAATGACTAGCAATAAATGAATACAATTTTGAATTTTTCTCGAAAAATACGGAGTTACAAACGTTTTTATGAAAATATTTGGAATTCACAAACAATTTCCGATCGATTAAATAGGCGTAAACCTATGTTAAGTCAATTTATTTTAAATGTTGTCAGAACGGATGCTCATTAAAAATTATATTTACTCTTTATTGAGAGAACTGATATCTCGGTTTTTCAATTAAAATTGAAATTCATAACTAAAAATTTAATCTATTTTTCAAAAAACATTCTTTTAACTGGATAAAATATGCCTGAAATTGACAGTAAAATTCACAGTAAGGATAAGGAGACCTTTCTGTATTTGCTACAATAAATAATTCCAAATTTACAAAAACGCAACAATAATGAATAACTTTATTTTTGTACACATAAAGATGTAAAAACAAAATAAGTAAATTTAAGAATCCTTTTCTATTTAATAAAAATTTTGATCTTTGTCGATCACAGTCAAAAATCCAGCTTCGATTGTTTATTGAAACTACCACAACCAAAACTTGGTACACTGTCATCTTGTTCACGTTGTCTGGAGTCTGCCAATTCTATAAAATATTGTATTAATAAATATTGAAATAAGTAAAACACTTTAAGGTAGTTATCGTGTGAAACGCGTTGTCGACGAAATTGGTTGAATTTTTAATAAATTAATCATAATATAAGTATCTAACTTCGTTAATAATTTCAAAATTATTTACCGTTTAGTTTTGATAAAAATCGCTTTCAAAACTTGTACGATTAACATTGCAGTATAGACAAAAGTAGTTGTTAAACCACACCTTTAATTTTATTTAAAAAACGTGTCGAGCGATTTTACTAAAAAACTAGGGCAATGTAAAATGATGTTATATTTATATTTTGAAGAAAAAAAATTATTAACCGTTTAATTATTGTAATAGATTAACTAGATTGGAATTTTTATACAATCTAAGCGAACAAGTACACGAGGTACAAAAAGTTTAGTATACAATCTCAGTCTATTCATATAGTTAATGTGTGTCATGAGCTGAAACTTTTTAACACGATTACTGCAAGACAACTACCTTAAGTAAGATATTAAACAATTGATTTACCTGGAGGTAAATGTAATTTTTCAATAACAAATTTTTTTCTACGTAACTTAAATGCCAAATCCAAACTAGCTGGTTGTATTGGTTCAATTGTATTAATTGACGGTAACTTGGTTATATTTAAAAATCCATTGTAATCGGATAGCGCTGGATTCTTTTCATTTTGTGTTCCCATAAATGTTTCTAATCGAATAGCTGTATCAACAGTATGCACACATCGTGCCATACAATCCTTAAATAATAATACAGGAATAACTACTAAATTTTACTTTGGTTAAATGGACATCAAAAGTGGAGTTCTTTTTAAAAAATGACCAAACTTTCTCAAAAAGTAACCATCACATTCATAATATTTTGTTTTGTATATACTTACATCTGTTATCATACCCGTAGGTACGGTAATAACAGCAACTGCATAAGCAGATCTCATGAATGCTTTCAAACAAAACATAAACATATCCAAATCACGATTACGATTAATTGGTCGTAAAGTTTCATTAGACGATGCTATTTGAATCCAGTATGGTGAGCCTAAACTATGTAAGGCTACACGTAAAATAGTACGTTTTTCAGGTTTTGCATTTGTGTCAAATTCAAATTTTCTCAGCACATTTTTTATATCTTGTAATAGTTCATGGTAAATAGAATTTGAAAACGTATTTGGAGCTGAAATACATAATACTTAAATCAAATTGAACAGAAGAGACGAAAATGGAGTAATCTTTATTCCTTAGTACTAAATATAACACTTGAGTATTCCACAACGCTTTGATGGCGCTGCAGTGATGAGAAACCGGTTACAAGGCGTGAGAAAAATAATCACAGAGTAATACCCGAAAGCGCAATTCGTAGCTCACAGTGTAGCTCACGTTCTTAATTTAGTTTTAGCGCATTAGACTGAGATACCTATGATACGGAACTATATCGGAACTATAAAATAAGTCCTCAACTCTCATCTCTTTGTAGGAAGCGATGGACCGAAAAACATGTGACTGTCGAAAGATTTGCAGAAATGCTTCCCGTAGTCAGTGGTGCCAACTTAGTGGATTTTTCTTTAAAGTTAGGGATATTTTTCGAACTTTGGGAATTTTTTAAGGGATATATTTTTTAAGGGAATTTTTTAGGGGTTTTCAATTTATTTTTGGGACATAATCTTTACCCGTAATTGTGGATATTCCATTGCATTTATTAAATATTTTATGTCGTTTTGTCTTCGAAATAATTTAAAACCCCACACAAAGAAAATTTTATTTAAAAAAAGCTACATTTTCGGCATATTTTTTCAAATTGTCAGTTTAGGAGGTTTTTCTACTAATCTCAAGTTTTGCTTTGATTTTCGAGAATTTTAGGGGCTTTTGAAGTCACTTTAAGGGGAAAAAAAATTTGGATGTTGGCAACACTGCCCGTAGTACGCACAACACTTGAGTCATTTCAAGATGCAACATTTGCAGTTAAACAAAAACAACAAAAAAGACGATTGGAAGGCAAACCCAGCGCCAGCAATGTTCCAGGAGAAACTGCCGAAATATATTACCGTCAAAATGTATTTTACCCTTTTATTGAACATACGATTACACAACTCGATGCTCGCTTTAAACCGCATAAAGAAAAGATCAAAGGAATCCAAATACTTCTGCTGAGAAGACCGTTAATGACTTCAGGAGAAAAAAAAGATGTTTCTCTACCTAAAGAGGAGACCCGTGACGATAAGTAAGAAAAAAAGAATAACAGGTCTTTCAGCAGTAAAAATGGCCAACAAAACGTAAAAACTGGCAAAGTAATAGCAAATTGTTTCCTTACGCAAATTGTTAATGCATTTTTCATTATCCCAATGATGGATAACAGTATCTTTAAGAAAACTTTGATCCATAGTTTTAGATAAATCATAATAATGACTAAATGTTAATTTCTTTTGTTCAGTTGTCGATAAATGTTGGTATCTCCACGCTATCGACATTTTAATATCTTTACTTTTATCTTTTGATAAATTTTCATTTTCAACATCCTCATCTCTAATCAATGCAGGTAACTCTGATACCTAAAATTTGTCATTTTCATAGAACTTATAAATCGAATATGCAGTTAACGAGATACTCACCAATTTTGTTGATCTAATATCTTTACTTGCAACATATAATGTTTGGTTAGAAGCAACACCTTCAGCCAGAAAATATTTAAGAAAAACTTCGCCATAACATCCATAAGCGTCGTCCTCTAAAAAAAGTTAATTTCCGTTGAAATAAATATTTATTTTAGGGTATTCAACACATACCAATAAGCATTACTGTTCCTACGGCAAGTCCTCCGCCTGAAAGGAATTTTAAAGAAGATTAAACAATAACATTATGAAACGAATATTTGATTTTAAAATATCTACCAATTAAAAAATCCAACGAAGGGATTCCTGTTGATATTAAAAGTTGCGCATTTTGTGTATTGGGTTTAGTTCCAGGTATACTTAATACTCTAGGTTTTACTACCTTTTCCGTGTTATTCTCATTCTTTGTATTATCCATTAGTTTTCAGAAAATATATATTTTTTAATTATAATCGAATAAAAATATCAAGTTATAATTCGTATGTTTTGATAGGTTAGAATTATTTTTGTTTCTCGTGGTCATGAAGAATAGATATATTAGGAGAGCGAACGTAATGTTAAAAAAACGGTCAAGAATTGGTGTAACTATCTTTTATCAGTAGGGGCCACTGGTCTCAGTGCCGTACAGAATTTAAATGTTTAAATGTAGGCGCCAAGAAATCACTTTCAATCAGTTAATAAGAAGTCTTAGTTTTATAGATAATAAAAAATTGTTTTCGATTATCAAGTAATAATTAAATAAATATTAATAATAGAGAATTCTTAATAATCTGTAATAAATTAAAAGATGAAGAATCATAGTGATAATTGCAATTAATAATTACAAATATATGTTTACAATACTAACATATATTAGATAAAGAAAGAAGATGACAACCGGTAATTACAGACCATATTCCTTTCGTAAATGCAGACACGCATTCCTAACCTTAAACAACCTTCCACTCATAGATATATAACAGTATATCTATGCTTTCCCTGTACAACATCGTCCCATTTTTTCACATTTATAAAATTAAACAATTTTTATACATACAATTTTTATTTGTAAGATGTGATAACCGTTCATTTTAATATGTAATAATAATGATAATTCCGTACGGGCAGATTCGCACTGCCGCTACTGGCGAAAATAATAACTATGATCTCTACACGTTTTTGAGGACACAAAAACAGACGAATTGCCTATGTCGTTCAATCTCCTAATATATCTATTCTTCATGCTCGTGGTGCTAAAAACAAGAACTTTATGTCAAAATTGTTAAAGGTTTGTTTCACTGACCTCTATATAACAGAGGTCAGTGGTTTGTTTACATCACAATCCTCTATATATATAAACTGACTATTGTTAACTGACCACTTTGTTCATCATAATGTTTGGTGGGCAAAAAGAAAGCAGTTTTAGTAAAAGGGAAATATGTTATATGTTATTATTTGGAGAGATGAGAGAAACCTAAGACTATCAGATGTACAAAATTCCAAACCGTTCCAAAGGTATAGCTGTTTTCTTATCGTTTCAAAGTTATAGCCGGCCCAGATATCTAATAAAGTATATAGTTTCTATAGAAATACCTGGATACATAATTTCGGAAATAAATTATTTGTCAATAATTTTAAAATATAAAATAGTTGTTTCTGTCAAAATTTCGAAAAAAACTAAGTGAAAATAACTGAATTTATGTAAAAAAAGTTTATAACAAAAGTTGTTTATTTTTTAAAAAGGAACATTTTTTGTCTTTACATATTTGTTCTATCTCTAACGGTTTTAAACTTGAGGAGCATTTTTGCCCATTTTGCCCAAACATGGTCCGTTTTTGCTCAATTACCCACCTTACTTTTTAGGTCTAGAACAAACAGCATTTCAGTTCACTATCTTTTTTCGTTTTTGAGTTATCGTGTTTATGGACGGACGGACTGACAACTTTGCGGAAATGGGCTAGTTAGATCATTTTATACCTATATCAAATATATACTAGTAATAAATAATATTTAACATTGATTCTCTATAAGAAAAGCTGCCCAACACACACTGTATATTACATACCGAGCATAATAATTAACTCGGCTATGGAGAACCTCGACCTTGCGCATCACCGTGCTCTAGATTTGCCATCTACATTCTACATAAGAATGTAAACTTAAGTCAAAAACATCACATGAAAATGGTTTTTCTCCAGTGTGGATTATTTTATGTCGAATTAAACTGCTTTGCTGATATAATGTTTTATCACAATCATCACATAAAAATGGTTTCTCTCCAGTCTGGATTCGTTTATGTTAAGTTAAATGATGGTTAAATGGCCATGATGAGTAAATTTTTTACTGCAAACATTACATGAAAATGGTTTTTCTCCAGAGTGGATTTGTTTATGTTGAGTTAATTGGCTTTGATTATTAAATGTTTTATTACAAATATCACATACAGAAGGTTTTTTTTCAGTATGAATTTGTTGATATTCCGAATCAAATTTCATCGAATGTTTCATCTTTAATTATGAATTTTGTATTCAATTCTTTTTCAAGTTTAATGTTTTCTTTTATATGAATTCGTTCGTGTTTCATTTTAATATCTCCATTAAATATTTCTTCTGTAATTTGTTTATGTTCCATTGTAACATTGCTATTAAATACTTCTTCTCTACTTTGTTCATGTTTTTCATGTTTTATTTTAACATTTTCATTAAATATTTATTGTAATTTGTTCAGTTTCCATTGATTTCATTAAGTCACTATTCATTATTATATGTATATATATATATATATATATATATATATGTATATATATATATATATATATATATATATATATATATATATATATATATATATATATATATATATATATATATATATATATATATATATATATATATATATATATATATATAGCGCCATTTAGTCACATTGCACTGCTATTTCGTGCTTTAAAATAGCCACTTTTTTAGTTCGACCCCCAAATAACATGGTCCTTCTTCTCTACCCTCCATAATAGCATATAAACAGTATTATATAATCTCAAAGCACTAAATAGCAGTGCAATAAGTGACTAAATAGCGCTTATCCCCCACGGTTTCACCACGTTAAATTTATTAAATAAAAACAAATTTAAAATAATAAAAAATAAATTATTTAAAAAGAGTGTCTCCTTCCAGCCGGATTTGAACCAGCGACCTATGGATATCTATATCTATTGAATATATTTTTTCTTTCGACTTTACAAATATCAATGCTTAAGGCTAACTAAGAATTGTAGCGTAATGCTAAATAGCCTATAGCCCTATAGCCTTCCTCATGAATGTAGCTATTATACACAAAAAGAATTTTTCAAATCGGAGTGGCAGTTCCAGAGATTAGCTCGTTCAAACAAACAAACAAACTCTTCAGCTTTATTTTTCCAATCGTATGCGTCTTGCGACACTTTTGATTTCGTTTGTGACTCAATAGTTACTGCGTAAGCTTAAGTTTTGAGTATTCAATCGAGCGGAAATCATTTGTGATTTCCAAATAAGTTCCTAAAAACTAAAAATTTTAAAATTAATTTTATTGTTTTGCTTGTTTTTGCGGTTATTAGATGGCGCTGCAAAAAAAAAAAACATTAAACACCAATTTTCAAATTCATAGAGTAAAAAGGGTACTCTATGGTAAAATTAAGATTTTTTTAAATATGTAATGAAAGAAATAATATTTTAATTAAGATATAAGAAATTTTTACATATGTATACCAGCAACAGTTAGCTTACCGACCAGTTAGCTTAACAATAGGCTAAAACCAGAGCTAAAACTTACCAGTAGATCAATTTACTACCGTCAGATGTCCTTGTAAGGGTTAAATAATTTCTAAACTACTTGTTTCATAGTAAAAATAATCAGCACGTAATCGTCAAATACCTAAAGACTTTATAGACATTCATCCCCTCCAGAATCATAGCAGCCAGCAATGTTATTAATATTCTGTTGAACCACAGATCACCTACCTTTGATCTGTATATTCTGTGTTATTAAACTGCTTTAAAAGTGTTTTTTTTTAAACACCGTAAAATCAAATAAAACATAAATTGTAATTTTATTGTTGAAAGAATCATATTTTAATATCCATTTTATGGTTTTTGCACGAGATGATTTTAAAAATTAATAACTATTCATGAAAGTTATTAAATCAAATTTTATTCTAAGAAACTTTATAATAAGATTTTCTACCAAAGACCTTGGCAAATAATTCCATTAACTTTCTCAACAAATCAAAATCTTGTTCCGAAATCAACCATTGTTGATAAAAAAACAGAATATGAATTTGTTCTACTTTCTGGAAAGAAATGAAATTTCAGATATTGGAATAATTTATCGGCAAAAAAGCCATTAAATTTTAATTTAAGATCAATATTGAGTTCACCCTAAATGAGAGAATGTGTTTTAATTTTTTTTTTACATTCTATGTACTAATAACTACATATGTAACAAATTTTAATAAGTCTCTTTTAATAACAGTATTTTTTTATGTAACGGAATAATTACTAGCTAAACAAAAAAAAAGATTTTACACAACGATTTTGTATATGAATAGTTTTGACGTTTTGCAGGTGGCGACCCTGATGCATTATTAAAATGGCCGCTAGCGTCCGCAACTAGTAGTGTTGTATTGTATATGTAGCGAAAGTATTTCAGTGATTGAACAAATTACATCAGGAATATTGTGAAAGATGGATACTCCAATACAAAAGAATTGCAAACAATAATTAATAAATAGACTTTCGTGTGAATTAGTACAAACAAAGACGTAAATTAAGTAAAATATATTATGTGATTCTAAAAACATTTTTTTTTATAATATTATTTTTACTTTGCATGTTTTAAAACAGTACAAGAGTTGATTGAAAAGAGTAAACCCATTGAGTTATTCATCGTATTAAGAAGTTTTAAGACGATCATTTAGTATTCATTTGATAGACTTTTCTATCAGGATATAAAAAAATTTTTAAATTGACAATGTTAATAAATTTTTTATGTGAAGTTCGTATATTGACTGATACAACCTGTTAGTGTTTTGAATGAACATTTGAACCTTACTAGTTTTGTGATTACCGAACTGAGTGCAAAAAAATGTAAATAAAATGTGGTCGTATCATAAATTAAAATTAATATGTTATTCGGTATGCATTCGATAACGAACCGAAATTTAATCAAAATAGTGGAAATGTAAAAATAATTGTTTGGGATATTGTTAATAAAAATCAAAATTTGTTGTTATTTTTGAGTTTTATTTTTGTATTTTTTAAATAGTGGTTTATAATCAACTAGGAGGGTGGATAGAACCGGGTTTGGGTACACCACGCTGGATCGTGGCGTGGCCGGTGGGCCCCCGGGGGGATGCCTCGACACTGGGGGAGGAATTCCCCGCCACCCGGGAGCCCTCTCTGTTGTGCCAAACGCCCCTGTATCAAATATGCCGCCACAAGGATTATCACCAATGTCTTCTGCAGATGTACTTCCACATAAACGGCAAGTTGTTGTTGATAGGTAAATATTTATTTTGTAATTTTTAGATATTTTAGGTATTCCAGCCAAGAGGATAAATCAGAAGAAATTGATTTTATAAACAGTTCAAATAAACTGTCAAAATTCAAGAAAAGATAAATACTTTTACCAACACAAAATAATAAATCCTTATCTTGTTTGGTGATAACGTATCGACTAACTTATGAAGAATAAATAGTGTTAGGAAAGTCTATACCAAGTTTGTTCTTGAAATTTATTTAATTCAATGCCTTTTTTTAAATCTGATAAGAATTATATTCAACAACAAAAATAAACCTTTTGAAACGTTAACAAAGTTTTTTAGAAAGTTTATACAAAATCATAATCACATTTGGATTGCGATATATTTTTTTTCAAAAATGTGTATTATTCGATACAAACACGATAGAATGTCATATAGAAATTTCGAAAAGAAATGTTACAATTGTATAAACTGTGTAAAAAGTAGATTTTAAACAAATTTGACAACGTTGCATGTATATTGAAATAGCGGGAATTTTAAATTTATTGCAAATCAATACTACAATATTTGTATTATAAACTTACTGCATAGTCTTTCGGTTTCGAATATAGTTTCTCAAACACAATATAAAAATAAATCAAATACGATTGAACACTTTTAATGGATACAAGTGTACATTGTGTTGGTGTTTTTATAGAATAAATAAGGCACAATAATAATATCTTTAGATTAAAATACATTGACGTGACTTGAACTTAAACTTACGTTGGTTGCATATTCTTTTTCCCCCTTGCAATATTATTTACATCCCACATACTTTATACGTGGGTGGTGAAATTTTCGATCTATATTTCTATTTGTTTCTTGAAAGTCTATTTATGTAAAATATGCACAGGTTATTATTTGTTTAGGCTTTAGTTTGAAATGATTAGAAATATTGATTGTAGAAGTAAATTCGTAGTATGGGGATCTCATAAATCAAGTATATATATATATATATATAGATATTTGTAAACTATATATATATATATATATATATATATATATATATATATATATATATATATATATATATATATTTATGTATTTGTAAACTTTGTGTCTACCAATTCATTGTTAGTAAGAGAGCCTTTCGGCTATGTTATACTAACGGAGGTGACGTATACTTAATTTGACATTTGATTTATTGATTCATCTTGGGGTCTAAAAAGTTTTGCACTTCGACTTTATGGTCCATTGTGCTCCCCCTTCTACCTCAGTCCGACGTGATTCACTTCTCCCATATGTCGGCAATCCTGGAGCTTGCTTATCTGGTCCTCTCGAAGGTTCATATATTCGGGGTGAGATGCACCGAATGTTGTATTCTGTTCAGCGTCAGTGCATCGAGAGATAGCCTCTTTGTTGCCAACATTACTCCTAAGAACTTGGCTTCCCTTGTGATCTTTCTTTCACCGAAGAGGATGGGTGGTTTTATGTTATCCACCTTCCTTTTCCGTGTGAATGGAATTAGTGCGGTCTTACCAGGGCTTATTTTCAATCCCTGATTGATACACCATTCCTGTGCGAATCTTAGTGCGTTTTGCATAAGCTCCGAGATGCCTTCACAGGGTCTGGATTGCAATTACAATGTCGTCCGCATATCCCTGTGTGTAATATCCTTTTTGGTTGAAGTTTATCAGTAAGCTGTTCGCTGTCAGGCTCCACAGGAGTGGGGATAAGACACCACCCTGCGACCATCCTTTTGTGGCTCTCACAGTGACAGACTCTCCAAGAAGGGAAGTTTGTATTCTTCTTCCTATCAGCATAGAGTTTATCCACCTGCAAACGGTGTCTTCTACTCCGTGCCGACTTGCAGAATCAACCATGGAATTGTAAGAGGCATTGTTAAATGCTCCCTCTATGTCAAGAAAAACGCACAAGGTGGTTTTTTTCCTTGCGAATCCCTCCTCAATCCTGTATATTAGGTTGTGGAGGTGATTCACAGGACAGGGATATTAGGTTGTGGAGGGATATTAGGTTGTGAAGGCTCTAATAGGTTGTGGAGGTGTTTCACAGGATTTTCCCACCTGATACGCCTATTGATTGGTATGAAGCAGATTTCTCGACAATCCCCCTGAGCCAAATGAAATCCTATTAGTCGTTCCATTGTTTTCAGTAGAAACGATGACAGACTAATTGGTTTAAAGTCCTTTCCTGTGGAGTGGTTAAGCCTTCCGGGGTTTGGCAAGAAGGTCACTCTTACTGGCTTCCATACTGTTGGAATATAACCCGTAGCCAGGCTTGCCATGATTATATGACCAAGCAGAGTTAAAAGATGCTCTGCTCCTTTTTGTAAAAGCACTGGGTATATCCCATCTGGTCTCGGTTATTTGTAGGGGTCGAATGAATTTATTGCCCATTCGATCTTTGAGCGATTAATGGCAATTGCCGCTCTTCTCCAGTCCTCGCCTGTCGGTGGAAGACCCTAGTTAAGCTGCTCTTGAGAAGGATTTTCACCGTCCACTGCCACCGAATCCGGAAAATGAATCCAAATCAGTGTCTCGAGTGTATCCTTCGCGGAGCTAGTATAGTCACCATCGGGTTTACGAAGTGACCTGATGGTGTCAGCGGGTTTCTTCGCTAGGATACGATGGAGTCTCGCTCCCTCAGATGTATTTTCAAAATCTTGACAGAGCTTCCACTATGAGTCCATTTTGGTTTTCTTCAGAGACCTTTTGTATTCGGTAAGAGCTTCATAGTAGTTATCCCAGTTCCCTATCCTCCTTGCTCTGTTAAATAGCTGGCGAACCTTTCGCCTCTGACTCCTTAGGCTCTCATTCCACCAACAAGTTGACTTGCTGATGTCTTTTGAGACCTCCGGGCAGTTTTCTTGGAAGAAGTTAATTATTGCATGCTGAAGCTCAGTTGCAGTAAGCTCAATGCCCAATACTATTTTAACTTTTTTCGAGATTGTGGCGAGTTTGAATTTTAGTGTCGAACTATATTCGTCCCAATTTGTTCTCCTCGGATCCCGATAGTGTATATTACATTGGTCCGTTCTCACCTCCACATTGTGATGGATTTATTTGCCTGTGATCCGATGCAGAATTTTGACATATAAGTAATAGTAACCGTCGACGTAGAAAAAGGTGCCCTTTTAATTATGGGATGAAACTTTCAGAAAAGATAGTACATATAATGACTTCAATCACTTGCCTAGACAACCCTGCGAGAGTCTGATCCGACACAGGTTGCCCCACTCCTAAATCTTATCGCGCAAAACTTTTTTCTACAATAATTACGAGTAAAACGTATCAATACTTTTTTCATAAAATTTTATTTCCAATTACTTTTGTATGAAACTTTTTTCATATCATTTATAGTTTATAACATATAGTAACAAGAAATCTTGGATCTGAAAATTTTGAATTAAAAGAGAGCTTTCGAATAATCGCTTTTTTATTATAATTATTCGAAATAAGTTGGCTCACTTGGCCTCCATTAACATAGCTCCCCAAATCGTCGAAATTTTAAACTATTTTATGCAATCGTTTGACATTTATGTTTTAACGTTTGACAATTTATTATATGATTAACAAAGAATTTTTTTTGGCTTTAAGTTAAGCTTTAGACATTTTACTTTAAAGTGAATAATTAATTAAATGATAACAGCAAATAACTAGATCCAAATAAATTACTTAACTATGTATGGTTAAACGTTAAAAATTTTAAACCAAATGGGATTAGCGTAACACCAAAAAAATTAAATAATTATTAACCGTTAAAACCTAAATGTAAAACGATTGTACAACATTGCAAAATATTGATTGGTGGCGAAGAGCTAAGTTGGTTAGCTGTCAAAATATTCCAAATATTTTTTTATATGTCAAAACCTTTTAAATATGATAGTTCTAATAAAATTAACTGTTTTTTGTCGTTATATGAATTGTACCTAAGAGATAATCCCCCCCCCCCCCCATTCGGTATTTGAAACTTTTTAGAAAATTTCCTGAAAGTAAATAGAGCTATTGGTCTCGTACCTACTTCAAAATTTTGCAAAAATTTCTTCAAATGTTCATCCTAGAGGATGTCGAAAATCACAAAATATATATATCTGTAATCGCTCTAGCGGTCATAGTTTTTATTTGATCGGAATGAAATTCGATATGTGAGATGCTTTTGGTATTTGAAAGACCAAGTTCGTTAATGGGCAAAATCAAACAAGGCGAAAGGGGGGTTTAATGAAAGGGGAAACACAAAAGTTGGCATACCTCCCTTAATATTGGAAAAATATATAAGAAGTAAAGTTGTAGAAAATTAGTTTTACTACAATTAGGTTTCTTATCATTTTGTTGTTTTACATAAATATTGACGATTTAAGATTGAAAATTAAAATCCTAAATATCTTTATACACATTCGTGTTTTAGAAAAAATGATAAAGTATTGAGTTATAGCAAACATGATTTTCGACAACTTAACTACTGATATCTTTTTCGATTGTTCTAATATTTAGAGAGAAATTTTATATTTTGTGTTTTCTTCTTTCTCTATGCCCCCTTATCCCCTTGACCTTTGAATAAAATTGGCCTTCCAAATACCAAAATCATATCAGATACGACATTTCATTTTGATCATACTACAATTGTGACTGCTAGAGAGTGATTTATGTATTCTAAGGAAATTCGCTAATTTGACGCAGCTTCTACGTAACGAATTTTTTGTGCTATCTAGGTTTAAACATTTGACAATTGATAATTTTAATTCTTCTTTAAATATTAATTGACATCTGTCAAAATATTTGTAATATGACCGTTACGTGAATTTGATCGTATATTTAGCGTATACAGGGTGTAATCCTGAATATAAGCCATTGGGATATCATAAATTCAACACTGTATATGTTATACATAGTTAAGCAGAAACATACATTTAATTGTAAAGAGACAAAGAGGGAGACATAAACGTATATTATGTCTGTTTAGTAGTAGTACCGGAGGGAAGGTCGAAACCTGGCAAGTAGGCCTTACTAGGCTGTTTTTACGAATCTCTAAAAGACAAAGAATTTATATGTAGACTAGGAATTGATAGAATGTGCTACTGCAGCCGACTTTGATAGGAAGGAACTATGCCGATATTAATCTGTGGAAGGAAACTGCAGAAAACTTTCACAAGCATAGCCGGATACTTTTGTTCTTGTTAATACGCCGACAGTTTAGTCAATTAACCGACCTATATGTTTTTTTTTTTTAATTAAATTGATTGAAACTGCCAGTGATGGTAAGCGATCCAACAACCTCTCTGTTCCGAGCCGAGTACCTTAAACAACTGGACCACTGGGATTCGTTTATGCCTGTTTATGATAATAGGATACATTTTCTGTTCTTCCTCTTCATTTGCCAACTTTCATTTAAGACCCGGGGAATATTTATAAAAAATTATTATTGAGTATAAGTTAGAATAATAATGGCGTCGTCCCATATAATTATTTTTTATTTTGAAATTATTATTACTATTTTTTTTAAATGTGTAATAGTTAATATTATTATTGTGTACAACAAAAGCATTTATTTATATTATGATGTCATCGAAAATTAAGAAATTTAACGTATGCCTAACTAATGATTATTTCATTTATAATTATAATTTACGATATGGTCTTTATTTACAAGAAATACCAACCTTAAAAAATATGTCATATTTATCAGTTTCTATAGTTGTTTAAGTAATTGTTTGTTTGAAGTGTTGAACAAAAAAAAAATTTAACAAATTTAGTTAATACCCTGAGTTTTGACGTGAAAACGATTATTCGCTCGTTACACTGGTGATCAGACGAACATTCTTGTGTGACGAAATACTGTAAGATTTCAATCGCTAATAACCTCTAATAATGCGTTTACAATGGTTGAGCTCACAATAGATAGATCATAATTATCTTTACCTATCTGTCGCGCTACATTTTTTTTGTCTTTGACATTTTCGTACCAGTGTAGCCGCATGCGCGTGAATGGTTACGAATTAGTTTTGTGTAAAGTTATAAATTGGTATAGCATGGAAACGCGCTTAGCTAGGACATTGAGTCTAGTGTCATTGTGAAGAGCTTACGTCACTACTAGGCTAGCAAAAATATTCGGAAAAATATAAGTGAAATCGATATTAAATTTAAAATTACAAAAAAATTGAAGATTTCGTCTTACATGAAAACGCATATCAGAGGAAAGCTTGCGTCGGAAAGAATCCAACGATTACGTAGCTAGCCTATCGGACATACAGTGGCCAGCGATAGTCCAAACGTCTACGGATCATGTGGAGGACGTTTTTACGAAAAATCTACGGTACTGCGCCCAAACTGCGCCTTCCTTCTTTTTTCCAGTGTTTGTACTGTTTATTTTACTATTACACACACTCACAAATGTATAAATGTACAAACTATTGTACACAAATGTACCATATACATATCTGTATATATTCATAAGCATGCTTCTGTAATTTACAGTAATTACAGATGTTTGAGCTGATTTTAAAAAGACGCTTACATTGCCAAATTTGAAATCCTATAAATATAAACTGAAACGCATCTAATGGAATGCTCTCAGGCATATCATATGATTAATTGATGTATAACTCTTTTTAGCACGAATTCAAATTTTTAACCAGTTTTTTCTTTATCAGTTATTTAAAAAAATTTTTAAACGTATTACATTAGTCATTAAATACATAAATCAAATGTGTCTGAATCGATTTCTAAACAGTTCTTTTATATACTCGCTCTGCTCGCAAGGGGTCCCGCCCCGTGACACCAGGTGCAGCCTTCGTCTGTGGATTCACGTCCTAGAAAAAAAACATACCATGCGTAGTGTAAATTTGGTAAAATAAAGAACACAAGAAATCAATCAATCAAAGATGGTTAAAGGGGGGGGGGGTAAGCGTGGGTGAGCCCTAGAGAAAGTCAAGAGGGTATAACGAGAAAATATTTCCGTTCAGATTCAAAGTATTCCACGTCGAATGTAGAAAACCGCTTTCTTCTAGCATATATAAAAGTAAATGGAATATTTTGGTTTTTCCTCCGTTTTCAGGGGGTTTGCGTTGGGAAAATTAAAATTTTGCGATATTTCCCGTAAGATTGAAGTTATTCCGCGTCGAATACAAACATTGAGTGAGTTACATAAAGGGCTGTATATATGTTCGGCCTTAGCTACGCGTCCTTAACATAATGCAAAAAACGCACCCTTCTAGCATGTAGGGAAATAAAGAAAATATTTTTGTTTTTTTTACCATTTTCGGGAGAGTTGCATTGGGAAAGTTTAAATTTTCCGATTATTCCTCTAAGTTTGAAGTTACTTTGCGTGGAATGGAAAAAAACCGCATCCTTCTAGCATGTCTAGAAGTGGGTTACATTTTGTATAGATCAGTGAGTGAGTCAGTCTGTTATACAAAGGGCTTTATCAGACAGTATACTTTCATCAGACATATTTTTATACATGTGTCTAATATAAAGTAAAATAAACAGTACACATACTGATACTCAGTTCATACAGGATGAACTCAGTACATACAGGATACTGAAACAGTTAACTCAGTTAGTTGTTACATTTTCACTGTGTGTTTTTTTATAGAATCTTCACGCGATATACATGTGAGCAATGTATGTACACTTAGCCACAAAAGTTAATGTCAGTTTTAAAAATTTTATAGTTGATTTGTGCCTTATTCATTCGGTTTTCGAAAAGAAAGTTCAAATAAAAGTTGTTACTTGATTTCTAATGAACAACTTTTATCCGAAGTATTTTTGCGAAAACCGAGTCAACAATGCACAAATCAATTATAAAATTTAAATAAATGACATCAATTTTTGTGGTCCATAGTACATGAGACAGACATGATCACAAAACAAAAATCCGTATTAAGATAAATTGACACTCGATGAACATTTTTTAAACATTTTTGTTGTTGTAAATGTTCTTATACAGCGCGCGTAGCAAGCGAGCGGAAGCCACAAAGAACAGACAGACACAGTTACAAAACTAATGATTATGAGATAAAATACAATTTGAAATGTGAAATTTCTTTAAAAATATTTTTTAATCGTTATTATTATGGTTACTATTAGATACCTTTTCCTCTCTTGTACTATGTACGTTGGATGACGTCATCCAAAAAAAAAAAGGTTTTATCAATATGTATATATTTTTATCAATTTTTATTTTCCTTGTAAAATGCTATAAATATATATTTATTTTGTATAATTAAATAAATGAATTATTTTGCGTTATTTTTTTAATTAATATTATACACAGATTGTGTTTCAATAAATATTGAATATATAAATTTTTGTAATATAATTACTTATTGTATAATTTTTTTCTTTGGAATCAGAAGAAAAATATTGGTGTAAATACACTCAGCCAAACTACGTCTATATTCTGGGTATATTCGTTTTGGGCGCTTACACGATTTCAGCGCCATCGAGCATTGTTTTTAGTGTTCATCTTGAGGCTGTGTATGGTGACAAAACGCGCTAATTTTTTAGTTCCACGATGGACATCACGCTCACAAACGTTTTCTTATCTATTAGGGCAACAAAAGCGTGAGCGCCAAATCGTAATCTAACGTCCAAAACAAAGCTGTATATGCGTTTGTTTATTTATCTGTCGTGTGCATCGGAGATTTTTTAAATGTATTCCATTGAATTTTTAAATTTTTTGAATGTTTATTTTGGTTTCTGTAAAAACAAAAAAGCTCCCTTATCATATAAAATTACTGACCTCCATCCGTCTTATATGGACTAACTATTCTTATGGTCTAAAACTTAAAAAATGACTCAATTTATCGTACACTAGAGCCATCTATATGTACAGAGTTTATTAGAACTAATCATATATTAAACTGGCGCGAAGATTAAACAGAAATAAATCTTAATTTTTCAATGAGTTTTTTTTTTAAATATTTATATTATCAATAAAAATTTTTTGTTATATTATCAACTGTTTTCACTTATGAAAAAAAATTAAACTAAAAATTCTACGAGGATAAATAAAAAATAGTATTTATTTATAATAAAAATTTTTGATTAATAAAAAATATAATACATTTGTCAAAGTGTTTTAAATTATAAAAAATTCGTTACGCAGGAGCTGCTTCAACTTAGCGAATTTCCTTGGAATACATAAATTACTCTCTAGCGGTCACAATGTTAGTCTGATCAAAATGAAATGTCGTATCTGATTTTAGTATTTGCATGGCCAATTTTATTAATAAAGGACATACGTCAAGGGGAAAGGGGGGCATAAAGATAGAAGAAAACACAAAATATAAAATATCTCTCTTAATATTAGAACAATCGAAAAATTCCTAAGAAACAAAGTTGTAGAAAATCATGTTTGCTACAATTCATCACCTTATTATTTTTGCTCAAACTCTAATGTGTACAGAGATATTGAGAAATTTAATTTTCAGTCTTAAACCGTCAATATTTTTGTAAATATTAGTGTTACAGAAAAAATGATAAGAAACAAAATTACAGTAAAACTTAATACCTACAACTTTACTTCTCATAAAATTTTCGATTTTTCGAATATTAAGGGAGATACGTCAAATTTTGTGTTTCCCTCTCCCTCTAAACCCCCCTTTCCCCTTGTCCGATATTACCCATTAACGAACTTGACCTTTTGAATACCAAAAGCGCCTCAGATACCAAATTTCATTCCGATAAAATGAAAACTGTGACCGCTAGAGTGATTACAGACACATATATATATGTATATATATATATGTCCATAGATATATATATATAAATTTTACAGATGGTGATTTTTGACATATACTAGGTAGGATCGATGGACATTTGAGGAAATTTTTGCGAAATTTTGACTTCGGTACGGGACCAATAGCTCTATTTCCTTTCAGGAAATTCGCTAAAAACTGTATTCATGTTACAAATTATGAACTTAACTTAATACACATTGTCTTATCTTAATTGAAAATTTTCAATTAATTATTTTAATAACTTTATTATAAAAGAAAAAACACTTTCACGTACTATTTAATTATGAAAATCAAACGAATTTGACAAATATTTCTGCATCATAAAATCAAATAACTTTGACAAATTTATTATGATACATTCATTTGATTTATTTTTACACAAAATAAAAGTTTCAATCTTAAATATTTATTTATATAAAAGTTGCATATTTAGCGCCTAATATATATGGCTCATATAATTTAAATATATTTATAGTTCATTTATTTCTGCTGTACACATAGAATGGCTCTAGTATACCAAAAATTGGGCCATTTTAACCCGAATTCAAACAAAGAGAGGGTTATCAATTCATGTGAATTTTTATTTTTTTTTAAATGTTTGTTACCTCAGAACTCCGTCATTTATTAACCGATTTGGAATTTTTGTTTTTTTTGTTTTAAAGGGTTTGATTTCAGATTGGTCCCATTGTCACCAAATCGCATTCTGATGAGGGGATCCCATGGAAATCGAGGAAAGTCCTCATTTTATATGTGATCACCGATTTCTGCGAAATTTTTTGTTTGTTTGAAAGTGTATTCATTCATAATGGAAAAATAAAACAAAAACACAAAATTCAAAATCGGTTCATAAATGACGGAGTTCTGAGGTGACACACATTAAAAAAAAAAAACATACAGACGAATTGAGGACCATCCTCCTTTTTGAAGTCGGGTTAATAGGAAACTTTTTTTAAAAACCGATTTTTTTACAAAAAACAAAACAAAACGAATGTAAAAATATCTGAAAAAATGCACTAAAAACTTCACAAAAAAAAAAAGGATAACAAAAATGTGTTAAAAAAATGCACTAAAAGCAAAAAATAAAAATTTTTTTACCAAAAAACAAAACCCCATTCCAAAAGAGGATAAAAAAATCTGCTATGAAACAATGCACTAAAAAGTAAAAAATAATTGCGTTATTTATTTACTTCAATTTACTTATAAATATCCATTTTTTCCAAATCAAATATTTTTATTTTTGGAGTTCGGTTATATTTTTAGTAATAAAATCACAAAATCTACGTACATTTCCAATATCAGACATATTGTGATAATACGATCTGGCTTTTTTTTTCATAGCAGAAATCATCCCCTGCGATCTTGCAAACTTACTGAAGGTTTCTACCCCCCCTAGTCGGGTCTAGGATCATCTAAACTATCCATTCTATATAGTTTTATCCTTGGTGCGATGAGACATGATCTTGGTTGTGGGCTCTCGTACTATTATCTCTCTACATTATATCTCAATTTAACTAACGAATTAACTGTTACTGATAAAATTTTTGCTATCGTCAAACAAAAAAGTTACTCTCTTTCGCGCTTCGTTAGTCACTATTATCGAGACTTTTCGCGAGATAAAAGTTGGGTGTCTCGTCGAATGGAAGCTACTGACAAAAATTTAGCCTGTTACTAATCATTAAAAAAAACCGTGGTGTACCGTGGACTAAGAGTTTTTTCCGACTAGTGAGAGAACGCTTGAGTCAATTTTGCAATATGAACTTGAAGTATCTGTTTTTCGCTATCTGTATTCATTTTTTAGTTATCGTGTTGACAGGACGGATAGGGGAAATGTAGTAATTAGAACATTTTCGACGATTGTTGTTTAAAAAAAAGCTTGGTTAGAAAAGAAATCTAAGAGCTGCTTTGAGGAAATTCGAAAAATTACTGCAGTAAATTACCTCATCCTGTGGGAACGATAAAAACATTGTCAGAAAGTTAATTTTTGCAAGGTATTAATGGCTAAAAATGATATTTTTAACATCAAGAATTGTGAAATATAAGATGAAAACCTCCGTATTACAAATTACGTGATTGTAATCTGTATATAGAGGTAATAATAAATTTTAGAATTTGGTTTAATTGAATTCTTGGTACTGTATATTTGAATTCGGAGTATCAGATAATATTTTATTAGTTATTTAAACATAAAAAATATGATTTTGTAATCAAGTATAATATATTGTATTATATACACGAGTTTTAAAATAATTGCAAAAACGATATTTGTGATTCAAAAACTGTTCGGCTCTAAGAAAAAAATTACTTTAGGGCTTCGTTTAGATTAGCTAAGAGGCTTAAATGTAGTAATAATCTTGGTATATAGATAATAAGTCAAAAGGATTGTAGTTTAAAATAGTAGAAAGATTATGTACAGTAATACCCCGTCTAACACGATATTTCAATATTATTATTAAAAAAATTGTAATAATAGTTAATCATGATTGAAGAACTTGTCGATCTTACTAGAACTTGGTGAACATCATCACCATCCACTTCTAAATTTAAATTAAAAGTGGATGGTGAAGACGTTCAAGAACTGCTGAATTCATACAATCAGGAGCCGACAATTTTAGCTCTAGATAGATAGATATATCCTGGGGTCTAAAAAGTATAGCACTTCGACCTTATGGTCCATTGTGCTCCCCCTTCTACATCAGTCTCACGAGATTCGCTTCTCCCATATCTTGGCAATAGCCAGGAACTTGCTGATCAGGTCTTTCTGAAGGTTCATATATTCGGGATGAGATGCAACGAATATCTTGTATCTGCTATAACCTAGATGATCGCAGTCAAAGATAATGTGCCGTTCCTTCTTCTCGCTACACAATCTGCCCAAATGGACCCGTTATGGAGTCCCTAATAGTAGTTGATGCTCTAATAATAATGCTTATGCAATAATAATATAATTTGTTCTATTATATATATAGATATTCTTGCACACATTTTTCTTGTAAATTATTGCCTTCTTTAGTCTCTGGCCCTAATTAAACTCAATTTGTATGTATTTATATGCAAAATTATTATACCCTGATATACCGCGAATTCAACTTACATGGTTATCGCTCGATTCCATGTATCAAATTTTGTCGAATCTATTTGGTTTCGACAAGTAAAAGTTGCTCGTTATGAAAATACTAACAACTTTTGTTTGGAATTCGGAACAAATTAACTGTTGAATTTTGATAAAATAACACCGCTTTTGGAGTCGATAGTACAAAATTGAAGATGAAATCATGTAGAAAGATCACTTTCTATTACACTCATACGAATTTGTTCATGGTCATAAAAAAGTGCTCAAAGTTATTTTATTACAAATCAATGACAGACTACGAAAAATTTAACATAAACTTTTGTTACTTGAAATTATTATGGTAAAATACTTTACAAAAAAAATTTTATATTACATTTTTAACAATCTTATAGTTATAACTGATTTCACTTTAATTCCTCAGTTATAATCATAGACTTATATGAAATAGACCCAGCGTCGAATGGATTTGGTAACTTATGTCAATATTTCAAAGAACAGAAAGAGATTGGCTTATTTTTTATCTCTCAGTCAACTAAAGAAGTAGTAAAACTGAAACAGTAAAAAGAAGCCATCTATCCTATGAAATATTAACATCTCTCGACGCTGGATACATTTCATATAAGTCTATGGCTATAACTGACAAATATCTTTGATTACTGAACAGTTCGGTTTCGTTTAAAATCTACTATAGTCAATAGTTAATTCATTGATACCTGAACATAACTTTGTTAGTACCGATAACTTTTTGAAAAGGAAAGAATTACTATATAGCATGTATTTAACAGTAGCATGTATTTTATAAGTCAAGAGTGTAAGACACTAAACTGAGTGTGTAGATATTAACAGGTTACAAATAAATTTTATCATAATAAACCATATTTTGACAAAATGGAAACCCGACTTCAAAAATCAAATATTCTATAACAAACAATGCACTAAAAAGTAAAAAAATAATTGCATATTCTTGTGCCAATTTGCATTTTGTTTTTTTTTTGTAAAAATTTTTTTTTTTGGGGTCGGTTTTTTTTTTTGTAAAAAATTTTTTTGAAGTCGGTTTTTAAAAAAATTTTCTTATTTTCCCATTATGAATGAGTATACGCTTTCAAAAAAAAAAAAATTTCGCAGAAATCGGTTATCACATATAAAATGAGGATTTTCCTCGATTTCCCGGGGATTCCCTCATCAGAATGCGATTTGGTGCCAATGGGACCAATGGGAAACCAAACCCTTTAAAACAAAAAAAAAATTCAAAATCGGTTCATAAATGACGGAGTTCTGAGGTGACACACATAAAAAAATTTAAAAAAAATACAGACGAATTGAGAACCATCCTCCTTTTTGAAGTCGGGTTAATAAAACAAATCAGTTGCCTTGAAGTCAAGACGCCACGAATTGTTAAGACCTGGAAAACCTTGAATAACCGTTGTATTTTTTTTTAGATCAGGGAATATTTGAAATTATAGAGTTTTTGTTTTTTTTAATTTGTGTGGGTCACTTTGGCGTATATTCTTCAAACGATTTCCGGGTAATGTATGACGGAAATAATACCTTGAAGGGTAACTTAACTGTCCGGCTGTTCAAACGTAGCTGCAAATGTGTAAGAGCTCTTAATACTTAAAAAAAAACTAGGTATGTAGAGTAGAACTCCAATTATCTAGCTAATTGTGACACCGGACGTGATCCGGATAATTCGATAAATCATAAACAAGGTTGAATTAGTATATAGTGGTGAAGAAATACGACAAACTCTGTATTTCCTCGGGTTATAGTTTTGCTTTTTCGCAAATAATCGACCCTGAATGATTCCCATGCTCATTGATGCAAAAATCACTTGAATATGGCCTTTTTAGCGAATTTCCTCCAAAGGAAATGCAGCTGTTGTTTTTGCACCAATGTTGGAATTTCGTAAAAATTTCTTCAAATGTCCATCGATCCAACCTATTAGATGTTAAAAATCACTATCGCTAAAATTTGTATATATATATATACATATATATATATATATATATGTACTTTTTTTAAGTGTCTGTGGACTCTCTAGCGGTCACAGTTTTATTCCGATTGGAATGAAATTTGGTATTTGAGTCGCTTTTGGTATTCTAAAGGTCAAGTTCGTTAAGGACGTTCCAGCACTGTGTTATGCAATCAGCACAACAAACCGGTTTGATTTTATTGTAGCACAAACACATAAACACACATATACAACATATAGAAAAATACTCTGTTCACATATACAAAATAATGTTGATTTGAAAAAAATAAATGAATTAAAACTTTTATATTTCGAAAACAACGGTAAAACACGATTTTTTTTTTAAATTTATATAATACCTATTTAGCTTTACTCTCCTAGTTTTTTTTTTAATTCTGTCGATTATTTTTTCTAATACAACAGATAATACTTGGGCGGGCATGAAGTTTTACATGCTTCTAATGAGAGAGAGTGAGAGAATGATAACTTTGATATTATTTATCTCGCGTTCTAAACGGTCAAAAATTCTGAAACTTCGGGATTTATTATAAAACATTATTTTTAGCCTGTGGAAAAAAAAAGAGCAAAATCTGTCGAAAAGTGGTAGTATGCTGGTACATCCTTAATGGGTAAAATCGGACGAGGGGAAAGGGGGATTAGAGGGAGGGGAAACACAAAATTTGACTATCTCCCTTAATATTTGAAAAATCGAAAAATTTATCAGGAGTTAAATTGTAGGTACTATGTTTTACTGTAATTTTGTTTCTTATCATTTTTCTGTTACACTAATATTTACAGAAATATTTACAATTAAAGATTGAAAGTTAAAATTCTAAATATCTCTGTTCACATTAGAGTTTGAGAAAAATGATCAGGTAATGAATTGTACCAAACTTGATTTTCTACAACTTTACTCCTTATACATTTTTCGATTATTCTAATATTAAGAGTGATATTTAATATTTTGTGTTTGTTTGACACGAGTACATGAAATATATTTTATTGTAAAAAATTTTGATTGTCGTTTCCATAGTAACTATAAACTATAATCGTTATACCGTTCTATTTTGGCTATTAATAAATTTAATTTTTGTAAATACTAAAGTCATATCAGATATTATATTTCATTTTGATCACACTAAAATTATGACCGCTAGAGAGTGATTTATGTATTCTAAGAAAATTCGCTAAGTTGACGCAGCTCCTAGGTAACGAAATTTTTTTACTATGAGCTTTGAGTTTTACTGTAATAAATAAATTCTTTAGAAGTAATTAAAAGCGTAAAGCGCTTTATATTGAAATTATCTGATTTTTCAACTGCTTTCTCAAAAAAATTTTTCAAGACTCTTTTAAATTATGATTTTTGCATTTTTCACGAATTTTGCTTTTTAGTTTTTATAAAATAAATATCAAATTATTTTTAAAGTGAAAAATATTTGTTATATTTTATTTTCCATGATCTTATTTTTTATGATATCAATAAATAAACTATATTCATTTCTGAAGGATTTAGTAATTAGTTTAGTTAGAATTTAGATAAATTTTTGTTTGAATTTATTGTGTGACCAGGTAAAATTAAATATTAAGTTGTACCCTCATATAATCATATACGTCACAGTGTTTTTATATTCCAAAGGTTTAAAGATTGTAACCAGTATACAGTGTATTCACTGTATACTGAGTGTATACTATACATTTATACAGCTTATACTTTATAGCAGAGGTGGGCACAGACAGCTCGTCTGAGCCTTACGGGCTCTCCATAAGCTGGGTGAGAGTAAGTAATGAAGGTATGTTTTGAAGCAAGACGGAACGATGTTTCAATACAGGTTGTCCTACCGATTATTGCCCAATAATTTATTCAATCAATTTAGAAATAGTTTTATAAAATATTTATTGTTTAAATAATATCTTTTACAGTATGGAGAGATACACCAAAAAACATAATAATAATAATAATAATAACAATAATGATAATGATAATAATAACAATAATAATAATAATCTGAACTTATCTAAGACTGCTTGCGATGTCTTCTCCATTATTAAATTCACTACTTTTATTTTTTTTGAAAAACAAATTATGCGAAAAATAATTTCCACTACTACAAATAGTACTTTTCACTTTTTCAATTCAAAGTAGACTAACTCGAAGAACTCAAATTCCCACTTTATGTAAAATTTAACTTAATTCATCAAATTTCCATGACACTATACTGAGCATACTCCATACGAAGAAAAAATAATTAAATCAGGTAAATAATTCTTTATTAGTTCTCGGATATGAATAGTAAAATATTTAGACAAATCATTTGGAATTTCCAAAACTTTAATTCTATTTAAATTATCCTTTGCAAAAATTTCCCTCTTTTATTACAATGGTCCAGCGGTAAACTTAAAGGTTCAAAAGATTTATATATATTTTTTATACATTTTTATTTTATTTATACACAAATATGATATATACTAAAAAGGTACATTTTATGACCCTAATTACCAGCCCAAAATTCCAGAGTATGTATTGAATGATTGTATGTATTATTTACTTTGTATAATAGTGACCATAAAAAAGATTTGGTATTATTATATTTTTTTCAGAAAATGTTTTAATTAAAAAAAGAAAATATTAATAATTGGTAGGTTACCCTGTATTAACTCTATCTCTCTTCCCTACCTCTCACTCAGAGCTTGGCCGAGGCATCTCCTGCCCACCTCTGCTTTATAGTTTATATATACATATACATGTATATATATACATTTACTGTACAGTGTACAACTGTATACTGTTCCATGAAAATTGATGTCATTTTTTTAAATAAAAATCTCGGTTTTCGAATAAAACTTGTTACTACATTTACAATGAACAACTGTTATCCGGAGCATTTTTTCGAAAATCGAATCAATTTTAAATTTAAAAAAATGACATGATCTTCAGTGGCCAAGATATCTAGGTCATAAATTATAAAAATTCATTAAACATAATGGCCACAAACCTGAAAATCCTGGAATATTAATGCAATTTTTTTCTTTTGATTCGGATAAATATGAAAATGTCATGGTGAAATGTGAATTTTGTTTATGGTCATGAAAAATCTAATTAATTTAACTTAAAAATAGTTTTGAAAGAGGAAAAAGTTTAGCTGTACTAGCTAAAAAATTGAATTTTTGAACCTTGTGACATCACCAAAGTCCAAAAAATGGTTTTTAATCCATCCCAGACATATTTTATCCGATTTTATTTTTCAAATCCTCTAAATTTTAATCAAGGTATTTTGGGGAAAACCCAAATGGGATTTTATTTAACGATTATGGTCACTCTCATGTATGTTAATTTTTTGCCGAATCCGTTAGATTTTGGATAAAAGCTGCCAGTCAAAGATTTTTATGACAAACAACTTTTATTCGAGATATTTTTTCGAAACACAAATGAATTCGACACTACAAAAATTTTATAAAAAGAACGCCACTTTTGTGGTTGATAGTACCGTTCTATTGTACTGTATAAAAAAAATTGTTTATAAAATATTTGAGTCTTTATGAAGACTAGTAACAAATATAAAGACTGACTAATGTCATGTCTCAATGAGAACAACATTCAACAAATAATAATAATTATGGTTACTTTTTGTTTATCAATTGAAAGTTTCATCAATAAATATATGAACAATATAAATAACAAACCACTCACTCACTCAATGAAATTATATTAATAATCTTATCTCAAATGTACAGTGTGTTTAATGAACAATTAGTCACATTCTATTTTTAAATATATTACAATAAATTGTCTATTATTTTGAGTTACGACTTGAATTAGTCATATATCCTCTGTATAGTCATATCTCCGTCTATAGAGTTTAGTTTCAATATTCATTCTGAATACATGATGTTCTTACAGTAAGAATAATCAAAATGAAACTGATTCGGTTCAGGCCGGTCCATTTCTTTTGAACGGGAGTGTACTTTTTTCGATTGCATCTCTTTAACATCATTAAGTGTATTATATAGTAAGTGTAAGTAAGTTATTTACATTTACACTTACTATATACACTTAATGATGTTAGAAAGATGCAATAGGAAAAATGTACACTCCCGTTCAAAAGAAATGAACCGGTCTGAACCGAATCAGTTTCATTTTGATTATTCTTGTAGTAAATGTTTTTTACAGATACAACATATTATTTTATTTTTATATGTAAAAGAAGATATAACACTTTTTATCAAGAATAAAACGGTGTTATTGGTGGTCAATCAATAGAGATCGTTTTTTTTTTGTAAATAACCTGGACGATCATGGTCTGAGCGAAAAATAAGATCACCATAAGATATCCCTCTAAGAACAAAAAAACTTTTATTCGAGTAATTTCTAAAATCTATTCATCAAAAGTTTAAATAAAATGTTTCGTGTCCTTAAAAGTTGTTCTTTAAAACAATACCTTACGTATATCCCTGTTAAAAATTGAAAACAAAAAAATTTTAGAATCTTTAAATTTTGACGAAATATATCACCTTTACCAAGAGTATTACTATACCATATTGCGTTAGTGTTTAGTATATAATATTTTAATAATGATAATTTTATTATTATTATTCTATAAATCAATGAGTCATTCATCGTAAATATTTAAATATTTATAACAGGTTTTTTAATATTATTCTTATAGAATAGGATGATTAAACTCGGCCTTGCGCACTACCGTGCTCTAGATACCGACAGATTGTATCAAAAACTATTCTGATACGATTTTTGTTATTGAATTTTTTCTTTGTTCCTTGCACGAATTGTAAAAATGCAATTTTTGCACAGTGAAATTTAATCCCATTTTTTTAAAGCGAAATTGTTTCAATACTACCAAAAAAATGGTTGTTTACGTACGGAAAAATTTAATTTCATATTCTTTACAATAGAAATATTTGGGATTATTGGTTTATCTTTATAATAATGAATCTGAAAACCCTTCGTTTTAAAATCGCATTTTGGTGGATATTTAATGGGTAGAAAATGGTCAGTTTGTGACTTTTTTATTTTAAAAAGTCACATCTTTATGTTTGAATGTAACCAAACAATATGAAAAAAGTTTATTCCGTTCGAAAACAACAATGTTTTCAAATTATTTAAAAAAAAATTCTGTAAAAAAATTCTGGGGCCAAAGGTCTGCACGGAAAAATTAAAATGTACAATCAGTGCAATCTAATGTAAAATTGCGATAGAACAGTTTTTGATACTCATATGCCAATTATGCCTGTACTAAACAGTATTTTTTATATTCAAAATTAAAGTAGGATATACCGTACGTGTTGGAAAGTATTGCTAATAGAGAATCAATGTTAAATATTATTTACTACACTACGTCTATTAAAATAGATTCAATAGGAACATTGTGTCGTGCATCTATCACCGGCCATATGCAGCGCACCATGATACGGTGCACTCTGTTACACCCAAATGCACAGACATTTGTAGAGTGCAGTTTCGGTGGAACAAAGCAGTCCACATCATGGCACACTGTACACAGACAGTGATATGTGTACATTGATATGTATACAGACAGTGATATGTACATCACTGTCTGTACACAGTGAGCCATGATGTGGACTGCTTTGTTTCACCAAAACTGCACTCTGCAAATGCCTGTGAGTTTGGGTGTAACAGAGTGCATCGTATCATGGTGTGCTGTATATGGACAGCGATAGATACATACATTGTTTCCAGATTGGGTATAGTTTAAAAAACACGCTGTATTTACGCTGATATCAATACAATAAACAAAGTACACTAATATTGGAATCAAATATATTTGGTGAATATAATAATAAAATTATACATTATACAGAGAGTTACAAAAGTGAGGAGTTTTATGAAATGTAAGAAAATTATTTCAGGTTGGTTCAGTTTTTTTTAACGGGAGTGTACTTTAAATAAGAAATAACAAATAATATTTAAAAAAAATTTTGACAGTGAATGTTCCATTAATTTAATACGCCAGTCAGTAGAGTATCAAAACAGGGGGAATAATGTAAAAAGTGTTGTAGTACTTTTTATTATTTTTTTAACTTGTATATCTGGGTACAAACATCTAAATTACAAAAATGCTAACACGGGCGACCTTGGGGCAACTTTTGGCAGAAAAAAAATCTGGGAATACCCTATGGCCTACGACGTAGGCCTGATTGGTCAATAGTGAATAGTGGAACAAAATAGCGGGGGGTATGATGCAAAAGTATCAGTACATAAAGTAAACTCAATTCATTCGTATAAAATAAATCCAACACGATGGGGGAATTTCGTGGAATATGTCTTTTAAAAGTATTGGATTATGATTCATAATCATAAAGACAAACTTTTATCATATACGGATTAGATCTACATTCTACATGAACCCACCCATAGCAATTTTTATTAGTGGGAAAAACCTACAAAAGTTATATATATATATATATATATTATATAGTTACGTAGGCCGTAGGGTAGCCGGTTGGTCAATACCAATAGAAGACTCAATAGACTTAGAGGAACAAAACAACTGGGGGCATGATGCAAAAATGGTTGTTATATTTACAACGACGGTAATAAAACTACGATATATATTTATATTTTTTTAACTTGCATTTATGAGTACAAACATGGAAAAACAAAAATGCTAACACGGATGATCTGGGGACAACATTTGGTAGCCAAAAAACCTAGAAATTCTTCATCATAACGAAAAAGTCGTGGTATAATCAATAAAATAACATTGAATTTTGCGTCGAATGAGTACCACAACTTACAATTCGGTTAAGTAGAATAGTCGAAAACTTATATCATAAAAACAAACAATTTTTGTTTGAAACTTTTTTTCATACATCCCATATTTTTAGTGTAAATACCAATAAATTTGGGGCGTTTGGTATTTATGCCAGAAATATTGGATGCATGAAAAAAAAATTTCAAACAAAAATTATTTGTTTTTTTGAGACAAATATTTTGTATAGTTAAAGATTTACCCTATATTGCACCGTTCAAAAAATAGATTATACCTCACGGGCACGGCTGCATGCAACATACAAATTATAGCATATGTTATTCTCAGCTAAATTGTGAAAATCGCGTCAAAATCCGTTCAGTCCTTTTAACGTTATTACCAAAACATAGTGTTATTGAACGTTCGACTTAATTATTAGCTATTTTAATCAGTATAATTGAAATTATATTGTTTTTTCGGGGAAAAAAATATACAAAGTTAAACTCTGACATGCTGAAACAGGCATGTTTTTTAAAATAATGAAAAAATTGTCAACTTTATTGTAAATTTTGTAGAATTTTATGAATCTACTATAACGTCTAGCACTTGAACATCCTTAATGAGTCCTATTTATCACCTACATAAGTTATGAAATATAATTTTGTAACAAACTGTCTGTATGTATATGAATCCATCATCATCCTAACTGTGGTGCTGGCTAGCGCACTTGCTGTGGCATCAGCTTCATATATAATAATAATTCAATTCAATTTCTACTTTCTAAGTTACATTATTATTATTTTTATTTTAAATATTATAATAATTTTATTACAATTGTCTCTATGCAGTATATTTTATATCACATAATAGTACGGGGGCTAAGAGACCATCCTATGAGATTCTGTGGGTTTATAACTACATATCCTGATATGTACAAAGTTAACAAGCAACCCAGAGGTCCGAGGTTCGATTCCTGGTTGATGAGTTCATTTTTTCATATCAATATTTAATTAAAAAATTCAATCTATATAGTATACAATAGTTCTGTCATACTATGTCTTACATATCCTTAATAGAAATTCACATTAGTATTGTAACGCTTTAGTATACACAAAAGATAGTATATTAATATTAAGTTGATATTAAGTTGACAACAAAGTCATTAATGTCAATAACTTCAATCAATGTCAATAACATAATTGATTCGTTCATCAGTATCATTTTTGGTGTAGCGGTAAACACACTGGGCTAGAAATCCAAGGTTCGATTCCTGATGGATAAATTATTTTTTTCATATCAATATTTAAGCTAACAAGAATTTATTAAAATTAAAAATAGCAACGTCAATCAACAGTATTGTACACAAAAGTTGAAGTGATATTTAGATAGAAAGATTGTAGAGGCTAGTCTGAACGGGCTACACTTGACCATATGATGCCTAAGGATGTAAGTGGAGTGGAAGGAATTTTTGTGGATAGAATAGGAATGGGTAGGATATGCGGCTGCAGCCGACTATGATAGGAACTATGCAGATATTCATCTGAAGTTCGTGAAGGAAACTGCAGAAAACCTTCTCAAGCATAGCCGGTTACTTCGTTTTTATCCATACGCCGACAAGCATTTTTTCGAAAACCGAAGCACAAATCAATTATAAAATTTTGAAAAATACTCTGGTCTTCTGTGATCCATACTACTATGGACCACAAAACTAGCGCTCTTTTTTAACAATTATTTAGTTGATGAACAACTTTTAACCGAAACATTTTTTCGAAAACCGAATGAATAAGGCACAAATCATTTATAAAATTTTGAAAAATGAGTGTTACTTTTGTGCCATGTGTACATTGGACTCTTTAATTTTACTGTGATTTGTGTCGAAAAAACCGAATGAATACAAATTAACTAAGAAAGGGGTAGTTCGGGTCTGTGCCATAGATTTTTCGTGAAAACGTTCAGTATATGAACCGTAATAACTTTGTGCCATTTTTGATCGTCCAAGTGGCCGAGCAGTCTAAGGCGTTATGTTTACTTGGTACTGGGAGGTTATGGATTCGAATCCCGACATCGGCAGTTTGTCAATTATTAAAAAAAAGGTGGCGGCTAATTGGTTAAACTGTCGGCGTATGGACAAGAACGAAGTAATCGGCTATGCTTGAGAAGGTTTTCCTTTCACTTCAAATTCCTTCCACTCCACTCACATTATTAGGCATCACAATGGATCTTATGGTCAAAGTGTAGCCCGTCCAGGGCAGCCTCTACAATCTATCTATCTAACAACTTTTATTCGAAAACCGAATCAATATGGCACAAATCAATTATAAAATTTTGAAAAATGACCACGACTTCTGTGACCCATAGTACAAAAAATGCACAGGTCTATTTGAATTTGTCTCTTCACCTCTGTACTATAAACATACATATAACCAACATACAAACCGCTCGCAATACTACAAGAGAAATCTTTATATTAAATACCTTTTACGGGTTTTATTAAAACTAATCATATAACTAACTCACTAACATACAACATACATTTTATAATTAGTAATAGTTTATATAAATTTAGTTTTTTTACTAGAGAAGTTGTTGTTCTGTAGGTCTACATTCGTACATATATACATGCATACAAGTGAAAATCGAAATTATATTTTCACTGTAAAAGAAATTATACAAAAGTTGTTGTGTTTAGAAAATCGAAAATGTAGATAACTTTCATTGAATAATTACTTATGTGTTTACTTGAGAGTAAAACTCACGTTTAGAGGTTGGACAATATGCAGAAAAGAAGGTGGCGAATGACCTTGAAAACCCGGATATGTTAGACAGTTTAAATATTTTTAAATTCATTCTTTTTTTTTTAAAATAATTAAATTGATTAGGTCGTCTTTTTTCACATAATGAATCCTTTATGGAGTCCTATGGTGCGCAGATACTTTTGCAGGTGATGAATCCGGTAACTTTTCGAAGTTGTATCCTGTTGAGTACATCTCGAGGGATAGCCCCTTGGATACATTCCGAAACAGTATTTTATCGAGTTTTTACTGCGGTATATTTTTCTAGTGATCACGATGTTTAACAGTCTCGTTTTTACACCAAAACTATTGGATGTATGAAAAAGTTTCAAACAAAAGTTGTTTGTTTTGTGATATAAACATTTGTTTATTTAAAAATTTACTCTATCATGTATCTTCATGTGATCATTTGAAAAACTACCTATTCAATATTTGTCTAAGAGTACTCATTTTCATGTTGCAGACTCATTTATAGTACTAATCTCAGTTTTCAACAAAGCTGGAAAAAATCTTCGATTTTTGATCTTCGTTGAAAGAATAATAGCCCCT
This sequence comes from Nineta flava, assembly GCA_963920215.1. Lineage (NCBI taxonomy): Eukaryota > Metazoa > Arthropoda > Insecta > Neuroptera > Chrysopidae > Nineta > Nineta flava. The sequence goes on from OY986040.1 coordinate 118,031,792, forward strand.
CTTTCATCATTGCCTCTGCTGTTATGATCCTCTACAGAGTACAGCCTACTGACGGACTGACCTATGTCCTTCGTAACTATTTTTAATTTTATGCATTTTTCAAGGTAATAAATATACCTTTATACTGTATTGTCATATAGTTTTTTTAGCGAATTTCCTGAAAGGAAATAGAGCTATTGGTCCCGTACCAAAGTCAAAATTTCGGAAAAATTTCTTCAAATGTCCATCGATCCTACCAAGTAGATGTCAAAAATCATCATCTGTAAAATTTATATATATATATCTATGGACATATATATATATATATATGTCTGTAATCACTCTAGCGGTCACAATTTTAATCGGATTGGAATGAAATTTGGTATTTGAGGCGCTTTTGGTATTCAAAAGGTCAAGTTCGTTAATGGGTAAAATCGGACGAGGGGAAAGGGGGGGGGGGTTTTAGAGGTAGGGTAAACACAAAATTTGACATATCTCCCTTAATATTCGAAAAATCGAAAAATTTATAAGGAGTAAAGTTTTAGGTATTAAATTTTACTGTAGTTTTGTTTCTTATCATTTTTTCTGTTACACTAATATTAACAGAAATATTGACGGCTTAAGATTAAAAACAAAATTCCTCACTATCTCAGTACACATAAGAGTTTGAGCAAAAATGATAAGGTGATGAATTGTAGCAAACATGATTTTCTACAACTTTATTCCTGACGCATTGTTTGATTGTTCTAATATTAAAAGAGATATTTTTTGTTTTCTTCTTTCTTTATGCCCCCATTTCCCCTTCACGTATGACATTTATTAATAAATTTGGCCTTGCAAATACTAAAATCATATACGATATTTCATTTTGATCAAACTAAAATTGTGACCTCTAGAAAGTGATTTATGTATTTTAAGAAAATTCGCACAAGTTGAAGCAGCTCCTGCGTAACGAATTTTTTTAATCGATGTTGAAAAATCTTCAAAAAGACATAGTAGTATATATAGACTATACTATAGTAGTATATGTAGTAGTATGTATAGATATAGACTATAGTAGTACATATATAGTAGTATGTATAGACTGGCATTACCCGTCGCGGCTTCGCCCGCAAAAATTTTATAACGCCCTTATAATCAAGTAACATAATATTTTCTCCCGTCAAGGACTGATAAATTATACACCTATACATCAATAAATTACACAACTATACCTTCCTCATGAATCATTTTTATAATATGAAAGGACCAATGTATACAAAAACTTGACAAATTATATACTAAAACCTTCCTCGAGAACCACTCTATCCATTGGTGAAAACAGCATGAAAATCAGTGCAGTAGTTTTTGAGTTCAACACAGACAGACGCGGCGGAGGATGTTGTTTTATAATATATACATATAGTAGTATGTATAGATAGATACAGACTATAGTAGTACATATAGTAATAGTAGTACAGTCAAATTAGGTTCAAAAAGCCGGTTTCAGGCAGGTTGCTCGGAATCGCATTTTTTTTAATCGATTCATCTTGACGTCCTGAATATGACCCTAAATTTTTACGGTCCGACTCGTGACGGAACAGGGTCAAAATTTAATTTGTTCATAACAAAAAAGCGTTTTTCCTTAATATCTTTTTTAAAACTAAAAATTTTAAAAATGACATAGAATATTATTCAATTCTATATAAAAAAGAAAACAAATGAGCTCATGAACATTAAAATCGGTTTATTAGAATTCGAGAAAAAAATTCCCAAAGTTCGAAAAACGCAAAAAAATTTAAATTAAAATAAAAAATCTAAAAACTACTAAATTTTTTATGGCAAAGTATGCCTTTCATATGTTAATAAACCATATTTTGACAAAATGGAAACCCGACTTCAAAAATCAAATGTTCTATAACAAACAATGCACTAAAAAGTAAAAAAATAATTGCATATTCTTGTGCCAATTTTAGTTCACCTAAGCAAAAAATTTTAAATATATATGTACAATTATTGTTATTTTTGGAGGCGGTGTCAGCATAGAGAAATTCACATAACTTTTGGACACCGCCTCCAAAAATAACAATAATTGTACATATATATTTAAAATTTTTTGCTTAGGTGAACTAAAATTGGCACAAGAATATGCAATTATTTTTTTACTTTTTAGTGCATTGTTTGTTATAGAATATTTGATTTTTGAAGTCGGGTTTCCATTTTGTCAAAATATGGTTTATTTCTTGCTTTTTAGTGACTTTGAAGTTCTATAACTGATTTTATTTGTCTAAATATGGGAAGACCTACAAAACGACCTACTAATTGTTAGTGTATTTTTTTATCACTTTTTTTTTTTTTTAGTGCATTTTTTTATTATAGATTTTCAGTTTTTTTTACATGCATTTTGTTTTTTTTTTTTGTAAAAATTTTTTTTTTTGGGGTAGGTTTTTTTTTTGTAAAAATGAGGATTTTCCTCGATTTCCCGGGGATTTCCTCATCAGAATGCGATTTGGGACCAATGGGAAACCAAACCCTTTAAAACAAAAAATTCAAAAGCGGTTCATAAATGACGGAGTACTGAGGTGCCACACATAAAAAAAAAAGCAAAAAAAAAAAATACAGACGAATTGAGAACCATCCTCCTTTTTGAAGTCGGGTTAAAAATAAATACAGTACATATAGTAGTAGTATGTAATATGTATAATGTAATATTCAATATTGTAAGAGTGTTTATGACATATAATATTATAATCCAATACTTTTAAATTTTAAAAGACATATTCAACCCAACACCATGGGGGGTATACGAATGAACAAATTTATATCCCGATTTATATATGGGGGGGGGACGTCCGTAAAATCACTGTATTACTTCGTAGGCATTATAAATGTAAATCACCTTACGAAATTTCAACACTAACAATTTGCCGAGTACGAAAAAACTAATAAAAATTGTTCATTATAAATACACTAACAACTGGTCATCACGTCTAATGGCCAAAAAAGAAACCAGTTTTAGTATGTAGTATAAGTTACAGCCGCTTCAGGTCTCTGATATAGTTTCTCTAATCTAGAAATACCTGCATTAACAAAATTTTGGAAATAAATGATTTGTTAATAAATCTAAAATATGAAAAATGCAAATTTCAAACTGTCAAAAATTTAGAAAAAATAATTATTTGACTTTAAAAAAAATCGATTAATCTTTCTTTACACACAAAAGTCAGCCATGTTTTTTAAGAGAAAATATGAGGGTTCCTTGTTTTGACTATGAAACACTAAAAAAGTAAAACAGACAATGCAACTATTATGAATCGAACTATACCTATAGGCCTGTCTAAAGATCTCAGCTAACGAGGCCCAACTGTATAAATTTCCATTTATTAAAATAATCTATAATTTAAAAATTGTTCATTGAAATGAATAAAACAATTTCACTATTCAACCGATTTGTTATAAATATAAACAATAATAATATATCACCGTTCATCATGTCAAAAAAAATTGTATCGAGAAAGTTGTATTAATTTTTATTATCCATAGAAAATCAAGTATTTCATCACATATTTATAATAGCCCAGTAATTTTAGACATAACAAGTGAAAATAACAATTAACTCAGTTAATTACTTAAATACTCCGCATATATTGAGTTTATTATCAATACGTAAACTGTTTTTTTACAGTATTTACTCAAATACAGGTGTATAACTTTTTACTCACGTAAAGAAGATATAAACATATATGCTTTTGTCAACCTGGCTTTTTAACAAGAGCCGGAAAGAGATAAACCTTCTGATTGGGGTGCTAATAACCGCAGGCTTACTAATCCCTTATGAAGTTGGCTGTAACCAGGTGGAGGATAAGCCTTTCCGCCTTCTGGCAAAATGTCCTTACAAAACCAGAATGAGGCCCTTAACTTTCGGGGAAATTGAGGTAAAGCAACTCACGTAGATGTGTCCTTTTCCTTTCATTCGCAAAGATAATTTCGACAACGAATTCAGACCTAAAGAAAATGAACCTGGTGTGGTATAGGAAAGAAGATAGGTCGGTAAAGAAGGCCCACTTGCCAGGCTTCGGTCTATCCTCCACTACTATTATGTTTTTATAACCAAAAACCATTCAGAACATAAAATGTTTATTTTACAAAAAATAAAATTTTCTGTTTTTATTTTTATTTTCCGTATCTTACGATTTCAAAAATTTATAACACCAATGGTAGAAAAGGGTGCACAAAGCGACCCAATAAAAAGAAGAAAAGAGAGAGAAACATTCATTTTGATTGGTATCTAGTGTTAAACTAACCCTTCCATATCTCTGGAACTATTGTATTTTGGTTGAGCCCACAATAAATGGCTAATATTTGGATCATCTTTATGAATTGATTTTGCCTGTGACGCTATAATACCAGTACAGGCGCATGCGCGTAAATTTGTATGACTTAACTTTGCGTAAAGTTATGAATTAGTATAGTACAGTGACATGTTTCGATAGAACAGTGATTTAGTGTTATTTTGACCAATCTGTGGGACACTATTAGGTGCCAAAGTGTGACAATAAATATATTCGACTATAAGTAAAAATTGATATTAAATTTATTAATTCGTGCAGCATTAAAAAGTTTTAACCTGTGATTGTAACCTGTGATTGTTTCTTCTGGAACACTACTCGGTGGAAAAATGAAACATTTAAAATCTGAGTTTGTGAATAAAACAAAAAATGGGTATTACTACAATTTATATATTTTTTATTATCTTTATATAGCTTTATTGATATACTAATAGCAAATCAATTCAAAATCACAAATTCTCGTTATTCTAAATAAAATATTAAAAATAAATTTTGAAAAAAAAAGTTAATTACAATTTATATAATAACCCTGGCCTATAGACGTCTATAAAGTTAGCACAGCCGAATGGACACAATCAATTTTAATTAACACAATTATCTCTTTTTCTCTTACCATTTCGCGGAAATCGAATTCAGCTTCCAAAAAAGCTAGCACAAATATTTGTATAGGCTGATAAAATTAATTTTATAGTAAGGAACAAATGCGTTAAAGGGCGTTAATGCGTTTATTATTTAACATGTTAGTTGAGCACCTAAATATGATAAAATCACAAAGTGTTACTAAATTCCGGGGTGCATTTTTGAGATCTATTAAAAAAAGCACTTTTTTCAGTTTTTTCAACAAAATTCAAGATTTTTACAAGAATAATTTTTTTGTACAGAATGAAATTTTTCATTGAAATATGGTACAAAAAAATGTTTTCCCCTATTTTTAGAACCCTAAATGTTTAAAAAAACAAAGTCGAAAATCTTCGAAAAATAGCACTTTTATTTTTTAGTAAAACGCTTGTAACTTTTTAAAGGAGCTTTTTAGGTATAAATAAACCATCAAAGAAAATGAAGTACTTAAAAAACGAAGAAAATGGCGGCCAGTAGAGTTCTGTATAATCTGTGATGGCTGAGATATTGTGATTTGAAATTGACCATTTTTATCATTTTTTGCAGTATTCGAATTTAAATTTCATATGTCGGTTTTTAGGGAATAAACTTATTTTTTTTAAGAATCAATAACCAATTTGATATTGTTTGATAATAATAGCAGTCAAATACCACAACAGTTTATTTTTGATTTTTAATAAGATGTTACAATATTTTCAAAAATTAATAAATTACTTTAATTAACAGTGTATAAAAAATATAGTACTATGGCATTGTACTAACTGTGCTACTTTTCATTTTATTAAACTTATCCGATCAAAAACATAATTGTAAAAAAAGGTCCGAAACAGTATTTTCTCGAGTTTTTTTACTGCGGTATATTTTTCTAGTGACCACGGTGTTCAACAGTCTCGTTTTTACGCCAAAACTATTGGATGTATGAAAAAGTTTCAAACAAAAGTTTTTATTTTATGATATAAACATTTGTTTATTTAAGAATTTACTCTATCTCGCACCGTTTAAAAGATAGGTTATATATAACATAGATGCATGGAACAAATAAACCATACTTTGACAAAATGGAAACCCGACTTCAAAAATCTAATATTCTATAACAAAAAATTGCACTAAAAATTGCATATTCTTGTGCCAATTTTAGTTCACCTAAGCAAAAATTTTTAAATATATATGTACAAATATTGTTATTTTTGGAGGCGGTGTCAGCATAGAGAAATTCACATAACTTTTGGACACTGCCTCCAAAAATAACAATAATTGTACATATATATTTAAAAAAATTTTTGCTTAGGTGAACTAAAATTGGCACAAGAATATGCAATTATTTTTTTACTTTTTAGTGCATTTTTTGTTATCGAATATTTGATTCTCGGGTTTCCATTTTGTCAAAATATGGTTTATTTCTCGCGTTTTAGTGACTTTGAAGGTCTATAACTGATTTTATTTTTTTTTATAACACATTTTTTTTACCCGTTTTTTTTTTTTTTTATAAATTTTTAGTGCATTTATTTATAACAGATTTTTATTTTTTTTTACATGCATTTTGTTTTTTTTTTGTAAAAATTTTTTTTTCGGGGTCGGTTTTTTTTTTAAATTTTTTTTGAAGTCTGTTTTTAAAAAATTTTTCTTATTTTCCCATTATAAATGAGTATACCCTTTCAAAAAAAAAAAAAAATTTCGCAGAAATGGGTCATCACATATAAAATGAGGATTTTCCTCGATTTCCTGGAGATCCCCTCATCAGAATGCGATTTGGTGCCAATAGGACCAATGGGAAACCAAACCCTTTAAAACAAAAAAAAAATTCAAAATCGGTTCATAAATGACAGTTCTGAGGTGACACACATAATACAGACGAATTGAGAACCATCCTCCTTTTTCAGGTTAAAAATTACCTATTCAATATTTGTCTAAAGCCGGCGCTACACGATGCGACGAACACCTTCCAACGTTGGACGAATGATGATTGGACGCATCGTGTGGCCGATACTCGATCTACGAATGTCCAACGTCATGCGTCCAACGTTGGCATTGGAAGACGTTCCGGCTGTTGTCGTTAAAAGGCGCCCGCTTCAAAGGTTTTTCTCTTCCCGCTCGGTTGTACGTTGGGAGGCATTAGGCACATTGCCACTGCGATTTGTTATTTGTCCTTTTGGCGCTTTGGCGATTTGATTTTAAATTGTATTTGTCCTTTTAGTCCAATCAATACCTTTTTAACCCAATGTTAATGATGTTAAAACTCCTAACCAAAAATAAAAAATACTGTCATGTAGGAAAAAAAATTCTAAGAAAAGTTGCTGTGTGGAGTAACTCGATCCGAAATGGCGAAGTTAACCTGAAAAATTCGCGAAGTCCGAAAAACTCCTATCGAAAAAAAGTAAATAAGAAAGTTGTAGGTAATAAAAAGAGCTTTCGATTAAAATTTGTTGAGTTCGAATCAATACATAATTTTTGGAGATATCTCGAAAAATGCCATTTCTTGTTTTTACCATAACTTTCAAATTTGAGTATTTTTATTTGAAATTTACCACAAAGATAGATCTCAAGAAACGAAATAAGAACGTTTTTGCAGAATTGAAAAATAAATTTTTGTTTTTGAGATATATCGATTTTTCGAAAAAAAGACGTCTTTGAAAATTGGCCAATGTTGCCCAACGGGAGGTCGTAGACAAACGTTCTGGGTCTTATTTTTCTGTTCTTATTCTGTTTCTTGAGATCTACCTTTGTGGTAAATTGGGCACTGAGGGCCCCTTGGTCTAGGTGCTAGGGACCCGTATGCAGTACTCCTCTTTCTGATTATTGTGGTTAATTTAAAATTAAAATACTCAAATTTGAAATAGTTATTGAAAAATCAAGAAATGGCATTTTTCGACGGTTTTTTCAAGATATCTCCAAAAATTATGTATCGATTCGAACTCAACAAATTTTAATCGAAAGCTCTTTTTATTACCTATAACTTTTTTTCGATTGGAGTTCTAGTTTTTTTTTAATTTACAAAAAACTGTTTTTTCGGACTTCGCGAATTTTTTAGATTAACTTCGCCATTGCGGATCGAGTTACTCCACAATGCAACTTTTCTTATAATTTTTTTTCCTACATGACAGTATTTTTTATTTTTGGTTAGGAGTTTTAGGTAGCTGCTTATATATTAATTGGACTATTTGGCAGGTAATTATAAATCAATTACTTAATATCTTTCAAATAAATATTATTAAAGGAATAGTATTAATTTATTGTATACTTAAAATAGCCCAACAAAAATGTTTTTACATCAATTTTCTATATTAAAATCTCCATGAAATTTGCAACAAGCCATTAAAACTATTGTTGCGGCCGTAGCGATTATCGCATCATCCAACGTATCCTTCATTTTGAGGCAACGTTTGGTTCAAAGGATTAGATCAAACATTCGTTCCACCGTGAAGCAGTGCACTTGGCCAATACAAGTTGTCAAATATTTGCTTCAAATGTTGGAAGCAAAATTAGCCAAACGTTGGCCGCAAGGTCTGGCGCCGCCTTAAGAGTACTCATTTTCAGGTTGCAGACTTATTTATAGTACTAATCTCAGTTTTTAACAAAGCTAGAAAAAATCGTCGATTTTTGACCTTCGTTGAAAGAATAACAACCCCTCTTTTATCATACTCTCTGCTGTTATGATCCTCTACAGAGTACAGCCTACTGACGGACTGACCTATGTCCTTCGTAACTATTTTTAATTTTATGCATTTTTCCAGGTAATAAATTTTTGAAAAAATTTTATGCGAAAATTCAAGATTTTTACCAGAATACTTTTTTGTAGAGAATGAAATTTTTCAATGAAATATAATACAAAAAAAATTTTTCCCCTATTTTTAGAACCCTAAATGTTTTAAAAAACAAAGTCGAAAATCTTCGAAAAATCGCGTTTTTATTTTTTACTAAATCGCTTGTAACTTTTTAAAGGAGCCTTTTAGGTATAAATAAACCTTCAAAGAAAATGAAGTACTTAAAAAACGCAGAAAATGAGGGCCGGTAGTGTTCTGTACATCTTATGGCGGCTGAGATATGGCCATTTGAAATTGACCATTTTCATCATTTTCCGCTGCATCCGAACTTAAATTTCACTCAATTCGATTTCCAGTGAACATACTTATTTTTGTATGATTCAAAAGCAACTGTAAGTTTATTTTATATTACAAAAATTAAAATAAATATATCGGGGAAGAATTAAAAATAACAGGAATGTAAAAACGAAAAAAATTTGTATTTTATTTATAAATTTTTTAATTATTCTGCACGAATATTTTCAATGACAATGTCTTGATCGACATCCTCTTCAGATACTTCTAAGACATCAGCGTTTTCGCAGTTTATTTCTGCACATTCTTTACAAAACATAGAGCATTTAATGCCAATTTTTCTAGTTCTCTATTTCTATTACGCCGCGTACATAATGGTGACGCTTTTGTGCACATACGGACACTGGTAACAAGCCTACTCCACATTGTATTGTCTCAGCAAAAAAATGGCGCAACTACGGAACGAAATTGTTTAAAAATAACATGTCACAAATCAATGTTTTTATCATTAATCTAGAGCACGGTGGCCGAGTTTAAGGGGTTATTTGCCTTCTCGCTTACAGTACTATTACTACACATTAAATTAGGGTAGATCTGACCCCGAAATAAGTTTTGAACGAAAAGAGCTACAGTACTGATTTCTTGAATATATCCTATTTAGGGAATTATAAGAGACTGTTTTTTTTCTATCACCGTTAACGAATAACAGTTTAATAGTTATTTCGGTTCAAAAAACATAGAAACACCCATAGTTTTTGTTAGATATATTCATAATTCCAGGGCCTAGGCCATAAGTCCTTAAAAGTTGATATTTGGCATACAGTTAGATATAGTGCCCAAACCGAAAGGAAAATTATGAAACCATGATATTTCTATCGGGAAATCGAAAATTTTCGACACGGAATATCTCAAAACCTATATGTAAATCCGAAAAATTCAATTTTCACAACGCAACATCCAAAAAAATGAGAAAAAACAAAAATTTGCTGTTTATAGTGATTTCTAAATGGTAGTTTGATCATAAACAGGCAATCGGTTTTCAAAATCGAATATGTCATTTATGTTGATTGAGCAATTCGAATAAAAATTTCCATCCATTATTTAGTTTGTCTCAATTAGGGAACATTTATTCAAATATTATAAGCTTTTATTTAGTTTCACCTGTCCCTGTGTCTGTAATGGAATCTTGCTTCATTTTCTTTGAAGGTTTATACCTTAAAAGCTCCTTTAAAAAGTTACAAGCGATTTAGTAAAAAAAAAGGGGATTTTCGAAAATTTTCAACTTTGCTTTTTAAACATTTAGGGTTCCAAAATGGGGAAAAAAATGTTATGTACCATATTTCAATGGGAAATTTCATTTTCTACAAAAAAGTATTCCTGTAAAAATCTTGAATTATGCTTTGTTTTTGAGTTATTTTGAAAAAACTGAAAAAGTGATTTTATCATATTTAGGTGCTCAACCAGTGGCGTAACTACAAGGAAGCAACGCTTTCGGGCCTCCGGCTCTAGAGGGCCCCTTTAAAAATTTATTTATTTATTATTTATGTATAAAAAATCATATATTTAATTAACTTTTTTGTTTTGTTTTTTTGTTTATAAATATCGTTTAGAAATATTAAACCATCAAATACCTACATTTATTTATTTAAAATTCAATTATAGTTATAACTACAAAACAACATTATTAGGGACTTTGCAAATATTATAATTGAAAATATTTACTTGCTTGGAAAGTGATTTATCTGAAGTATACACAATACGCCGGTCAAAATCAACAATAAATTAACAAAACATGATGTATCTTTGATTTTTTAGTATGTTGTTTGAACCCATTAGGGCTATGTATACTCAAGTTTGCAACTCCCAAAAAGCTGTGGAAAAATTGTTACACACGAAAAACCGCGAAATTTTCGGACTTGTTTCAGATTCTGCTCTATATCTCCTAATTCATGCATTTTTCATCGAAAGCTCTACACATTTTTTAAGACCATTAAATTTGTGACAAATTAAGCACAACCGGAGCTCTGTAGGTCAATTGGTTACCAAATTACGGCACTTTGAAAATAGGCCAGTTTTTCCAAAAATTGAAAATTTTAGTTTTAGACCTTATTTGAACCGGAACTGCGTCGAAACCATTGATCCTATGAGTTGAACTTAGAAGAATATAATTTGTAGACAATTTAGCTTTAAATTAAACGCAGACCGGGGTCTGTATACCTCTTAGTTCTCTCGAAATCTCAAAACCCATAAAGGTCAAATCGCATTTTTCCAAAAATGTTCCATAACCTTTCCTATCTTTTGTTTTTTGGTTTGGTAACCAATTGACCTACAAGTTCTACTTGCAGGACCAAAGGTTTCGACGCAATTTCGGTCCAAAGAAGGTCTAAAACTAAAATTTTCAATTTTTGGAAAAACTGGCCTATTCTCAAAGTGCCGTAATTCGGTAACGAATTGACCTACAGAGTTCCGATTAGGCTTAATTTGTCACAAATTTAATGCTCTTAAAAAACGTATAGAATAGCTTTCGAAAAAAAATGCATGGATTAGGAGATATACAGCAGAATCTGAAACAAGTCCAAAAATTTCGCGGTTTTTCGCGTGTAAAAATTTTTCCATAACTTTTTGAGAGTTGGAAACTTGGATATATATAGCCCTAATGGGTCCAAACAACAAACTCAGAGATACATCATGTTTTGCGAATGTATCGATTTTTTGTGTTGATTTTGACTGGCGTACAATGTTTATTATATTTTTTACTTTTTTGTGACTGTTGGTTGCTACAGTAGGAGTAGAAAGAACATTCAGCAAATTAAAAATTATAAAAGATTTTAAAAGAAATTCAATTGGACAATCTCGTCTGAAATATTTAGCATTGACTGCTATTAGAATAAAAAAGCAAGTCAATTAAACACGAAGACTCGAATTTGCGGCTTCAAAATCTAGACGAAAAATCATTTAAATAACTTTTTATACTTTTGTTTACATTCAAATATGGTTTGTTTGTTTTTTAAATCAGTTTTCTTTTAAACGTTTAATACTCGTATTTAAATGTATTTTAAAATCCTTAAATATATATATATATATATATATATATATAAAGTTAAAAAATAATTTTCCTTTGTATAACAGTTGAAATAAAAAAAATTTTAGTAGGAGCCCCGTAGTTAGAATTTGCTTATGGGCCTAAAACGTCTAGTTACGCCACTGTGCTCAACTAACATAATAAACAATAAAAACCCTTTAACGCAAGTGTTTCTTACTACCATTGATTTTTCCATAATTTTATCAGCCTATTATTCAATTTGTTTGGAAAAATTACACTTTATGATGAGTCACTTTATTACTACGTCAGAATTTATTAAGGTAGTTCCGGTTTGCATTTAAGATAGAACAAATACGAATACACATATACACAACAAATAGATATTATTCACTATTCATATATACAAATTAATGTAACTTTGAAATAAAAAATAATTGTAAACTTTTATATTACGAAAACAATACGGTAAAACGCGATTTAATAAATATTTATCTTTACTCTCCTAGTTTTTTTTAAAATTCTGTTGAGTATTTTTTTTTAATACAGCAGATAATAGTTAGGCGGACATGAAGTTTTACATGTTTGTTTTTCTAATGAGAGAGAGTTCTAAACGGTCAAAAATTCTGAAACTTTGAGATGTTGTATTAGAAAACGTTAAGTTTAGCATGTTATTTTTAACATCCTTAAACTTAGTTTATGTTAGTTGAATAAGAGTAAAAATATAAGAGCGTGTCGGAAACGAAGTGGGAATAGCTGAGTGTTTACGCGTTACCGAGATGTCGCATACGGTGCAGTTGACTTCTGTTAGGGAGTGAAGGGTTTAAGAAACAGAAGTGGTTGAGTATTAGCAAAATACCTTTGAGGTCGTTACAGGTCGTCAAAATGACTGGTCATGAGGGTTAATTTTGTTTTATTAGTTGCCGAAAAATATCAGATCCAACCTTGCAATAAATAATCTTTAATTTGAAAATTAATTAATTTTGACTTTCGTGTGTGTAATTTTTGTGAATAAATCATTGCATTTTGAATCAGACCTGTTAAATGGAATTTGCCAGTATTTATGATAAAAATATTTGTTAAAATTATTTTGCATTAGATTTGTAAAATTGTAGATTGTTTAGAATACGACCCTGTTTTTGTACAAAAATTTAAATTTGTTTGTTTATTTTGTTACAGATTACGTAGAAGAATGGAGTCGTATCGTCGCCGGCAAACGGATTGCCAACCCCGTTTTGATCAAACATTTGGTGGATTATGTGAACAAAATATGCAAGACACATTAGCATTAAAACAAAGATTTCTTGAAACGAAAGCCAAACGTCAGAATAAAACAAAACAAGAAAAGCAAAATAAATTAGTTCAACAGGTCGTCCAGCATCAACAACAACAAAATGACACTACCAATGCCGCCCTACAGAGTAGCGTCCATGTTGTAAGTATTTTTTTACTAACTAGTACATCAAAATTAGACCAAGACGAATTAGACAAACATGCATAATTATTTTCTACAAAAGTACAAACTGATTGTCATAAAAGGGCACTTTTAGCGAAATCGTGAAAATGTTTTTGAAAAATGATTCATATGTAATTTTTAGCTTTTTGAGCCTTATTCAAATATTTCTTACGAAATAGCTTCTTTCCATCTTACAGCGAAATATAGTATTTAAAACTGGAGGTCATTTAATTTTCTTTTTGCTGAAAAGACTTTGAATTATTGGATACTTTTCTCTACTTATATATATGTTAATTTCAAAAATGAAAATTAACATTTTCTACCTCATTTTTTTTGCAAATGTAGAACTAAAAATATTTTCTCTTTTTCAGCAACAAAAATTTTTAAAACGAGGTAACGAAGACATGGACAATGTTGGTGGCAATGATGGAATGGAACCTCCTGTAAAATTACAATGTACAGCGCAACATAATCAAGCACATTCGGGGCATCAAAACACCGAAGGATTAACCAAATTTTCTGTAGAAATTGTGCAACAACTGGAATTCACAACATCAGCGGCCAATTCACAACCACAACAAATTTCCACAAATGTTACTGTTAAGGCATTAACAAACACTTCCGTTAAAAGTGATATATCCTCGCCAAAAACCTCAAATCCCCCAACACCGGCTTCAACGGCTGGCCCTCCTTCAGCGTCATCAAATTTACCACGGCCTAATATTGGATGTGTTGATATTGGTACATTGGTTGAATGTAAACAAGAACCTGACAATGATTTTGCTGATTTAGATCAATGTGCTGCAGCCTTAGAGAAAGATGCCCAAGCCAATGGTGGCAATTCCTTCCCTGGTTTCTCCGACTTAATTGGTGATGATACTAGTGATGAAATCATCACTTCCGATGCATTTAAAGACTTAATTAGTGAGATAAGTGATTTGAACCCCGAGTTCATGAAAGACTTTGATTTTGAAGAGAAATGTGATGTGAGTGTATTAAATAATTTACCTCCTACGAATCAATCCGGTGGTCAACTGCACCCTAACGAGATGAAGATGGAAGATACTAAAGATTTGAATTCACAAGCGAACAATGGTTTATTGGACGTGGTCAAAAGTTCACATAGCCCCTTATTACAGAATGCATATTCACCACCTGTTGGTTACGATAACCAAAATATGAATAAAAATAGAATGCCATATACGAATATGGACTTCCCAAAAACAGAGCTGAGTCCCGCAGCGCAAACATTGAAACAAATGGCCGAACAACATCAACATAAAAATCAAATGGGAATGGCATTTAATACAGGCGGAGCTCCACGCGCCCCAACGTCACGATCACCATATTCCGATTTCTCCCAATTTAATGGTAATGAATTTTTGGGTAGTCCAAATTCAAATCAACCCAATGTTGTTGCAGCATTACATAATAAAAATAATTTCCCACAATCTGATTTAATTAAACAAGAACTAAATATATTTAATAATCAACCACCAAAAGGTAGTAATTTACCAACGGGTCCTGGGTTATATAAACAACAGTATTCACCATATAATAGCCCCAGTGCAAATCATGGTAGTCCTGGATATATGCCACGAGGACCTGGAGGTCCACCAGGTGGTGGACCACAGGGTGGTGGTCCACCTCCACGACCGACACCTGGTGGTAATCCAAATCAAAATAATACCACAACGCTACAAATAAACCAAGCACAGCAATTACATATATCGCAACCAGGACATGGGATACAGGTGAGTGTTTCGATTTTTCATATTCATAAATTATTTATTATTTTAATATTCATCTTAAGAATTTGACGAATAAAATATATTAAAATTTTCGATATATTTAGGTTGGTGATTACCCCCTAAAAAGCGGTGCCCATTTAATTAGAGGGTAAAACTTTCGACAACCCTGCGAAATCCTGAACCGACAGGGAGACAACTACCTCTAAATCTTTTATCACTCATAACCTTTTTTTTCTATATAAATTACGAGAAAAGCAATATCACGAGTACATCAATAATTTTTTTCATCGAATTTTATATCCAACAACTTTTGTATAATTTTTTTTTATATCTATTCACTATATGTATTATTTTTTCTGAAAATTTCATTCCCTAACTATAATGGGCACCGTTTTTTACCGCTGTTGCTCCTACTAATACTTTCACTTCTGAGGTAAAGGAGATGTGTCTATTTTTTTGTTTTTTTTTTGAATTTTCGTTTCGATATATAGGTTTTTTGTGATTTATCTAGGGGCACACAAATTAATATCGTTCACGGTTTAATAAAGGAGATGTTACTGTTCTATATCCAAATATTCCCGAGGTAACAAACACTTAGGGAACATGTACTCGTTTGCTTCTGTAACAAACAGAAAATGGAGTGTTCCTTACCTCTGGGGAATAGGTATAATCATACATTTTCCACTGACTCAACAAAATAATTTTTTAAAATGAATCGTTTATCTAATTTCTTGGAACACTGTACATATTTTTATAAATTTTTCAAACTTACAATTCAAAATACATGCATTCCTTTAAATGTTTTTTCCAACAGAATATTTATTTAAAACTCACTTGATGCAGTTATTACTAACTG
This sequence comes from Nineta flava, assembly GCA_963920215.1. Classification (NCBI taxonomy): domain Eukaryota; kingdom Metazoa; phylum Arthropoda; class Insecta; order Neuroptera; family Chrysopidae; genus Nineta; species Nineta flava. The sequence continues at coordinate 118,047,875 of OY986040.1, forward strand.
GTTTTTAAGAGATTTCTGAATATTAACTCGAAATTTTTTTAACTTTGTGTATGATGGTGATCTATCGTCCAATCTTTGACTCAAGTGCCTCGAATTACTTTTTTTAAACTACAGGAATAATTTTTCGTTTTAATGTTTTCTCTAAACTAAGTATTCAAAAAAAAATTAAACAAGCTTTGAATTATATTCTAATTAGGTCTTTTGAAATAAACCAAAATGATACACATTTAAAAAAAGTATATCCATATTCATAAAGATTTTGAAAGAAAAGAAATAATTTTAAATAGATAATTCTATTAAACTAAAATCTTTTATCGTTGAAAGTTAGCTAAATTTTTTTGAAATGAAGATGACGTAGTCCCTGTATATGTATATGAAGATTGTGTGGAAAATTTATATAATAATTTTTTAGCTTCTCGCGTTTAAGATCGGGTCACTCGGTGGGGCGACCACTGTTCTCTATTGAATAGTAGTCTATGAAGTAAAGTATTAAAGTCTATGTATATCCCATTACCAGAAAAAGCTATAACATTGAAATTTGATATTTAAGTCTTATGACAATAGAGGATGCAATATTATATATAGCTAATAGTGGTAGTAATAGTAGTATAGAAACTCTCAAATTGAAAGAGGCACTGAAGTTTTAAAAAATATTAAAGAAGCTGTTTTCAAGAATATTCAAAAAATTTATCGAGTAAAGTCACACGGGTCACAGTGGTTTCGAAGGAAACGAAAAAGCGGATACTTTAGCAAAGAAGGGAGTCGGAATGCCCTTCATAGGCCCAGAGCCTATTTTAGGAATTCCAAAGACTGCATGTAAACAGGTGATCAACGAGTGGTTAAATGCTAAACACCATGATCACTGGGAAAAAGTACCGCGGCAAGAGCTCGGGAAGGTACCGCTTCAGAGTGCAACAAAGAGATTATCTCTCGATGCACTGAGGCTGAACAGGATGCAGCTGCGGAGGGTTACCGGGCATTATCCCATGCGGAAGCATCTGCATACAATGGGACTCCATAAAGTCTCCATTGTGTGCCGAGGAGGAAGAAACATCCAGCCACATAATTTTTGACTGCGAACCTCTGGGTTACAGCAGACACAGAATATTCGGTGCATCTCACCCCGAATATGTGAACCTTCGGGAGGACCTGATAAGCAAGCTCCAGGCTATTGCCAACATATGGGAGAAGCGAGTCTCGTCAGACTGAGGTAGAAGGGGGAGCACAATGGACCATGAAGTCAAAGTGCAATACTTTTTAGACCCCAAGATGTATCGATCTATCTATCTAAAGTCACACTAGTGGGATACTTTCGCTTAAAGCTTATTTTTGCAAGCTCTAGTAATATATAACTTAATTATGAAATTTGAATGATCTATCGCTTTTCGTTTCCGGAGATATCGGATAACACACATACACCAATGGCCAAAAATGTAATTTTTTGCAGCAGAGAACCTTTATGAAAGTTTGTGATTAAAACGATACCTCTACATCAATTAGAAATAACTACGTTATTTTTAGGATTGCCACATTTCTGGTTTTAATCCGGAGACTCTGATTATTTAGACTTGTCAACAGTTTCCGAACTGTTTCTGAACATTTGTAACATCATTTTGACATCAATGTTTTAATATTAAAAATATGAAAAAACATGTTAACTTAATTTGACATTTCACCCCCATTAGTATAACATAACCGAACATGAAGTAGCGGACTCGTTGGCACGAGAGGGGTCATCTCAAGCGCCCCTTTCACCTGAGCCTATCATTCCCATAGCAAGATGCTCCGTAATTTACCAAATCAAGGGGTGGCTTAAACAAGCTAACCTCGACTACTGGGACTTTGCGCAGGGCATGCGACAGGCCAAGTTGTGCATAAACACAGCTAGGCCATTCGACTGTGCTCGGTTGAAACTCAATAGAATGCAGTTGAGAAGGGTGGTGGGGCTTTTGACAGGACACTGTCGATTGAATTACCACCTTCATAACTTGGGGATCTCTGATGATCCCACTTGCAGGGCCTGTATGGAGGACGATGAAACCTCCATACATGTTATATGCACCTGCAGAAGCCTGCAAGGTGTCAGATATAGAATGTTTGGGTCCGAAACTTTGGATCCATCAATCCTGGGAGCAATCCCGGCGGAGAAGTTGTGGGCCTTTTGCGTGGCGTCTGGCCTTGACAGAATCCTATAGCTTCATCTGCTTAAAATAGCACCTCTTATCCGGAGGCGTCTCGCCTTCGGGTGACAGGTTGTTCTCAAGGAGGGCACAGAGGACCCCTTGGTCTAGGTGCTAGGGACCCGTATGCGGTACCCCTCTTTCTTATTATTATTATTATAACATAACCGAAAGGCATCCATACTAAAAATGAATGAATAGATACAAAAAATCAAATAACAAATAATAAAAACACATGTACACTCAAATACACTAATTTGTCATCAATATGGCATCCAGTGGCTACAATACACATCAAGGTGCATCTCTTTTTAATTCAATAGATTAAAAAGAGTTGTATACTGTAGCCAATTGACGTCATATTAATTACAAATTAGTGTTATCGGGAGTACATCCGATAGTGAGAAATTATACACGTTCTACCATAGCATCCGGGTAACTCAGCTGGCAGAACACTGGTCTGGAATACTAGAGATCTTGGGTTCAATCCCTAGTCAAGATGTGTAAGAATTTTCATATCAAAAAATTGATGTCAAAATAATGTTATTATTGCTTTACTTTTTGAAATAATTATTACAAATTTTTCAAAATCGGAGATATACCAATTTTTCGGTTTAAAAGAATCTCAGAGATGGCAAACCTAGTTATTGTAGTTTGCATACAAAAGAGGTAAAAAAATCGCAAATATAAAACAAATTTTCATTAGAAATAAACAGATGTGATATTATTTAATAAAAGTTAAATAAACTTGATAAATTGTTTTTGTTTTTTCATCTTCTCTAAATACATAATTAATAAATAGTGCCCCGTACATAATAAAGTTCTATACTCACAGACATACATACACATTGAATCAGAGTGGATATAATGAGGGATTAATTACATCACACAAACTCAACGTGAAACAAAAGATACTGAACACTATACGTGATAGACAAAGTACACGATAGATATGAAGAATATATTATTAAAATATAAGATTAAATTCACAAGCCTAGAGTAGTGTACTATGTATAAACGTATATAAAACCCTATATATGTAGCAGCAATCAATACACAATATAACCTAACAGAACACCATATCCATACCATGGTACCATCATGATCATACCATACCATAACCAATATACCATTTCATATCATCATTTTCTACCGCAAATATAATACCGCCCCCTCATACAGTACAACTCAGTGTAGAGAGTAAAGGGTCATCGTCCCTGATAGACTACTCTTATGTACTAGCGTCCCGCGCGCGACCCAACAACGAATCAACTACCTAACCTTCTTCTTCTTCGTGTGTCGCATCGCTCGCATGCAAACATATTCTCTGTCGTTGTAAGGTGTATTTTGAGAAGAGTTTGTATATGTGCTTACATTATTATGATTATTTTACGCTATTTTACATGGTATTCAATTTATGTGATTGGTTCATTGGTCATTCATTCTCTACATAATATATAACGAATTCTTGAATTGTTTGGAACTAGATCTAGACAGTTCATGAACTGTTTAAGACTGTCAATATTCTTTTTTTTTGACTTTTACGTATCAGTAGCGGGTTCAGAACTAAACAAATTTTATTGGGAAGTCTAGCACTTTTAAATGCTCTCTGGTGGATACATTAGAAACTAGAGGTAGTAGGTCTATGTCTTCTGCCACAGCCCCCATGGTATACCCTTAGGCCAACAAGTTTCGTGTTCGCATTCTGATGAACAATTTAGAAAGTACTGGAAGTAGATCGAAAAATTAAGCTTCGCCCCTGTCGGTGTTTTCAATGCATCTAGACATTTTTTAAATTCCTCAAAATCAGATCAGGTTTTGAGATTTTCTAGCTATTCATGAATTTTGACCTTAATTGATTCGGTTACTTGTTTTAATAAATAGTACCTGGGCGACCGAGCTTTGCTTGGGATAGGTGTGGAACATCGAAAACTCCAGTTTGTAGCTGAAGAATATTTTTGTCGAGTTTGCACATCATCGTTACTCCAATGCCTTAAAAGTTGCTTGCTATTTCTTTGTGAAAGCTTCCAGAAAACTAATTTTCCCAGTGATCAAACCTCGACTATTTGCTCTCCGAAAACCCCATTCTGAAAATTGTAACAAATTCGGTAAAGCCGTTTTCGAGAACGCAATTAAAAATATGTTGCTGGTTTAATAGTATAGAATTTACAAGTTGAAACTTTATGAATCACTGGTGCAAGCATGATTTTATTCATCTAAATTTTCTACATTTTCGTTGTAAAAAGTACATATACTAAATATACAAAGAGAATAATATATGATTATTTAAAATGTAAAAAATAGTTTGAACTAAATCACTTTCGACTGAAGAAAAATGGTTCATTTTCGTGAAATTTAATATGAAATATCTTTATTCTTGTGGGATATATTTATCTACCTCCTGACATGAGACTATGCTATGTTAAAGATTGGTAAAAGATAATTTAGGGGCCGTTCACATGACGCTACTAGAGGTGAGGTGGAGTTGTCAAAAATATTACGATTTATTATTTCAAAATAATGGGGTAAAAGTTTACTTCACGTGACATTAACTCGTTCATACACTAAAACCTTGAAAAGTCATTTGCTAAGTTAAAGGCTGCTGTGCAACTGAAAATCTGGGAAATAATAAACAGACACTTCTTAAAACATTTTTGTGTGTGTTTTCTTGGAGGCAGGATGGTTGAGTGTCACTTAAAAATTTGGTAGAAGGGTATAATACAGTGTCAAAATTGTGGGGTGTCGAAATTACTTTTTTCTTGCGTCACATATTTTATGAACGGGCTCTTATTCTTGGCTGTACGCTTTGTTATTAATTGAGAAAAAGGATTGTTGACAATAGAAATAATATCTACATACGATTTTATCTTCTTTTTTTTTAACCCGACTTCAAAAAAGGAGGATGGTTCTCAATTCGTCTGTATTTTTTTTTTTTATGTTTGTTACCTCAGAACTCCGTCATTTATGAACCGATTTTGAATTTTTTTTTTTTTTTTTTAAAGGGTTTGATTCCCGATTGGTCCCATTGTCACGAAATCGTATTCTGATGAGGGGATCTCCGGGAAATTGAGGAAAATCCTCATTTCATATGTGATAACCGATTTCTGCGAAATTTTTTTTTTTTTTTGAAAGGGTATACTCATTCATAATGGGAAAATAAAAAAATTTTTTTAAAAACCGACTTCAAAAAAATTTTTTACAAAAAAAAACCGACCCCAAAAAAAAAAAAATTTTACAAAAAAAAAAACAAAATGCTTGTAAAAAAAACTGAAAATCTGTTATAAAAAAATGCACTAAAAATTACAAAAAAAAAAAAAAACGGGTAAAAAAAATGTGTTATAAAAAAATTCACTAAAAATTAGTTGGTCGTTCAGTAGGTCTACCCATATTTAGACAAATAAAATCAGTTATAGAACTTCAAAGTCACTAAAAAGCGAGAAATAAAACCTATTTTGAGAAAATGGAAACCCGACTTAACAAAAGATGCACTAAAAAGTAAAAAAATAATTGCATATTCTTTTGCCAATTTTAGTTCACCTAAGCAAAAATTTTTAAATATATATGTACAATTATTGTTATTTTTGGAGGCGGTGTCCAAAAGTTATGTGAATTTCTCTATGCTGACTCCGCCTCCAAAAATAACAATAATTGTACATATATATTTAAAAATTTTTGCTTAGGTGAACTAAAATTGGCACAAGAATATGCAATTATTTTTTTACTTTTTAGTGCATCTTTTGTTAAGTCGGGTTTCCATTTTGTCAAAATAGGTTTTATTTTAAGCAAAATATTTCTATTAATTTTTATACAATATTGAATTGATTTTAAATAAAATACCTCCCAACCGGATACTTAATAATATGTAAAGTTATGTATATGTATATATTGCAGGCGTTTATAATTATAAGTATCATATCTTAAAGGCTAGACATTTGAGTAAGCGCTGGCATGTTTAAAATTATTATATCTGTAAAAATTTAAACCGTTATGTTTTTCATAAACATATTGATCTGTGATTTCGATACCCGAAACACTTAATCCGTGGAAAAATCAACCTGTATAATAATAACCAGAAAAACACACCGACTCGTGGTTTTCGGTACGCAGTTAAACTCTACCCGTGGAACTTATTTATAGTTTTACCCCAGAAATTCCGTGACAGCCACTACTATTGCAAAATTTCGTACTTTGGCTAGTTGAAGCGGCGCTGATTATATCTTTCATTCTGGCTAATGGTGTAACATAGGACACTTTGTCCAGTTATAAGGAAAACAGTGAGTTTTATACATTTATTCGTATGTTAAATTAACGTAAAGTCAGTATAAATATTTAAACAATTAATTCAGTTAATCCATAAGTAGTTTTGCTAAAAGCTTAACTATTATTTGGTTAAACGTCTAAATTTTAACAGTTGTGTAGAAAAATTCATATCTATTTATCAAAATGAACAATCTATTAGATAAACGGCTAATTTTGTCCAGTCGAGTTTTTGGGTAAACTATTTAGCATTTTCCAAAATGACTAGACTTTTAGCTAAAAAACTAATTATTATAAATGCTTGCGATATATATGTATTATGTTGAGTAAATTTCCACATAATCAAGACAATAGGACAATAATACAATACAGTACTCAACTGGTTTAAACGTACGTACACACATAACTTATTAAATTGAACGGTTAATATTTGTTATTATTATTAATTTCAATTATAAATAATATAATAATGCATTAAAATTTATATTATATTAAAAAATAGAAAAAAATGTAAATTTTTATACTTTTCGTAGATTATTACGATTTTAGTTTAGCCTGTTGGCTATTTGCACAGTTTTCGAGACTAGCGAGTAGCAAAAATATACAACAATTCGAAACAGATTTATATTCAGATCTTTGCCTAGGGGCGGTACTTAAAATATCAACCTACTAGCCGTAGTTACTAAGTTCTTCACCAGAGCGCCACCACGTAACTCGTATGTCGCTGTACTGCTCTAGTTTATTATTTATCCTCCAGAGAACATATCTAACTTCTCTCTCTTCTTTAGTTTATATAGTTTGAATATAATTAAAAATGAATTTTATATAAAAATTAAATGTTTATAGAATCCATCTTTTAATCATATAACCAATTATAGCTGAGACATAAACCGTTTAAATTTGTATCCGTTTATATAATAAATAAAATCTGTCTCGAATTAATGTGTATTTTTACCACTTTGTCAACAACGATTCTCGTAGCCAATACGAAGTGACAAACGATCTGGAAATCCTAGAGACTTGGAGAAAAGTCAGAGGGTAGTCAGGAAATGTTTAGACTAGTCAGAAAAAAAATGATAAAAGTACGTCTAGAACCTAAATGTTTTAAATAAATATTTCTACACTTTGGCCAACAATGAACTTAATTTTTATCTTTTATTCGTCAATCCTTGAAAATCAGTAGCCGAAGTGTTTTTAACAATTTTATCTAAATAAATTTGTAAGTAATTTACTAATATTATTTTAAATTGTTACTTGTAGGTGTCCGCGGGACAACATATGCACTTAAGTAGTGACCTCAAAGGTAGTGTGTCAATTGCCGCCCAACAAGGAATGTACTTTAGTCAACACCATCAACATAATTCACAATCAGGACCACAATCACAACAATCATCTACGAATAATCACCCGCATAATATACCAGTCAATCCAAATATACCACCCTCAGCGCAACAACAAACGAGTAATATGCATCCAAATAATAATCCTCAACAACAAAATCAGCAACAACGTCAACAGAAAAATCAAGCAGGAGGAGGGCCAGGACTGCAAAGTGGCCATGGAGGACCCGGTGGCCCAGGTGTTCATGGAGGACCCGGTGGTTCAGGTGTTCATGGAGGATCTGGTGGTCATGGAGGACCCGGAGGTCCCGGCCCACAACAAAGTGGTGGTCCTCAACAACATCAACAATCACATATAATTACTCAACAAACGCAACAAATGCAACAGCAAGGGGATACTTATACGGTGTCACAATCCCAAACCATTAATTTTACGCAACAAACGTTACGACAACGTGCTGCTGCTCAACAAGCCGCAGCTGCTGCCTCAAGTAAAGGTAAATTTCTTAATTTCTATTCCACGGTTAACTAAATTACACTAACAAATACTGTTAAAATCGCACGATTACCAGTTCCGTGTTTTTTCCAAAATTTTATCACTTTAATTTTATCTTGATCTCTTGAAAACCATAAATTAGATCGTATTTCAATCAACGTTATTTATAAATTAAAGTTTTAATTCTATTTAATGGAGTTAAAAAAATTGCAACAGTTTTCAGTACCTGAAATAATATGAAAAGCGTCAATCTCGTATTTCAAGATATTAGCTCCTCCAATCTTGTGATTTTTCTCGTTACGGTTGAATGATGACATCGCTTTGTTCACGTCCAATGGCCACCTAGGTGGTCGTGAATATTTAATTATTTGGTTGCTAGGCTATTTTTCAAAAATTGTCTAATGTTTATTATTTCTAGTTAATGTTTTTGCTAAATGATTTTAGTTGTTCAAAATTTTAAAAGTTTCTTTTACGTTTACTTTTTTTAATTAATTACAAACAAAAATTGTTACTTTGCAAATTCTAGCAGGATATCCACCAAATGCACGTAATCAAGGACCTGTACAAATACCTGATTCAAATATGATGCCAACACAACAACACATGATGGGAGGTCATGGGGGTATGCATAACAACATGATGGGTGGATGTCGACCTCCACCTCCAGATTACAAATCAAGTGCTGCTCTAATGCAAAATGCTCCTAGTGGCTACCCACCACAAGCCAATGGTAAACTATTATTTTTTATTTTCAATATTGTTAATAAAATTGTATTATTACTATTTTTTCGTTCTATTTTCTTTTCAAAATACAAAATTTTTTAATAAGACAATTTTATTTTCAGCAAATCCAAATATAATGAGGCGATTGAATACACAACAATCCATGCCACCTTCTGGTCCAATGATGAGACCAAACCAAAATATGCCATATAATATGATGGGTGGTCCTGGTGCGCAACAAATGCGACATGCAGCTGCCCAAGGTTATGGTATGGGTGCAAATCAAATGCGAATGGCTGGCGGAGCAGATGGAAGTGGTCCAAACGATTGGAGGAGTATGATGATATCACAACAACCGAATATTGGATATGGAAATAATCTTCAGCGTGGTAAGTACTAATACTGTTCAATAAAATAAGAACCAACTTGAATTTGGTAAAGTCTCATTTTTCGTTGTTATTGTAGGTATGATGGGAAATCCAGTAAATATGCCACAAATGCATTCAATGCAAGGTGGAGGAATGGGTGGCGGCGGCATGCATGGATTACAAATACAAGGTTCAATGCCAGCACCAAACCATATGATGAGCTATCATGGTCAAGGTATGGGTGGCGGTGGCGGTATGCAAATGAATCCGGGAATGATGAATCCACAAATGATGTCACATCAACAGAATCTGGCGCGCTCGGCGGCAAATCATCAGGTACATAATTGATAAAATTTGGATTTACTAAATTCCGTATATTTGAAAAATTATATCCAGTGTATGCATAAAAATGAGTGATGAAGTGCATTCATAAAATTCTTGTACGTCTGTCTGAAAAAGATGATATAAGGAGGTGACATTGCCTATTCTACTATAAGATGTAGACAAAATTTATAAAAAAAGTACAAAAAAAATTTCATTTCAAAAATATTTGCATTTCAGCAGTCCAAATAATTAAAGTCAAATAAATGTGTTATCCTAAATTTAATTAAATTTGTGTGGAATTGTAGTATTCTGGTCATTATGGTTATCAGCCAGGAATGGGTCATCGATATTAGTCGAATTTTAAAGATTTTTATTTTAAAATTTTTGTCTTAAATGGAGTCAGAAATGGATCTTGTTGAAATAAGTGTTGTATTTTCACGAAAATATAGTTACGATAATCGCTACGTTCCTTATTAATCTTATTCTTTCTAAGTGTATAATTAAAAAATCGTAAAATATATTTTACTTTGTGTTTTATCTTTAATTTTAATTTGAGATTGATTAAGGGTTTTGTGTACCCCATTAAGTTACGTGTTCCAACAATCTTATCAAATAATACATATTACATTCGTCGTTATTATTTTAAAGTATATTTTTGAATTTAAGGATTTTATGAAGGTATGTCATAATGTTACGAAACGAATAGTATAATGTTCCTCACGTATTTAGTATAATGTTCCTCACATGCTAAAGCCACTGTGAAAATTTCAAAACGATTTACTGAGCCGTTTAAAAGTTATTGTAATTTAAAAAGACTGTAATTTGACATGTTTTCCTAGGGAGATTTGTTTACTCAATAGGCTAAATTCATTTCAATTACCATTAAAAAAGCTACGAAGGCATCTCAAATTTTCAAATTAGATAACTTCGATAGAAACAATTTTGCACAATTTTATTAACATTCACTAAACTATTGTTGAAAAAAACTAAAACTAGAAACAAAAAAATATGTCTTTGTCACTTATACGTTTATGATATAGAAAGATAAGGGATATATATTTTTGTTGATTTAAATTAAATGTACATTCACTGCCAAAAGTTAGTTAAAAAATTTTCATATTGTTCTTATTTAATTCAACATTACTGATAAAATTAGAGAGGAGACGTATAGCTTATTTGAATTTTTAATGAATTTCAAAAATGTTTTACTCATACTACTATTTCTCACAAACTTGATTACTTTTATCAATTTATATCATGAATTTTATGTTCCATGGTCGAATTTTGTTTTGTTAAATACAATTTTTTTTTCAGATATCAATTACAAATATAAATATGTCACAACATCAATCATTTACGATGAATAATTCAAATATTCATCAACAACAGCCACAGCAACAATCAAATAGCTCACAACAATTGGTTGCCGCAAATCAATCAGCCAACAATTCATCAGCCTCATCAATAGTAAATGCAACAAACAATCAAAATAATAACTTATCAAATTTTCCACAGTCAGCTCCCGATTTTATTGATTTCTTAGACAATTTACCAGCAGGGGATACCAACAATTTTTCTGCACAAGATTTATTAAATTCGTTAGATAGTGATCCAGGTTTTAATTTACAAGACATTTTATAAACTTAAGACATTTTATTATTTGATAGGCAAATTTAAAGACAAAAAAGATTGAAGTAATTGATTGCAGCTCTTTCGAATTAAAAAAAATACACTGATCGGTTAAAAAAAGGGGCTCATGACTCAAAACCATGGATTTAGTTTGAAAAGAAATATTTTATTGATAAAATTTCCATTTAGTTTTGTTTATTTTGGCCCATCCTACAGTAAATTGTAAGGCACTGTTAGATGCTCATGAGTGATTTACTACCGGTTATCGTTTAAATGTTCCTACTCACAAGGCCCATTATTTGGACGGCCTTTTAACTTGGGATGAGCAAACAACATTGTTGTAAAATAAATCCTAAGTCATAATTAGATACGCAGGCAATGCGGAATGATTTATCGGTTGCCGTATAAATCAAAGGTTGCGTATTCTACACGATATTGTCCGTTTTCTTTCCCAGTCAGTGTGTTTATTTCTAAATTTTATTCAACAATATTGGTAAGAGATAGAAAAACACTGCCTTGGATACAGAATTTTTGAAAATCTTTTTTTTCAAAACTTGTGTTTGTCGAAAGTAATGGAATAATATCCATACAATGTTTTTGCTAAATATTGTTATTTTTTGTTTGTTATATTTTCTATTTTGAACATATATATATATATATATATATATATATATATATATATATATATATATATATATAAAATTTATTCCTGTTGGACAAGGGAAATTTCTCGTAAGAATAATTTCCCTAACCCCTCCGCGCGTACGTATATATTGTATATTTTGTATATTTTGTTATTGACAAAAAAGGAGATTTTAGTTAATTTTTTAATTGAAAAAAATTCCCGACTTCTCTTGTTCTGAAAATGATTGATTTTGTTCTTAACATTAATTTTGCCATTAGTTTAGTGTTTTAGTCAAAATTTAGCAATAAAAGTAGCGTAATTCAATGAAAACATACGAAATCGCTATAAATAATCGATATATTTTATCGTTCTCGTAAATGATCTAATTTGATTATATTTAACGTAGGTATGCAGGAGTTGAGAATCAAACTTGGAAGCAGGTTGTAGATCCATCACCCGTATATCTTTTGAACATTTTTGCTAAAAATAAAATCAAATATTTTCAGAATATCCAAGAGGTTATGACTTTTATTATTATTGATTTTTTTTTTTTTGATAATATCTTGTAAATATTGTTTTTTAGTGGCAATATATATAAACTAATGACAAAATCGTCAATTATTTTTATTAATACAGAACAAAAATAAATAAATATTATTAAATTTAGAGCTCTCTTAAAGATATCTTAAATATAGAATAAATAAATATTAAATTATAAATTAAATAGTATCAATACATGTATAAAACTAAAAAACAAAATCTTAACACGAGCAGTTAGACACATTCAAAAAGTTGGACTTCCCACAGGAATATGAAAAACGTTCCAAGCTACTTATTTACAAACACAAAACACAGGGAAATCCAATTTTTAAATTTATTCTAAAACAACAAAATTTAAGGGAACCATGTACTTATATTTAAAAATTGTTTATTTTTAATACGCCACAAGTAATTTCAAAGTTTTGTTTTGGGAAAATTTACTTGTCGCGATTGAAACAAACTTTTTAAAATTCATTGAAACAGATTTTTTTTAAACTTACTTTGCCAGTTGATGACATTCACTATATTAGTGAAATGTCGAAAATTTCAAAGGAAAAAAGAAGTCTTTCCAAATTTTAACATGATTCCGTTCATTCGAGACATTAAATTGTGTTATTGTTTTTCGTTTGTTAACATAACCAGCGTACATATATCAGAACTAATAGGGTCATCGGTTTTTTAAAGTATTTAGTAAAAATTGGTATTTATATTTAAATACCAATTCCTATTATCTATCGATCAATGTAATGAAACACTATCTACACTTTCTCAAGGTAATGTGAATTGATTTCAAAAAGATCAAAGTACCCGCAAGAAGTGGCCCTTTTTTCTATACATGTTCGTTGATATAATCTATAAAGAGTTCAGTTTTATATTTTAAAAAAGTATCCTGTAATTATTTCGTATATACAGTGTGATCTTTATAACTTTTATAGACCAAAACAGTTCGAATTGCAATAAAAAAAATTGTGCAATATTTACTACAGTCTCCTAGTTCTCATAATTGTTACGATTCAAATTTCCAAGTATTTTACAAATAAAAAGCATACAAGTGAATGTAATGTGAGACAGATCTCGTTATAAAAAATGGAGAGTGTTTGAAGGTATCTTAATCACATTGTATATACAAGATGAAACGTTTAAATTATCACTCTGTATTGAGAAAATATTATTGATTTTCCTATTCAGAGTATAAAAAATAGGATTACAGGAATGAACCAACCAAGAATTAAATAAATTTAAAAGAAATATTACTATTAAAATTAATAAAAATTGATTTTCCAATATATTTATTGTTTTAAAAATAATTAATTCGAATTGTACAAAATCATTTACATTTTAAATGGTATGCAAACATTTTCTTGGAAGTAGGGGGTTACCTAATATTTCAAAATGGTTTAACATGGAGGAGGATTAAGACAATTCGCCGCTCTAAGCATTTTCATGCTGACGGTCGAGGCTGACATCGAAATAAACCACATGATCGTCGTGAGTAAAAATAGACCGCGTGATTAGTTTTACGTCATCGTCGAAAATTTGAATAGGAATGAGACCAACTTCTTCTCTTGACGTAAATCGTTATTAATTGGAATCATATTGTAAATTCGCTAATTTCGTCCTATATTGTCATCCACGCAGAAACTGCGACTCGAGCACCTGCAGTTATATGAATTAATTTAGAAAAGTGAGATAATTTCATGTATCAGGCGTTATATCGTTATAACCAAGTAGCGTTATATCTGATGTAAATAATCAAAATTTGCCCCACTAGGCAGCTTCCTACCCGGTATATCCACTGGCTTTTACATAATACGATTGTTGATTGTTCCTTATATTTCCGTGAAAAATATAATAAAATAGTGCTTCATGACGTCTAAAAGTACGATCTCATGTATCGATATGTAGACCGCTTGACCCTTACTAATAACACAAGCTAACAGAAAGATTAAAGGTGTGAAAAACTCGAAATAATAATTTATAAAAATAAAAATTCGTATTATAGTATAATTTTTGATTCCATTATTCTTATATAATTGATAGGACGATGCCTAACAAAAGGTATATATAAGTGATCACGGTTACTCACCGTGACCAAATTAGAAAAATATTAAATATCGATACGTTGATATCGTTATCATTTCATGCCCCTTATTTGTATAAGTATGAGCTTCAGATCAATGGAGCTCTGTTAATTTAAGCATTTTTAATTATTTCAATCTTATTAGTAACATTATTTACGTTATCGTAACTTTATCAAGCAACAATTGGTTACTACTACCTATTGTGACGACTTATAGTTTCTTGTAATTTGTAATAAGAACTACAGTATGAAGCCATTTTCAATTTACTCTTAAGTTCAATTCAAAATCATATAATGTTACTTCTGTTGACTTCTCACAACATCCTATGAGTTTACCTTTTAATTAAATGATGAAAATCAAAACACGTTGTTCTAAAACGGAATCTAATAAGAAAAATGTCTGCACACTATTTAATTGGATAATTTTGTACATATTTTTTTTATATTTATAAAAAAAAAGTATTTATGCCATAATTTTCAATTATTATAGCTTAATAAATTTAAATTCGTATAAAAAAAAGTATATTATATATATTATATTAAAAAGAAAATTTTTTTTAAAAATCATTGAAGATCTCAGCAAGAAAATATTTTTAAAAAAATCCACACATTCAAGTGATATTAATTTTTTATTACTTCCCAAAATGCATTCCATTTTTTTTCATTCAAAACCAAATAATAAAAAGGCACATAATTGAGACTTGGATATGCAAATACATTCAACAACAATTGTGATTCCTGTGATTATGTGTGTATTCTGAGTGTAAAAAATATCCGAAAAATGATTGAATTCAGTTTCAATTATGTGTGAAATAAAATCAAAACGTATATAACATATCTTTTGGATAATCATTCAACTTTACTGGCGCAAGATGTTTTTTCCAAAAATTGTGGAAAAACTATATAATAAATTATTTTCCATTTTGCGATGTGAATTTTTCACTGTTCAACATAAAACAAATTTTTTTTTCTGGCTAAATTATAAAAAAAATATATAATTTATAATTTTATTTTTTTTATATATAATATAAAACGGGATGATTTTTGAGAAGTTTCAATGTAAATTTTATTGTTTTTGGAAGACAGTGAAAATTCAATACAAAATGGTGGGAACAAAGTGCTTCAAAACACAAAAATATATCTTGAGTTGTAGTCTAGTTATATACTAGGTTATTAAAAAGTCTATATGGTTTTATTATATAAAAATATGATAAATTAAATATACGAATATAATACCAGATAAATATGTTGTTTTATTTCACTATTTGCGATTTTTTGCAGCTGAGCCTCGGGGAATCACGAGCGAAAAGTTATTTTTGTTAAATCAAATAATTCTATTATAAAAACGTTCAGGCTATTCGTCCGATCCATGGGTCCACGGGAAGCTTTCTAGATACTGCTCATATATTTATATAGGGTGGTAATTGCCGTACAGCCTATATTATTTATAATTTAGGATATATCGTGGAATCAAGAGCGAATAGTTATTTATTAATCAATCGAATAATTCTATTATAAAAAAGTTGAGACTTTCCGTGCAATCCACGGGTCCACGGAAACTTTCTCGGCACTGATCATATATATAGGGTGGTAATTGTGGAAATCCCTATATTATTTTATTATTTATTATTTTAGAACCTACACAAAGCATGGTCAACCTTTACCGTGGCCATATGAATCGACCGAATAGTCACTTCGTTATAGAAACTCAATCCCAGTTTTTCAATATTCTCCGAGTATAAGAGCTGAACTCGTGATTTTGGAATTGACTAATCTTAGCCGGAGCAGTTAAGTTTCCATAATTCCAAGTTGGTTGTTGGAGCGCGAGTTGAGACACAAGAGGAATATGATCTGCATTTGTTTAATGTTTTATACTTGTGAGACAGAAAACGCGTGCCACTTACTCAAACAGTTTATCGCGCAAAACTTGTATACACACTGCCTTCATCCAACTGCTTAGCACT
The DNA here is from genome assembly GCA_963920215.1 of Nineta flava. Classification (NCBI taxonomy): domain Eukaryota; kingdom Metazoa; phylum Arthropoda; class Insecta; order Neuroptera; family Chrysopidae; genus Nineta; species Nineta flava. Next base: position 118,064,401 of record OY986040.1, read on the forward strand.
GTAAGCATAGTGACTCGGATAGCACTAAGCTGTCGAATGAAGGATAAGCTAAGAAGTTCATTCTCAATGTACGTTTTAGCTAGTCTTCTCATAATTTTTATAAAAAAAGGGGCCAGTGAACAAAATTTTCTCTAAACCAGTTTATTTCGCTATTTAAGAGATATTACCTATTTATGATTGTTTTGACTCTCAGAAATAAAAATAATACAAATTTTTAGATATTTCCACGTAGTACGGGATTGTTAAGGATTCTACAATTTCCAGGGATCTGATATTTTACTAAAATTTTTATATTTTTGAAATTCGAGGCGAGACACCAAAAAATTATTTTTTGTTTTCGTCTTATTTTGACGAGTTTATTATTTACCGAATAATTAATTGTTCGCAAAGCTACATATTAATTAGCACAAAATACTACATTGTGATAAATTTTTAAACTCAATATCTCGAAAACCAAACGAGGTTGAATTTTTTCCCTTTTATTTTCGTTTAAAAAGTCGAAATGTATCAAATTCTGACCTTTATCACCTTAACGTAGTCTTTCATGGGACCAGAGGAAATTAATTATCGTTATAGTCCATAGTTCTACGGATCGAATTGGAGGCTGGCTATGTATTGTGGATCTTAGGTATATATAATCTGTGATTGTGGAGGTTCTGAGTTTTTTGTAGTTTCTAGCATTCACTTGCCAATGACGGAAAAACATCGCGTGGATCAATCGAATAGTCTAAACGATATTTAAAATAAAGGACGAAACGATCATGATAATTTATGAAAATTAATTAATTTGGCACAAATTTGGATAGCCAGAGGTTATATATCGATGGGGATATTATTAACATTCGTATTATTCAAATACCAGACAAGTTACAGAACATTTTCCCTGCGATAAATCGTCTGCGTTATAAAATACCGAAAAGGTTGATGATACTCTAAGTTTGGAAATTTGAGTTTCTTAAGTTTTATTATCAAAGATTTAGTAGTAATCATGAAAATTTCTGAATAATTGTTAACTTGATCATTTTTAAAGCACCCCAAAAATTGTATTATTATTAAAAAACCGCTAAAAAATTTGAAAACCTAACCAATTTTTGTTTTGTTGACACATGACGACATATTTTATAAGATGAATAAATTGATAATTTTGAGAATTTAAATAATTTTGATTTAACTGCTCCAAGAAAACTGATAATCGAAATTTACTTTGTGGGTAAGAAAATATCTTTCAAAATAAGTTCAATACAAAAAAATTGACATATTCATTCCCAAAATGTCATCGCGGATCACATTGAGGCGTTTACCACAATTATTGAGGTTATTGGAAAACAATGCTGGAAAAGGTGGCCAATATTTAGCGAGTGTAAAATATGTAAGACCATCAACAGGTAAGTAGTCAATGGTAAATTAGTTTTCTTGTTTTTTGTACTAATGGCCAAATAATTTTAGGTTCCAGTTACAGACATGTGAGATGCTTTAGTACAAAATTGTCACAACAATGCGAAGACGGTAAGATTCTTAGAAAATTTCCAATGTTTTGAAATTAAAAGTTCAAATTTTCTAGTCGAAAAGCGTGAATTTCAAGCCGAGACTAAAATGTTATTGGATATCGTTGCACGATCTTTGTACTCCGAACGAGAAGTGTTCATACGTGAATTAATATCAAATGCTAGCGATGCTTTAGAAAAGTTTCGATATAAAGTATTAAGCGGGGAAATTCAGGAAGAGGATAGAAAATTAGAAATTCGAATAACAACTGATAAAGCAAATCGATTGTTAATTATACAGGTATTGATTAAGCAAAATGAAAACTCCTTTCTAAGTTCTAACTTTTGTTTTTATTTTTAGGATACTGGTATTGGTATGTCGAAAGATGAGTTAATTTCAAATTTAGGTACAATTGCAAAATCGGGATCTAAAGTATGTACAACTTTCAAAGTTAACAAAAATTAAAATTTTTATTAAAGCTGTTATACTTCTTTTGGCACGTTATGGGAATCCGATCAGAGTGTATTTTCAGCATGTAATGAATCGCTGGTATAACACTCGACTGATGTAGCACTCGCTCGAGCGATGTAACACTAATATCTATCCTGCTTTATTTCACAGTGTTTGGGAGACATTCAGTAAAAAGTGTGTCAAACAGTATATAGACAAAATTGCTATATACATACATTATATGCTTAAGCGAAACAAACAAATGCCTGCTCGTCGCATAAACAGTGTGACTATATTCTGCGGTGGACAATAATTTTGTTTGTGTGCGATATAATTTTCGGATATTGAAAGACAAGACAATATTATACAGTATAGATCGAAAAATGAATGATCGTTATTATTTTGATAAATAGCTACAAAGCCAGCTCTCGCCTTAGAACATTTAAATTTGACTATGCAGTTGAAATTAGGTACAGGAATGCCTTCATCATTATTACTCCATGTTTCTGATAAAAGAAGAATATTAGAATTACGATCAGCCACATTATCAATGATGTCATTTTTATAGGCTTGTGAACTTTGTATATTAAATATATGTATATCAATATATAAATCTGGCCTGGTCTTGACAAATTTCACTATCTCTGATTCTAATGTAAATAATGGATTTAATGACAGTCTTTCAAACTCTAATTTTAACGGAAGAAGTGACGCTGGTTCTGGTCTACCATGATAAAATGTAGAATCATTCGTTTTAGATACAAAATATTATTTTTCTATTGTTTTTCGCCACAATATCATTTTATTCTACTTTTGTGTCTTAATAGTAGTGATGACCTTATTTAATATTATTTTAACACCATTTAAAATGAAGTATAACTTCTTCCGTGCATACATAAATACACTCACATTTTTTATAATTATTTGCTTATGAATTTTTAGGCATTTTTAGAAGAATTAAAAAATAAAGGAGCAAAAAATGATCAATCCAATAATATTATTGGTCAATTCGGTGTAGGATTTTACAGTGCATTTATGGTATCTGATAAAGTTGAAGTCTATACGAGAGCTGTAGGAAGCGAGGGATACTTATGGACTAGTGACGGGTAACTAAGAAAATACGTAGAGACTATTCGTTCGATTCATGGGTCTACGGGAAACTTTCCCATCATTGATCCGTGGATGATTATATATTTATTTATATAAAATAATACAGGGGGTATCACAATCTAATGCCACGAACTACCAAAAACCTCAGAACCTCCACAAGGTATGCATTATAACGATAATTTAATTTCCCATGCCTTGGATCGGACGAATATTTGAAGGAAATACTTTAATACTATAATGATATTAATTGCGAAATGTACAAATTTTAGAACTGGATCGTATGAAATTAAACAAGCAAAAGATGTTGAGCATGGTACAAAAATTGTAATGCACTTAAAATCAAATTGTCGTGAATATGCCGAAGAATATGCAGTCAAAAAAGTTGTCGAAAAGTATAGTAATTTTGTTGGTAGCCCAATATTACTTAATAATGTTCGAGCAAATACTATTGAGGTATGCTTTTTTATTTAATTGACAAGCGGCACTCACAACCTCCTAGTTCCAAGCAGAGTGACTTTGACAGCACGGCCACTTGACTGATTATACAATGACATTTGTAAATTTCACTGAAGAAATAGCACTACTTATTATTTTTTTTTTTTTTGAGACAGACAGTAAGCCTAAAATCACATTATTTCAATAAATTGACATCGATATAAATGTACTAAAAGTTCGGCGAAAAAAACTCTCAAGAGAGTACGCAACCTAGAGATCAACTAAAATATTTGTTTAATTTCCAGCCATTATGGATGAAAAGTCCTAAAGAAGTAACTGAAACACAACATGCTGAATTCTATCGATATGTTGGAAATTCTTTTGATAATCCACGCTATGTTATACATTATTCAACAGAAGTTCCATTATCAATAAAGGCTCTATTATATATTTCAGAGAGTAAACCACGTACGTACGAATACGATTTTGTTATTAATTTTCAGTCAAACTCAAAATACAAAATCGAAAACGAGATCAGAGTATTTCAAAAATGATTTTAGATATCTCTTTATATTGTGATCCATCGAGAATTTCAGCGGTATTATGAAGTACATTATGTGATACATGAAGTGCAGTTTTAAATGTATATTGTGAACACCACTGTTGGGCTACGCTTTTGGTTATATATTAAAACCAAAGCATAAGCAACAACAAAAAGTTACAGCAATACTCAGTCGGATTGATGGATGGACGTCACGTAGTGGCTTTCATGATACCGTTGAAATTCTCGATGAAAATCGATCTAGATAGTACTTTAAAACTATTATTATATCTCACTAAATTAATAATTAATTTAGCATGTCCACTGTCTTCAAATGAGATCTCGAACAAATTATTTGCAAAAAAACATTTTCAAATTGAATTTTTGCAATTGAAATTTTTACTAACGGTGGGAATACTGTTTTCTGTACAAATAAAAGTTTTCTGTTTCAGCTGTATTTGAAATGTCACGTGACACTGAACCAGGCGTTTCATTATATACACGGAAAATTTTAATAAAAAATAAAGCAAAAAGTGTATTGCCTGTATATTTACGATTTCTTAAAGGTTTGTTATTGATATATGTTTTATTTTACTATTCATAAGAAGTTTTTTATTAAGGATGTTCCAGCATGAAACAAACCACTTTTCGCCAGGTTTTGTTCATTTTTTTTTCACAGGCTAAAAATAACTTTTTCTAGTAAATCCCGAAGTTTCAGAATTTTTGACCGTTTACTTCATGTCCACAACTATTGTCTGTTGTATTAAAAAAAATATTCGACAGAATTAAAAAAAAGCTAGAATAGTAAAGATAAATATTTATTAAATAAATTTTACAAAAATCGCGTTTTACAGTATTGTTTTCGAAGTATAAAAGTTTAAAATTATCTTTTATGTCAAAGTTACATTAATTTGTATATATGAATAGTGAATAATATCTATTTGTTGTGTATGTGTGTATATGTTCTATAATAAAAGCAAACCGGTTTTTTGTCCTTTTATATAAGGCAGTGCTGGAACTACCAATAAAGATTAGGGAAAAAGAATATAATCAGTACAATGTTCTACTTAACGGTTTTAGAATTATGAAACACCAAATGAACATGTAACAACGAATATTCCAACTAAATGACTTATTCATTGAACATATTAAAAATTAATTTGGTGTGTTTAAAAATTTGTTTTTTCTAAGGCTTGATTTTAATTTTATCATGTGTTATACGAAATTTTCCTACTGCCAATGATTGCGTTGCAATCGAAATACCAGTATCTAGGCGGAACTCTTATATGTGCATTTTTAATTATATTTTTAGCGAATTTCCTGAAAGGAAATAGAGCTATTGGTCCCGTACCGAAGTCAAAATTTCGCAAAAATTTCCTCAAATGTCCATCGATCCTACCTTGTAGATGTCAAAAATCACCATCTGTAAAATTTATATATATATATCTATGGACATATAATACATATATATATATATATATATATATATATATATATATATATGTGTCTGTAATCACTCTAGCGGTCACAGTTTTCATTTTATCGGAATGAGATTTGGTATTTGAAGCGCTTTTGGTATTCAAAAGGTCAAGTTCGTTAATGGGTAAAATCAGACCAGGGGAAAGGGGGGTTTAGAGGGAGGGTGAAACACAAAATTTGACATTTCTCCCTTAATATTCGAAAAATCGAAAATTTTATAAGAAGTAAAATTGTAGGTATTAAGTTTTACTGTAATTTTGTTTCTTATCATTTTTTCTGTAACCCAAATATTTACAAAAATATTGACGGTTTAAGATTGAAAATAAAATTCTTCAATATCTCTGTACGCATTGGAGTTTGAGCAAAAAAGATAAGGTGATGAATTGTAGCAAACATGATTTTCTACAACTTTGTTTCTTACGCATTTTTCGATTGTTCTAATATTAAGAGAGATTTTTTATATTTTGTGTTTTCTTCTATCTTTATGCCCCCTTTCCCCTTGACGTATGTTATTTATTAATAAAATTGGCCATGCAAATACTAAAATTAGATACGACATTTCATTTTGATCAGACTAACATTGTGACCGCTAGAGAGTAATTTATTTATTACAAGGAAATTCGCTAAGTTGAAGCAGCTCCTGCGTAACGAATTTTTTTAAATAAATTTTCTAATATACAATTTTGTTTCGAGTATTGTGATATAAGTTTTATTATTTGAATAGAGATGGAAGTCAAGTACAGTAGGGCCTCGGTAATCCGGACCCCCGCTTGTTCGGTGATCGCTGTAATCCGGCCGGGCAATGGGGTTCGCCGTCAGTCTTTTGTTTATCGCCTTTCGTGTAGTACGTATAATATCAATTTAGCGCGCTCATTCAACATTAACATTAAAAGACAAATTGCGGATTATAGAAATGTTAGATAAAAGTGACAGCTACCCTGTCATTACTCGGAAGTTTGGTATAGGCAGGTCGACTGTAGGCGACATAAAGAAGAATCTTAGACAAAATCTAAGATTAAACATGTGTTTTATTACCATTAAATATGGCATACTATAATCCGGACGTCTCGATAATTCGGAAAGGGTCTTGTTTTTGCCTCTCCGGATTAACGAGGCCCTACTGTAATTTTAATTGTGTCATAATTCTAATTTTTAGGCTTGATGATTTTTTAAAATCAAATTCGGGACACTTTTCTGGTTATACAACTGTTTGTTATTGATCGTGTTCGGCCGAACTAATTTCTTAGTAAAATAAGTACGTTAGTCAGAGTACTGAGCTAAGTTGTTTGCCAGGACACTTTATAGATACTAAGAAACTTTTCTTATGCCGCCATTTTACTTAGTATGTCACGGCCATTGTAGCATGAAATTTCGACGTTGTAAAACAGAACATTCGAAATATTAAGTGAATTTTTATTATATGGAAAATTACGTATAAAAAATGGATGAATCAAATTTTTTTATTGGCAGTATGAGTACGATAATGTTATTTATGAGATAACTAAGATAGTAAGTGTGTCCAGGCCCGCTGCGCTCAGACGCTCAGAACAAAATTTTATTTATTCTGACTAACTTACTTAGTTTAGTAAGGACTTAGTTCGGCCGAACATGGCCATTTTTTGTTAACATTCCTGGCTATTGTTTAAACCACGAAAAGAGAAAAAGATATACAAAAATATACAAGTTGAAAAGTGAAAACTATAAGTTACATAAATATATTAAGGAATGTGCTTTTTCGTCTATATCTTAGAACTAACGGAAAAATTAAAAAAATATTCAAACAAAAGTTGTAAAAAATGTTATTTTTCATCAAAAATATCTTATGATATTTTTTCGTACCTCCAGTAGTTTAGTCGCTAAGGGAGTCAAAACAATGAGAAAATCTAGAAATATAGATTTTTTTATCAAACCACCGTTCAAATTTTCGTATTCAGTAAAAAAAATATTAAAATTAATCATTTTTATAATCAAAAAAGTGTTCAGAATATATATATTTTTAAATCATCAACTTCTTCAAAATTTTCTGATCGAGAGCACCCACATGTGCTGCAGAGAGAAAACTTTAATTATGTGAAAAGATTTCAAAAACTTATTAGAAGCAATTTAAAAAAAATTAATTAAAATTTTTTTTAAACAGGTGTCGTAGATTGTGAAGATATTCCATTAAATTTGAGCCGTGAATTGTTACAAAATAGTCGTTTAATTGGGTGAGTAATTAATTTCGTATACAAAGTTAAACATATATTTTATGCTTGAATTAAAGTACGTGTTACAGTTTTTCTTTTTTCAGTTTTGTATGCAAAACAGGTCCGTATACAAAACTTATCCAACAACTTTAGAAATGGAATTTATTTCTGTACCTCAGAAATAAAAAGTACCTTATTCATTTGAGCCTTATTCATTCGGTTTTTGGAGAAATGCTTCGTTAAAAGTTGGATGTTATATATACCAATAACTTTTATTCGAAACATATCCCCAAAACCCGAATGAATAAGGTTCTTTTGTGGCCCATAGTACCAGACATAGCACAAAAAATTCAACTGATTACTTTTAACTTTGATTCTGGATTTGTTTCTAAATTATATTTTTCTTTTAAATAGGAATTTACGAAAAACACTTACAGCAAAAGTGTTAAGATTTTTACAAGATCAAATGAATAAAGATTTAGACAAATATAATAAATTTTACTTGGGCTTTAATCCATTTTTAAAGGAAGGTATCGTTACAACAGACGATCCCAAAGAAAGAGTATGTTGTCATTTTTATATTTGTTTTAAAAACTATAATAGTTTTGTGTAATTTGAAGCACTTGTATCGAATTATAAATGTACCTAAAAAAAAAGACTATAAAATACCATCACCATAGGTGTAGGTATTGTGCAATACCTTTGTGAGAGTGTGGGGAGTTAGATCTACACGTGTTAAAAATAAGCAATGGTCTTTTAATGTACTTTTGACGTACATACTTATTTTATCAAAATTTTTAGCTAACGAAAATTAAATTATTATTTAATTGTTATTTAACTAAATAAATAACATAAATAATTGTTTATCCCGTTGCAACTATGAATTGAGGGGGAAGTAGGATAAAAGTGTCAAGTTTTGGATTGCATAATCAAATATTTTCTTCAATTATTACGAACATTTATAGTTTTTTGTATCTAATACTGTTGAAGAAATGTTTTAAATGCTTTTTAAAATTTATCTAGGAAGATGTAGCAGCACTTTTAAGATATGAATCAGCTAAAACAGAAGCAGGAAAAACTGTTAGTTTGGTTGAATACATTAAAAGTATGAAAGAAAATCAAAAAGACATATTTTACATAGCGGCACCAAGGTAAAAATATTTCAGAAATTTTATTAGAGCCAATAGTTAATTCAATTTGTATTAATTAATTTTCAAGTTATCAGTTATGCAACAAGTCTTTTAAAGTTTTGAAAAAAATCTTTTAGTTGCGGAAATTGTCGTAAAATTATAATCGTCAATGATCGCGTAAGGTTGGAACTACAGAAAAAAATTACAGGACATTTTTTGTAGAAAGTTTAATACTTTCATTTTATATTTCAAGGTGTTACCTAAAAAGTTTATTATAAAGATAGTTTTTGAGATATTTAAGAAAAATCTATGTTCAATTGGAAACCCCAAAGGACATTTTTAGACAATTTCCAGCACTATAAAATATTTTCAATCCACTTTTTGATGTAAAACGACTGGACTATAATAAAATTGTTTTTTACAGTCGAGAATTAGCACAGACTTCACCATACTATGAATCACTTAAAGCCAAAGATTTGGACGTACTATTTTGTTACGACCCGTACGATGAATTAGTTTTAATGCAATTACGAACATATAAAGATAAAAGTATTAAATCAGTTGAAACGGAATTACGACAGGATGCATCAGCTACAAATATTGCTGAATTAGGTAATAACATTTAACGTAAAGAGGATTTAATACAGAGGAAAGTTTCCATATTTAAATAATTTTCGAAATGAGATTCAGGGTTCCTTTTATGAGAGTACACGTCAACAAAGTACATTTTTGACATGGTTATTAATTTTTTCTTTTAGGTGAAAATTGTTTACGTCGATCACAAATTGAGGAATTATCAAAATGGTTAAAAACTACTTTAGAAGGACGCATTCATGAAATACGGGCTGTTGGTAATTTAGATTCACATCCGTGTGTTGTTACTGTGGAAGAAATGGCTGCAGCCAGACACTTTTTACGTACAAGTGGTTTACATTTACCGTTAAATGACCAATATGCAATTCTTAAGCCACAATTAGATATTAATCCAAAGTAAGTTGTTTATTTTCTGAGGAATAAGGGATTATAATTCTCTCACAGAGAATCTTTTAAGCAACTAAAAAAAATATTTCTTTGTGTATTTTTAGAAATCCTTTAATCCGTAAATTACATGAACTCATGACAAAGGATCCAAAATTAGCTGAATTATTAGCAAATCAAGTACGTAATTTCAAAATACAAAATTGTTATGTCGAATTTATTTATATTTTTTGTGATTTTAGTTATTCGTAAATTCTATGATATCAGCTGGACTTGTACAAAATCCACAAATTGTTGTTTCAAGTATAAATGAATTATTGGAAAAGGCTTTAGACAAAATATAAGAGGAAGAGAGAACAAATTTATACTTTATGAAATATCGTGTCATTTGAAGAAAAAGTTCTTTAACAAATATTCCAGAAAGTTGACTGTTTTTTAATTTGTTTTTGCCAATTGAAAATTTTTAATAAATTTAGTTTGGGCAGATAAAGATGAACATTTTTTTATTATCCTTGAATTTTCAGGAATCTATTTACTTTTATTAAAATAAAACAAGATTTCAAAAATTAAATTATTCTTCTAAAATTAAAGTAACTCCCCGTTTTGAAGAAAAAAAGTATTTTCAAAGTATTCTCAAAAAAATAAATTTACTTCGTTTCATTAGATATTTGCTAGAATGTTTCGTTTAATAATCGGGTCAAAAACTAGAGACGCATACCCTCATTTTCTTAATTCCGAATAAAGGTAATTTGATTATTTCTAGGTAATCAGAATTTAATAATGAGTTAAATGAGTTGATACAACGAAAATTTTTTTATCTTTTCTAAGACGGAGCAACTAACAATCTTCTCTGTTATCGTTGCTCGCTATCTTTCTTTTTCAGTACTATATCGTCAAACAGCTACTCTTGGTTGGAGCCGTTTCTTTCGGGATACTTAATTTTAATGATTCGCATTTTTTGACGAAACTTCGCACATTAGAATCATCGTCTATATCCACCAAATATGTATATTTAGAACTTCTAAGTTGCAGTGAGTAAAATCATCCCATTAATGCGATTGAGATGAAATCCCTGCTCACACTTATTTAGGTTCCACCAAAAATATCTGGGGCTAATCACAAAACATGTGACGCAACTAACGGAAGGGGGGAGGGGATTTCGTAAAAAATGTCGCGATTTATGACGTAGGAAGGGGCGGGGTGAAAGTTTGCATCACATAACATTAGCTTGCATAGAAAATTTTTGAAAAATATATTCGGTAACTGAAAATCTTGAGACCATGGAACAAAATAAATTGTGATATTATTTTTATTATATTAGTTTTTTTAAATATTAAGGGTGGAACCACCTATAATGCCGATCACGGTTCGTTCTTGGTTCGATCTCGGTCTTGTAAAATATTATCAAATAAGAAACAATCCGGTCAAAAACATAAATGTAAAAAAGGGCCGAGTTTGCGGGGAGATACTTCATATAATAGTTGCTCCTTAAAAGTGATGATATCCCATATACGAAAATAGCTCAGTAAACTATTTACCAAGAAAATTAATGAGGGGTAAAAGGATTAAATGTAAGAAAAAATTGGATTGAAATTTATTTCGTAAGTTTTCTGTTTATTTCGTAAGTGGGGTCTACAAGGGAATTTTTTTTTTTGCTTATTTTTTCGATAAAGCTCATCGTTTCGGATTTAATTTTTTATGTAAAATTTTTCAGAAATTTAGCTTGGTTCTAAAATTCACATGGCCTGAAAATTTTTTAATTCAGATGTATATAAGTTCTATGGGCTATGTTGACTTAATACGACAAAATTTGCGATTATTATTTCGATATCTCTATTGGTTTACGAGATATTTCAATTTTTAGGCCCAGGCAAAAATTTCATTTTTTTCACGAATAATGTATCCAAAAAAATGTTTATTTTTTGAAAACTTATTATTTAAATAAATGTACTCTAATTGTAGTCCAGTATATGGGTAATCTGAGAGGCGTCGAGCGTGCATTAATTGGTGGCAAATGATTTTTTTTAGGATTGTTTGGTATGGTAAGGGGAGCCTGAAATTAAGTTTGCGACCTCCAAAGCCCCGGGCAAAACTTTTGGTATGCGAATAACCTCGAAGTTTTGGCACTTATTTCACTTTTTTTTCTTATAACTCAAAAACTATATATCCTACAGAAAACTTCATTCTTACCAAAATTAAAGTAGACAAACTTAATTATATCATCTTAACCCTTACCTACAGGTCTTTGATGCATAGAGATCTTTCTATCTGAGGGACAACTTTTGACTAGGCGTGTCTACTCTAAGTTTGATGAAATTTTCCAATAAATCTTACAATGCAGGTTTTTGCTCATTTTGACTTCTATATGATCGTTAATGGTTCCGAAGTGTAGCGCTCCACAATAAGTAGAACTTCAATCGAATTAAAATACAAAATCATCAATATTTTATGAATTGAAAATTTTGATGAATAGAAATTGATACGTTTGTTAATATTTTTAATTACATAATCTAACATGTTAAGTTTTTTAGCAAATAAATATTTGTTTGTTATCTCAGATTGTTTAAATATTTTAGATAATAGAGTGAACAATTTTAACTATATTTATACATAAAAGATAACAAACATTTAACAAAGAAAGTATGAGTACCCATGTAATGTGTAAAACATAATTAACTGGAGTACTTTACTAAATAACTACTTAATGTAAACATTTATGATTGATAATGATATCATTTGAGAGTATACGTATGTACTTATTTGCAAGATAGCAAATAAAAACCACTTAATTTTTGATTATTTCAACAAGCTCGATTAATATTTTAACAGTTAGATTCACATTGGAAAACTTCTTGGGATATAAAAATTACAAATATATGGTTATTATAATTCCATTTTTCCTTAAAAATTCCCAATTCAAAAACTCAAAATTGTTTCCCAGAAAAAATAATCAACAAGACAAACTTCTATTTATCCAAAAATTTTTAAAGTTTTAGAAATTTAAAATCGATATTTAAGGACGAATTTGTTATACAATTAAAGTCTTGGTTATTAAGGTATATATAATCTGTGAATGAAATAATTCAATTTAAAAAAAATCGAAATCCCGCGACTTTTTAAAAATTACAAAAAGGCTTATAAGAAGTAATTAAAAAAATTACAATTCGTTATAATTATAATGAATGGAAAAAAAGACAGCAATTAATATAATAAAAAGGACAAATGGAAATTTAAAAAAATTATGTTGCATCAAGTTGATGTTACTCAAAGTGAATAAATTAAATGCAGCCAAACGATAGATTGAGTGACGTCAAATATAATTTATAACAAAACTGCTATATGATTGGTGAATGTCTGTCCTTATAATTGTACACAGCCAATCATGTATCGTGTTACATATATATCTTCACCTGAAAATTGTTTCTTCGTCATATGACCCATCATTCGGTTCGTTCTACAAATCTACACAGCCTAGTGATTATTGAATAGGATAGATAGGCCATATTTGACAGCGAGTTCGTACGACATTGTAGTATTGTGTGTGTGTCTAAGTTTCATTCAGTTGTTTTAGAGCCTGTATAAATACTCTAATTTATATTCAATCAAAATGTCGGAATCAGCAGAAAATCCAATTTATGGACCATTCTTTGGCGTTATGGGTGCAGCGTCTGCAATTATATTTAGCGGTAAGTTTTGTTAGATTTTTTTCTGTAACAGCGGTTAGTAAATTCAACTTATATCGATTTATATAAATTTCATGAGTTATAGATATGAATTGTAGTCAATTTTATCCATCTTATTTTCTCTTAATTGAAACTACTTAATTATTTTTGTATTATTTTATTTTAATTTCATTTTTATAATTATTTTGGGCGTGTAAATAATGTTTTTTTCATAATAAAATCATATTTTAAGTTTTATTATGAAAATTGATGATTTGGGTATCTTGTATGTTCGTTTTGCATAGTTTTATTTTTAGCACTGTTTTGGCGAAAAAAATTCTAATGTTGCCTACATGAATTTGTTATGAATCAATTTAGGTCATTAAGAGAAATTGATGTTTTTTAATTACCCCTTAAAATATTTACACCAAAAATCTAGTTTAAACTGAAATCCATAACTTATTGGCATGAATATATTTTAATGTAGGTGAAATAAGTTTTTTTTCATGGGTTTTTCCAGCTACCTTTCTTAACAGAAATTGTTGGGAAATTTTTAAATAACCCTTTCAAATGTTTTCTGTCATTTATGGAAAGAAGTATAATATGATAATTTAATGGCTTAAAAATGACTTTTGAAGTGTTAATTTTTCATTTTGGGTGTTGGTTATAATCGTCGCTGGAACACTAGAGCATGTGATTCCAATTGAAGGCCATTTGACCTAATAGGTTGCTTGCTGTGTTTAAATCACATGCTTTTTAACTCTTGCATAACCTTCGCTATGTTTACCTTAAATGATTTTTCCATATAAATGGAAAATTAGGCTGTACAAAAAGTTTTTTTTGGGAACCATATGGTAATTTATGTTTACATTCTCATTAATATTATTAGCGGGTTAATTTTCAATTATTTTTTTTGAAAATTTAATTCTTTTCAAATTTGGGGCGTAACTTGCTTTTCATACATGACCGGTTTTTTACTATAAACTGTTGCAATTTTTTTGAAAATTTCAAACATTTTATTAAAGACTATTTAAAAAAAATGATATCACCTGTATTCTTACGTGCTTATAAATTTTTATGATAAATCTAATTAAAAATTTTCCAAGGTAAACATAGCTTAATCATTAATGAAATTTTCTCTCTAATATAATAAAATTCTTGTTATGAAATAGTTGAAACTTTATTTAAAAGTTTTTAATTTTAATTTCTATCTATTAGCGCCGGGAAATTTAATAACTTGCAGCTTTACAATTAAAAAAAAACACATTGGTACATTATTAAATGATACAACAGTTTATCGACTATGACCAAACTTGTATCTTCGTACATGCGTACGAATAACTGTATATAGAGTGTTTATTGTAAGATGCAATAGAATGTGGTGATTAATTTTAAAGATGATAATTTTCATGAAAAGCATGTAATTTAGCTTGTTGAATCCTTACCCGATTGTCCAGTACGACCTGACTAGAATTTTAGCGCTATATTATTCACAGTATCATTTCAAGCCATTACGTTAAGTCATTATATTATGAAAGCTAAAATTAATTTGATGAAAAAAAGGAACGATCGTCAAGAAAAGAGAAAAGGACTAAGGACTAATCGTAGCAGTTTATTATCTTAGAGCCACGCACACTTGTTGATTAGTATGGGTTGATGTACATCGACTAGTAATTCATTTATCAAAACTTTTTTATATTAGAAAAAGGGGTGGAGCCTAATAAGTTAAACCTACTAGCAGTAGTTAAGTTGTTCACCAGAAGCCGACCATGAAACTTGTAGGCCGAAGAGTATGTCACGGGGGATGGGGCAGGAAACACCCATCTATTAACTCTAGTTTATAATTTACTCATCAGAGAGCATATCTAAGTGCTAGAGTTCCTAATAGCCCAGTAAAATAGTACCAAAAAATGTGCTTATAGCTTAGAAAAAAGCCAAGTGTAGATTTTCCAACGAAACTCTCTTCATTCTGACACTATGATAACATCAAAAAGTCCATAACGGAATCGCGCTTCCAAAAAAGTTATTGAAGGTTAAAGGTCGCGAAAGTGTGTCGTCCAATACATTCAGGTTTATGTCGACCCTTAAGATTACACCTAATTTATTGATAAGTAAGATTACAAAAAATTTAATTGAAGTCCATAGGTCGTGAAAGTTAGTTTTTCTCGAATAGAAGTCATTTACGTTAAAAAGAGCCATCATATTTTTACTCCCTAGCTAATTTTGCACAAAAATGCTCCTACACAAAATTTATGCAGGAACCAATAGTTCTTGAGATATTCGGCTAGAAAAGTTGAGCGAAACGATACATTAAATGTGTTTTAAAAGTGATAAAATGTCGTTGTCTAGCATTCTAGTATAATCTTACACGTCGACATAAACCTGAACGTATTGCACGACACATTTTGCCCCTTTTAAAACTCAGGTTAGGAAGGACCATTTTTGTGTCGAATTTGCTAAGAAATAAATTTAATTTACCTCTGTTAATGTAAATCCAATATTTTACGAGATACTTGAGAAAAACGGATTTTCGCGACCTTGAGACCTTCAGTAATTTTTTTTGCAAGCAAGATTTTGTTACGGATTTTACTATGTTTGGCATAGTGCCAGAACGAAGAGAATTACGTAATTTCCACTAGATTTTTTAACACATAAAAGTATTATTTGTCTGGGTCATAATCGGCATTTGAAATTTTGATAATGTTTGCAATTCAGATAGCAAAACTACAAACTTATACCAATTCTTGAATTCTTGAGATTGTTGAAATAAAAATTTGGTGCAGGTTAAATGTTCTAAATGTGCCATTCCCAAATATCCACCAACAAATGAAATTTTTTTGAATTAATTTAAAAATCCCCGACTCAATGAAGTGATTATCAAAAAACATAGATACGAGCCATATCGGCTAAACTAGCCTTAAAATAAAAAAAATCGAATTGAAATTCGATCCAAGTATTCCGTAGCAAACTTTAACTTTCAAACCGTAAATGGTAGAAAAAAAAGTTCAAATACAAAAAAATTTTTATTTTTAAATATAAACCATTTTTGTCTGAAACTTTTTTCAAAAATTCAATATTTTTGTCACAATTACGGCCCAAACATCTGTAGTTATTTATCGATTACTGACGTTTGCGTATGAATAATACATATACAGTATTTTTGGTATATAAAATAAAAATTATGTTTTTATACATCTATGCGTGTGTAGAAGTAAAATTAACAGTACGTGTAATAAGAAAAAGTTTAGTATATACAGAATATTAAAACCTTTCTCAGTTGTTACATTTCTTGTTATAATTATCTTAAAACACTTCTAAAAAAAAAATGATTCACGACTTATTGTAAACACGACTTTTTATTCAAATACCACAATTGATCGATAATAAAAGTAAATAAAATCGAAAATAAATGTATTCAAAATCTTATTGATTAATACTTCAAACTTATTAAATACTTGAACACAAAATTATGATTTATTGAAATAGATTTATTGAAGTGATGTGTATGTAGTATGTTTTAGATAAAAATAAACTAATTATTAAATAATTAGTTTCATTTTTTTTACAAAAATACAATAATAATAAAAAAAACAACTGATTACGTTTAGTCAATACATTATTTGAGATAAATTATGGTAGTCAACTGTGTAATACCACAAATACCTGGAGGGCTCAGTACTCACTTGTTATAAAATCCGATAAATTTGCAAACATTGATAAAAAATTTTTGATGTGAAAACATCTATATTCATTGCTATTGTATAAAGGGTATGTTTTCACATTCTAATGTCTGAGTAGGCTTAAAACTTTTTTTAAACGTTTTTCTAAGCGAAAAAAATTTGGTATTTTCTCTTTATTTTTGTTACTATGAAGCATATTAGAAATAATGAAGAAGAGGCAAATTTGGTTTCTGCTCATAGTGCGACTTGAAAGATCTACATGCTTTCCCATCTGGTTAGAGCAACGTCAGGAAATTCGATTTAAAGATTTTAGTTCTTTTTTCGCAGTTTGCTATACTCTCAAGCTAATCTTATTTTGTATTGAGCTTTAATGTTAAGAGCATAGCGCTACAGTGGAAAATTTAGAAACGGGTTTGTCTATCAAATAGTTTATTTTAACGCAGCGGTCCCCAAAACAACGATTTTCTCAACACCCAACACTTAGATATGCTCTCTAGTGGGTAAATTATAAACTAGAGCTAGTAGGTCGATGTTTCCTGCAACAACCCCCCGTCACATACTCTTCGGCCAATAAATTTCATGACCGCACTCTGGTGAACAACTTAGTAATCAATGCTACTAGGTTGAAATATTAAGCTCTGCCTCAGATAGAGATCCCTGTAGAAAAGTCATTTTTTTCGAAAACCGGATGAATTGGAATCTAAATATCTATAGAAGTGACCATTTATTCTATTCGACCTCCCATTGTGGAATTTTAAATAATTAATAGTTTCTATTGGTGAACGAATTATAAGTTTTTTTAGAAATGATTGTTTTTTTGATACAGAACTCTTATACATATTTGTAACTCTTTTAACACTGATAAGATGACGATTATTTTTTATGTTTATTAGCATACAATAAAACTTGTAAAAATTAATGAAAAATTATTGTAGAAAATCTTGTTAATTATTAGATAATACAATCCTATAATTTTAAATTTTTTTATTACAGCGCTGGGTGCCGCTTATGGTACCGCCAAATCAGGCACTGGTATTGCTGCCATGTCAGTAATGCGACCGGAGTTAATCATGAAGTCCATCATTCCAGTTGTTATGGCGGGTATTATTGCCATTTATGGTCTTGTAATAGCTGTACTTATTTGTGGTACATTAGAAGAACCATCAAAATATAGCTTGTACAGGTAAGTCTGCCAGAGAAATGCTCTCATTTGCTTGGACTGTATATTTATTTTCCTTAACTGCCTGTTATCTTTTTGACCTTAAGCCATCTTGAAAAATGATTAGACACAGTGACAGTTACGGAAATTAAATTATCCGGTTTGCACTGATAACTGATGCATAAAAATTATTTTGTATTTTGTTAATTCCCACAGAGGTTTTATTCATTTGGGAGCTGGTTTGGCAGTAGGATTCTCTGGTCTAGCGGCCGGTTTTGCAATTGGTATTGTGGGTGATGCCGGTGTGCGTGGTACCGCTCAACAACCTCGTTTATTCGTAGGAATGATTCTTATCCTTATTTTCGCTGAAGTATTAGGTCTTTATGGACTAATTGTTGCAATTTATTTGTATACAAAATAAATATATGTAGGTTGTCATTTATTAAGGACGTACAAATGTTCGTCTATCATTGTATTTGGGGGGTGGTTAATCGATCTGTTCCAAATCCATCCCAACAATAAAAGTTTCTCTCGTTTCCTTTCGCAGCATCATCAATTTCATAAAAATATTATCATCTCATATGCTTGTCAAACCTATATTCCATATCTATTTTGCCCCATTTTTTAATTAAGTCTATTCTTTTTGTATTTGTCTGTACCAATGGCGGCTGTTACCCTTCCACGCCAAGCCAAAGATCTTATGATACAATCTGAATGAAACACACACATACCAATGTTCTTTTTCACTTTGTGTCATGAGATATATTGCGATGTGTGTATAGCGTTGTATCCAAAAAAAGAGATATCGTAGTTTGTACAAATTTTAATTTTAATCCACCCAAATTTTTAACTATTGTTGTGAGTGAAACGGTATGTGAGTAGAACTCTCATCGTTTCTCGAATACTTTTTGTAATTTTTTGTTTTTGTTTTAAATATATTAGGTACTGACACTATACATTTGGTGATTTTTTTAAATATTAAAAATTTAAATAAAAGAGTTATAATTTTATTTACAGTGGCTCAAAAGTACTAAATCGTGTATTAACTCTTCCAGAAGGGCATTCAATATATTAATTTTGTAAATATGAAAAATGCGCTGAGTCATAAAGTTATTTCCGCCCGCCTCACACTCCTATCTAAATATTTTTTATTATTTATTTGTATATAATGCTATACTACGACGCCTTTCCTTAATAGAAAACTTCATCCCCACTCTAATCCCTTCCTATTTTTCATGCAAGTATATAAAATGAAAAAACAAACCAGTCTCTATCTCATTGTAAAGTATAAAAAAAAAATCATCTGTATATGTAAAAAAAAAACTTGTATGCTCGTTAAAATTTACAGTCAAATGAAATTAACACAAAATTTTCGGTCACAACCTCTCCGATACACCGTATACGGGAAAATTTACGGAGACCTTCTTTGAAAGCAGTTCGAACAATCAATTGACTGTACAATTTCATCGAAAGTGCTGTATCTTAATTATGTATAGTTTATTATTTTAATTACGTAGGTTGTTATTAAAAAAAAAAGTTTATTTACAAGGAATATTAAATAAAAAAAAATTCTTTCTTTATTCTTTTTTTGAAAATTGTTTTTCACTCTATTGAGTGAAAAAATTGAAAAAAAGTATTTAAATAAAAATTACAAAGTAGCACAATAATATTTTTAAAATCGCGAGTTTTATTTTTTATTAAAATTATATGATTACAAAAATAAACCGAAAATTTTTAGATGCGATGAAGAAAATATAACCAATAAATCCCGAGTCCCCCACCCCTCGCCTACTATAATCACCAAAACCACCAAGGCAATCGCTGTTCGATGTTATTTCACAGAAATATTGTCATATGCGAGGGAATGAAATTATATGAATCATTTTGTTATCAGGAATTTGTCATCCATTTTTAACATATCGTATTTATTTCTCTTGTTTTTAATTATTTTTGTGGGTTGTAACGACAAATTTTTTCCGCCAGAGAACAACATTTTTTTCGACTGCTGTAATAATTTCACTTTGGTAACGGATTGTCTTTAGAGGTGTTCTAAATAGTTCCTGCATAATTGATTTTCTAAAGAATAAAAAAACTGCCAAAATCTGATGCATTTTAGACGAAGTTACCTTATTCGCTAACAAAAATGAATTAAACAGCAGACGAAAGAACGATTTTTGTGTATGTTTTAGTTTTAAAATATTTAACCGTCGTCTCGTCGCGTTAAGGTCTCTCATCACTCATAAAAAAATTTAAAATAATTTAATTAAAGTCACTGTTGTAAATAAAAAAAAAGGCAACAAAACATTGTATGTAAAATTTAATGGTTTGGTGTAAATTAGATAATAAAAATATATGTTATATAATAAATAGCAGCTGGTAGCTTTTTTAGCTTTTATTCGGATTGGTTGCAACGAATTGTAAAAAAAATGAAACGTTATATACTTGCGAAATATTTCAATCGTTTGTAGCCATTTATAATAAGTATTGTTTTTAGTAGTATAGAGGTGTGGTTTAACGTTATGGAGAAAATTTAAGAAGTGATTCTTTGGATCATTTCATGAAGATTTGCTTCTTGAATATTTTTTCCTCAATCTCTTCATCAAAGATATATCGAGTGATAAATATACCTTAAATACTAAACCATTTCTTAAATAACTGTTGACGAAATTCTAGTTGTACAAACGTTCCTGTTACTATCTCGCAACAGGACTAAAAATATTCGGGACGCGATATCCGAAAAAACGCTAAGGAATCTAATCATAATGAAATTATCCAATGTTATTCCTTAAATTTTTTTCAAATCTTCAGTTACACTTAATGTAACCCTTATAGAGGGCCTAGTAATAATACACGGGCATATCGCACTGTAGACAAATAATTAGGAATAACTATAGAATTAAATCTTTTTGCGTATTCCCAAGGTGTATATATACTATCGTTTGGGAAACACAATAATGGCCTTGATTGACCATGTTTTTTTTGGGATGAATTCGTGTGGGGGGCTATAAATGACTGAAATATATTAATCCAAGAATATATGTTCAAATGTACATATATATCTGTTATACCTCGAAAATTTTTTTAACATCGAATTGATCATTGTAATCTTTCCGAATTTCAGCCTAGATTATTAAAGTAAAGAAAATTCTAGTGTTCTATAATATCATTTAGTGAAAA
Source organism: Nineta flava (assembly GCA_963920215.1). NCBI lineage: Eukaryota > Metazoa > Arthropoda > Insecta > Neuroptera > Chrysopidae > Nineta > Nineta flava. The sequence continues at coordinate 118,085,873 of OY986040.1, forward strand.
ATTAAAAGGTCGCAAATATAGAAAAATCAGATTTTTCTATACAGGGAATGTAAATTTAAACAAAAACCCTTTAACCCATTCTTTCAAACTTCATGGACGGTATATCACAAGAATGTTGTACAATTTTGATAAGGTTTGATTGTGTGGGCTAATGGAGCGCAAATCCAAAAACATATTTTAAATAGTTACTTCTTGTGTATGTCAGGGAACAGCAAAATTCAGTTATGAAAAATTATTTGTACATTCCATTATAATAAAAATGATAAAAACTTGTTTTTGATTTGTTAAAAAGTTTTAATTTTAATTTTAAGATCATTATTTAAGTAATGGATATATTATTATTATTAATTATTATTACTATTTAATCGTTACACATTGGAATAAAAATTTTAAAAGAATAATTAGTTGAACTATTTCATAATGAAATAAAATATATATTCCAAATATACTAATTAATCGGATCTATACATAACTTGGCAGTAGTAATTATCTTTCAAATCTGAGTATTAGCTACGATTGAAGCAGTGTTGGTTGCATACATATGTAGATGAGAAGTTTGAAAGATTTAAATATGTTAGACCTTGCCGGGCACGGAACTAGAACAATAATTGTCTAACATATTAACCATGGGAGTGTTTATAGCACTAAAGCGCTCCGTACGGGACATTGTTTCGTGACTTTCTCTTTTTTTGCGGACCACCACTTTTTGACGCTTTGTTCTGTTCAAAAGTCAATAAATAGTACGTGGGGTTCTCGGTAGCTGCCGGAGATGTTTAGTTGTTTTTAATCTATCATTGTTCACTCAGTTCTTCAGAAGATCTCCTGTTTCCAACACGCTCCAACATAAATCAACTTCACAGTAAGTGGCCAGGTAGAGCACAAATACTTAGCCAGACATCTCCCGTTTCAATATTGAAGTCTTATTGAATTAGCAGGCGTATGTATGTTTCATTTATGTTCATATCATGAGTGTAGTATCCAAATTAAGAAGAGATACAACGTAGGAATTGCATAACTATAAATGACTGAAGAGGGGTAGGGTGAAAAATTTTTTTTAATAGTCAAATCAACCCAAAAGCAAACGAAGTGTTTGCTAAAAAAGTGTACATCAAAACTTTCCAAATCTTCAACTAAAATGCATTTATAATTCATTCAAACGCCAGGGAGTAAAAAACTTGTAGGATGTCTGTTACACGGTTTTAATAAATTGTCCTTATTAATACTAACAATAAGTTGACTGGTGATTGAAAGAATTAAGTTTCTTGACAGTGCTGTAAATAAATATAATAAAAGAGAAACGGAACTTACATAAGCAACTTAGTGGTTGTTTAATTGTCTTTCTCAGCAAATAATTGCTGTTCGGTGTAAATCTACTCCTAATGCTACTTTTGTAAATTTCCATGAATTCGACCTTTTAGATAGATGTGACGCGTTTAGATTTGGATTACAATGACTTGTTTAAGCATTTATGTTAAAATTCTTGACTATAATCAAAGAATACAATATACATAGAAGCGTATAAGTACGATTTGTGTGTCACTTAAAATTTTTAGTGTGTATGCTGACCACTAGATGACAATAGCTGTTCGATTACGGTATTTAGTGCCATTACCAGCACAACCAACTGTATTCTTTGGCAGAACTAAGTACCAGTTGGCCGGATCACATCGAAGCGGGGATGTACTTAAAATTTATATTAAAAGGGAATCCACCAATATTAATGAAATTTTTATGAATTTTTAGAAATAATTAGTCAAAATTTTTTAATTTTTTTTTTATAAGCTGTATAAAATATTAATATTTGTTTTTGTAGTTTCAGTTGCTATTTTAAAAGAATACGCTTTAAATATGGTCTAAGATCCGGCAGTAGAAAACCTTCCCTCATCTGTTAATTGATTGAAATATTATTGAAAACGCTTATTGCAATATAAACAATTTGGCAATGTAATGTCTGCAGGGTAGTTTTAATTAATTAATTAACATTAATTAATTAAAAATTGATTTTTTTATAATTGAATCCCTCATGTGTTAATTGAATTTTGCTTGTTAAATAACATAGTATACGATACGACAAATCTTATAATAGCAGGCAGCGCTGCTTATTACTGCTACGGTTACCTGCAGCCAGGTGTTCAAACTTAATGTAAACTTAGGTTACTTCCCTCATATGTTAGTCGAAAAATATTTAGCTAATTTAAAAGTTTAGAATAATTAGAATACATCCATAACTGGCAGCCATCTTAAAATCAATTTCAGCCTATATAAGAAAAATTTAAAAAAATAGAAATTAAAAAAAAAAACCTTGTTGAGAGAGAGAGACTATTGCATTATTCAACGTAACAAACAAGGAAAGTATATGATTCATGCGAATGTGAATCATGTGTATTCCGTTTATCATGAACTCTACACAATACCACTATTAGTATAAATACACTTATAAATGGAGTAGGCTTTACAAATGCATGAATCATATACTTTCCTTGTTTGTTACGTTGAATAATGCAATAGTCTCTCTCTCTACAAGGTATTTTTTTTGAACACCTGGCTGCAGGTAACCGTAGCAGTAATAAGCAGCGCTGCCTGCTATTATAAGATTTGTCGTATCGTACACTATGTTATTTAACAAGCAAAATTCAATTAACACGTGAGGGATTTAATTATAAAAAAATCAATTTTAATTAATTTAAATTAATTAATGTTAATTGCAGCAGAACTACCCTGGCAGACATTACATTGCCAAATTGTTTATATTGCAATAAGTGCTTTCAATAATATTTCAATCAATTAACAGATGAGGGACGGTTTTCACTAATGCCGGATCTTAGACCAATATGAGTTTTTTAAATATAACAAATATTAATATTTTATACAGCTTGTAAAAAAAAATTAAAAAATTTTGACTAATTCTAAAAATTCATAAAAATTTCATCAATATTGGTGGATTCCCTTTTAATATAAATTTTAAGTACATCCCCGCTTTGATGTGATCCGGCCAACTGGTACTTAGTTCTGCCAAAGAATACAGTTGGTTGTGCTGGTAATGGCACTAAATACCGAAATCGAACAGCTATTGTCATCTAGTGGTCAGCATACACACTAAAAATTTTAAGTGACACAAAAATCGTACTTATACGCTTCTATATATATTGTGTATTCTTTGCTATAATATATTCCCCGCGGAACCTAATTTGCCTCTACACAGTAGCGGCACTTGTCCCATGTTGCATTCACAATTTCCAAGATGCATTTGAGAGGAGCAAACCGAGATGAAGCGAGATCAGATCAGTGTCCCATTGTCAAGTTCGTTTTCATATTGCTCTGCTTTAAAAAGAGTGAACGGCATAGATTGAATTAATTTGTAAAACTATAATTGTAAGAAGATAAGGTTACATCACATTGAAGGTTCTTCGTGATTTTTGCTTTGTTGAAGGTTCTTCGGGATAGACTGTGTGGCGTCTAATCATGCTCCGCTCTTTTAAGTGGAACAATCTTGCTCCGCTTGAAAGATGTGAATTGTAGACGTTGAATTAATTAATAAAACTAATTGTAAGAAGATAAGGTTACATCATATTGAAGGTTCTTCGCGAATTCTGCTTTGTGGGGATAGACTGTGTGGCGTCTAATCATGCTCCGCTCTTTTAAGTGAAACAATCTTGCTCCGCTTGAAAGATGTGAATTGTAGACGTTGGATTAATTAATAAAACTAATTGTAAAAAGATAAGGTTACATCATATTGAAGGTTCTTCGCGAATTCTGCTTTGTGGGGATAGACTGGGTCGCGTCATGACTACATAATAAATTAGTATTTTGGTAATAATTAAGATCATGGTAATTGCAAAGACATTGAAATTTACGTAAGTACGAATAACATATTAGAAAGTTTATTTTCAGCACGTTTGATAAATCTACGTGTTTAAGCATTGAAGAAACTGGTGAGTACTGCTTTTAGTAAGTATTTTTAATATTAGAAATCGATTGAGTCATGAATTAACTTAGCTATGTGATTTATTGCCGATGTAGAGCAGTAGTGGGTAAACATGGACATCTGTGAGGTATCATGATAAACTACAATATAATTTTCATTTATTCTGACATATTTTCCAAGTTTATTATATCTACGCTAGATGGCAGCGATTCATATATTCTTTAGATTAGTGCAAAAGTCAATTATATTGAAAAGAATTTTCTCCAAACCATCTGTTTAAGTAGGACAATTTCAGTTAATCACTTTTATGTATCTTTCAAAGCAAAAAATATTGAAATGACATATTCGTGATCAGAAATACAAATAAAGGAATAAATTTATATTTAAATAAATAATAAATAGCCAATTTTGAACAATTTTTTTATTGTTATTGCCCAATTGATATTTGGCAGTTGTACAGGGTATAAGAGAATAAGCGTTCAAGACTTTAAACGCACGTAGACTTCTATATGTGTAATAAATTCTCACAAGAATTATCCATCTAATTGAGAGCCCTAGCTGATATTTTTTGTATGCACGATTCGAGGGGATTTTTCGTTAGAGGTCTAGAGAAATTCTTCAAGTATACAAAAAAAACCACGTAGCTGGTTGGCGCTGTGGTCCTTTGACTTCTTCAAATGTTACTCTTGAAAATTTCTTAAAAAAATTGTTGTGCATTGTATATAAAAGGGCTAAAATGTGCGTAAAAATTATTAAGAAAATAGATAGAAAATTTAGCGTTTTCGTTTCGTAGCAAAATGTAGTGCGTGTAATAGAGGGCATACATTTTAAGAGGCTCATACGGTTTCATATACTTTAAGGACCGCTCAAAACGACCCAAAAATAAAAACGAACCTAGTCTACTATATTTTTGGTAATTGCTTTAAATTTTAAAATAGAACGTTTTGTTATGTTAAGGTGTAGGTTCAAAGTTTGTAACAACTTTGTTAATAAATTAGAGACTTTTTTAAAAATATTCTTTGAATTATAGTTTATTTAATTGAAGGAAAATAAATAGTTCTATCGAACGTTCGAATTAAATATTAGCTATTTTAATCAGCAAAATTGAAACTATTTTGTTTTTCGCGATAAAAAAATATTCAGACATACTAACAAAAAATGATAAACTTTATTGTCGATTTTGTAGAATTTTATGAATGTACTATATTAGATTTTGTAGAATTTTATGAATGTACTATATCAACGCATGATCATCCTTCATAGAGGCTGAAAAATGAAAAACATTAGTATATGCAACATTATATACAGATACGTATTTTGATAATATGTACTCTTGACTTTAAAATAGAAAAGTTGAAACTGTTTGCATGATTAAACGAAATATTAAGCCCTGATACATGGTACATCCTGTATATTCTTATTTGTTAATAAAAAAAAGTTATTTAGAAGTACAATAATATTAACTATTTAGCCACCAAGAACAACGTATTGCCAAAGTGAATTGTTGTTTGTTACCCAGCTATAAGAGGGTATAAGATACAATATCGTCAGTTGATTGTCCATAAGGGAACCATAACTGTACAACTACTATCCAGAATTTGTGTGCAATAATCATGATAAAACTTACAAGCGTTATGTATCATTGGTTATAAATAAATTTTATTACCTTCTTTTTGAACTAAATCAATTTTATTTGTTTTATTACACTTTTTGTTTGTTTTTTAACGTAGTCATATTCAAAGAGTTAGATGCGTGTGTTTTTTATAGGGAAAAACTATACGATAAATACGTTAGCTTTAATACCATATTTAAGGATGTTAGGACATCCTTTTAACGTTTTTAGAAACGTTAGGGGCAATTCAATTACAACGTCACACTAATTATTAAAATTTTTTATCCTTCCCACCCCTATATCACAGTCCGTCACTTTAAATATGAGCCCCTCCCCCCGAAAATTATACGTCACATTTTAATCATACTACTCCCCTATAATTGCTACAAAAAATTTTCTACCCGCGAAGAATTGAAAAAAAAGTACATTTTTTCATGACATCATTTGAAGCTCGACTCCCACCCTGCCCTTCGTCACGAATCATCACAAAAAATTAATTAGTCCCCTCCCTGCCCTATGACTATGGCGTAATAGTTGACATGTGTAAAGTAACGCGTCTCTAAACGATCAATACTGACCATAATATTGATGTGCGCTTTAATGTGTTTCAATAAACCTATCAATCACGCGAAAAATTTTTTAAGATGGCAGCGCCGCGTGGCTAATAAACAAACTAAATATAAAGCCAATGTTTATAAATATAACATGTGCTTTTGTGTTTTTTTAAAATATTTTATTATTTTGTATCGATTTTAGTAAATTTTTGTACTTAATACTTTCAATAATTTTGATATTTAATTTTGTGGCCAAAAGTATTAAATTGCAAATGTATACAAATTCGACATTAATAACTAGTCGTACCCCGCCCGCTTCGCTGACGATTCGGATTTTGTTCACAATTTCATGTGTTCCTATTTTTTTTTGCGCGGAACCCTAATTCTTTTTCTAAAATAAAAATAGTCTAAGTTACTCCTTATAATATCAGCTATTTGTCAGTGAAAATCAAGTCCCGTAAAAATCGGTCCAGCCGTTTCGGAGATTAGCCGGAACAAGCAGACAGCCAGACAAACAAAAATTTTAAAAATTGTTTTTTGTTATAAGTACCGTATATACTTTCGTATGTACTTAGTAAATAGCTGTTATTTTGACATTACAAACAGACACTTCAATTTTATTTAGTTGTATATAGATATAGATTTATTAAATATTACTTTTATATGTTTGCGAATGGGTTTATTAAATTTCAATTTCCATGCTTTATGCCCTTAACTTATTTTCAATTAATATATTTTCTTTACCTACCTTTGGAAAATAATGAAACGAAGTAAAGTACGCCTCTTGTGGAAAATATGACCACAAGAGGTGTAACGCTTTGCAAGTTTCGCGTATATGCGTGGACTTTCAATTTCTATTGTAGTACGGAGGCTATAGCTGGCTATAGCGACAAATTCAAATACATATTTGTTATTTATGTTCAAGCAACGAAAATTGGTGCATTAAACTCAACTATATAAAAAAGAATTTGCTGCAAAATTAATAGATATGAAAAAAAGGTTCATACCAAAGTTGTTGAAAAAAAAATGATTGATGTGATTTTCTCGTAATTATTATAGAAAAAAATTTAGGCGTGATAAAAGTTTCATCTACTAATAACTAAAAGGGTACCGTTTTTACGGTCCCCACTCCTATTACACATATTAAACTACGGACGGGTATTATATGTTATTGAATTTCACAAATTACTCAGAATCACAACAATGCCAGTATATTCTTGTCACTTAAAAGTTTTGATTATATGTGACATATACATAATTAGTTTATTTTGTGTAGTTTGTTTCTTAAAAAATAGCTTCGTCTTCAGATATTAAAAAACAAATGCAAGATTTTTTATAACTTCGTGAGAATTCTAGTAAGTTTTTCTTTAAATATTTGTAAATTAAAAAAAAATACTGCAACTACCACCATATTTAGATTAATTACTATATCCTCGAAATGTTGTAAATCCTGTCATGTTTAGGCCTTAAATTATAAAAATTCTTTTAAAATTTGATTTGAACTATTACTTTTCCAAATAATAATGTGTGTATATGCCTCGAAAGTTGCGCTCTTTTTTCAAAATTCTTTAAAAAAAATTTTATAGTTGATTTGTGCCTTATTCTTTCGGTTTTCGATAAACAATTGCGAATAAAAGCTGTTTTATAACGAACAACTTTTATCCAAAGCGTTTTTTCGAAAACCGAAACAATTAGGCAAAAATCAATTATACAATTTAAAAAAATGAGCAACTTGTGGTTCATAATACATTAGTAATTCGGTTTTTGGGAAAATGTTTCTAATAAAGGTTATTAGTATATTTATAATTTACAACTTTTATTCGAAGCATTTTTTCGAAAACCGAAGGAATGAGGCACAAATCAACTATAAAAGTTTGATAGATGAGTGCTACTTTTGTGGCCATGTGTAAAACTCGAACTCCAAATTGTCGTTGTATTCTCCTTAAATTTGAAAGCACACAATTTTTCTACGTCATTTTGAGATCTACATCCGTATTTAGTGGTCATCCATGCTGCACTTGGTTTATGTAAAAATGATTTAATACGTGTATAATATATAATATACGTGTATATTACGTGCAAAATATGTCAAAAATATATGAATGTAAAACAAGATTTTGTAAAAAGTTTTTTTTTTTATAGTTTAGTAAGAATAAAATGTGTTTATTTTTGAAAAACTTGACTCCACTGAACTGCATCCCACATACGGACTACCTGTCCTACATTCAAAGAATACAGATTGTATTCTTTGCTACAGTATAATAAAAATAGTCCAATTTTAGAAATAGAAGTAAATGATCATAGGTTATTTATGTCAAACAATTTCTCTCTCTAAATTTTGACCGTTCGAAACGTCAATATTCTTTATGTTTTAAATTTATTGACACATAATTTATTTCCAAAACTCTATAAAGCAAGTATTTCTAAACTACTACTACTTTCTATGATTAGTTCTCGCTAATCTATACATAGTATAAAAGGAAGTCGGCTTTCGCGTCTGTCTGTATGTTTATCCGCTAAATACTTCTAAACCACGCAACGGATTTTGAAACGGTTTTCACCATCATATAGATAATTTTTTTAAGGTTTATATGTAAATAATAAAGATATTTCGGAACCAAGTCGCAAAAAAATTTACTTTCATGGGTTACGTATTTAATTTTAAGTCAATACACCAAAGTTACATATCACCTTAGTTACATATTATACACAAGTAATTAAATTTTTTTTAACTCTCACATGTGAGGTGTTGTAATAATGTGGATATAAGCATATATTTGGCTGTTGTATGTTATCGATTCTCCGATCAATGAGCTCAGATGAAAGTGTAGTAACTAGTAATAGTATTGTATATACATTTTTACCGCTGTCTTTTGTATCAAGTATGTATCAAGTTAAAATCTGGAACTAGATGTTCAATTTTTGTTGAGTACATAGGAAATTTACATTTTTCTAAATTTTGACAGTTCAAAACGTCAATTTTGTTAATACAGGTTGATTTTTTGTCAACAGATTTAACAAATTATTTTAATAAATGATCAAATTTTTCTCAAAATTGAGGTTAGAAATTATGATCTCTTATCGAAATGCGATAGGTAATTGGATTTCAAAATCGATCACTAAAATGGCGTCTGTGGGCAAAAGGTTTAATCCCTTTGGCCGTATAATGGAAACAAACACTGTTTTCAAAACTTCTATTTTTGTGAATTCGATTTTCTTCTTCGATAAACAATGTATAGTGATATCAAATAAAATAAAAACACTTTGTTTTAATATAAATTAATTTTATTAATTTTGATTAACAAAAAACCTATTTTGACAAAATGGAATCCCGACTTCAAAAATCAAATATTCTATAACAAAAAATGCACTAAAAAGTAATAAAATAATTGCATATTCTTGTGTCAATTTTAGTTCACCTAAGCAAAAATTTTTAAATATATATGTACAATTATTGTTATTTTTGGAGTCGGTGTCAGCATAGAGAAATTCACATAACTTTTGGACACCGCCTCCAAAAATAACAATAATTGTACATATATATTTAAAAATTTTTGCTTAGGTGAACTAAAATTGGCACAAGAATATGCAATTATTTTTTTACTTTTTAGTGCATTTTTTGTTATAGAATATTTGATTTTTGAAGTCGGGTTTCCATTTTGTCAAAATAGGTTTTATTTCTCGCTTTTTAGTGACTTTGAAGTTCTATAACTGATTTTATTTGTATAAATATGGGTAGATCTACGAAACGACGAACTAATTTTTAGTGCATTTTTTATAACACTTTTTTTTAATTTATTGGATTTGGTGACAATGGGACCAATGGGAAACCAAACCCTTTAAAACAAAAACAAAAAATTCAAAATCGGTTCATAAATGACGGAGTTCTGAGGTGACACACATTAAAAAAAAAATTAAAAAAATACAGACGAATTGAGAACCATTCTCCTTTTTGAAGTCGGGTTAAAAACAAGTACATGATACCATGTGCGTTTCTGCATGTATACTCAACTCCATTTCACTAATCACTTATATCAATATGCTTATGCGCTAAAGATCCATCTTAAATCATTACATTAACTCATCAGATAATTATTAACTAAAGAATAGTTCTAAATGTTGCTACTAGATGACCTTTGATTTAAAACTTTTTATTAGAATGTCAATACAATGAAATGAAATGAAATGGTCTATAAGACCTTTTCATTTCAAATCACGATTTGTCTTTGTTTCGGACAGATGTCAAAAAAATCAATGTGAAGAAATGAATAAACAATACTTCTCGTCTTTTTTCATCTTATTGTAGACAGTACGAAAATCGCATGCGCACAACACCCTATGAAAAGGTCTATTGACAGCGTCCGATAAGTAATCATACGATTACTGATCGAAGATTTATATACCATTCAGCTAACATCGAATATTGGAATATACTATATATTAGTGGCTCTTGTCAATTCAGTATCGATCATTTCTCATATCGAAAGTTCTGAGTAATATTTATTTTGAATGATATGATGATATCGTATGTATAACAATAGATTCGATAACGAAGCAACTCCGTATGCGTTTATAATGACGATTATTATGATGGAGTTAATAAAGCACGCTTGTATTGTTAAATGTTATATAGCTAGGTTTTATATTCTAGAAAATTTCATTCGAATATATATCGTCTAGGATCTTTGGTGTTTGTTTTATTTTTCTTTGTGCTTCGACAACAATTTTTGCAGTCATATTTATTTTATTGTGTAGTGTGTAAAAATTCATTATATTGCGAAATATTTGATTTCATAAATATATTGCTTACGAGATTCAAATTTTTGATCTTTCAATTGAAAGAACTTTTTGTTGGCATGCCATTAAAAAACTCATTAATTTAGAGCACGTAAGGTCAAAAACTTAAACTCGGCCTTACGCACTTCCGTGCTCTAGATACACAAAATATTTGTTGTTAAAAGCAGAACAAATTTAAAAAAACTCGCCCCACGACGTAATCCAACCTTTCTCTTTACTGACCGGAGCAGACGCGGTCCCGAGTGATGTCATGGGGTCATATCCGGCCTTCAGAACTAGATACAGGTTTTTATGGAAAATTTAGGTACTTATACATTCGGTTTTTGTGTTTCGAATAAAAGTTGTTACTACATTTATAATAAACAATTTAATCTCAAGTTGAAATTCTATATTTTGTCAAATAAACGTCAATTATCTCGTAAACGGTTGTAGCTACAAAAAAGTTAGTTATTGAACTTTTTTTGTAGAAAATTTATTTATTCTTTTCATTTTTTATCGCAATACAGTATGCAATACAGTTGGTGGCTTTTGAGATCTTTTCGAAAAACCGAAATATCCGACCTAAAATCCATAATAGCGGTAGGTTATTGATCCTCCTCCTTCAGGGCTTTTTAATGTGTTCAATTACAAGCCCCAAAAGACATTTTGGGGCTTTCCAATTTTCAAAATTTCGACTTACAGATTTTTTTTTCTTTCAAAACGTTAAAGGCCTCAGTTTGAATGATTTTGTATATCTCCGTTATAATCTGAATGTCATACTACAATATTCTTAGGGATTCTAATAAAAAAGATTATTATTTGTTTGTACTTAAAACGTCACAGTACTATACCAATGTCAATTTCCATTTAGGTTAAGAAGACATAAATATGAAAGAGCAAGTGTAAACTGTTGGCAAAGTTACTCATGATGTCATATTCTAAAATGGCAACTTTAATCAGGCTACATTTGGACAATTGATTATATTTTTCATAAAACAGTTTCATTATAAAAATAATAATTTTTTGTTTATTTTATCAACGTAACGCATATGTAACTAACTATCGCAGTTGAGCCTGACTAATATGTTTCTAATTATTGCCACCAGATGTCATAGTCCTAAGGAACAAACACCAATATAAACTAACATGTCATTTAATTTATTATAAAAATTCATATGAAAAACTATTCAAAATCATAAGATGTGTTTGAGATTTATTTGTCCCGAGTTATTATTGCCCGAGAAGTTTAGAAGTTTTAGATGAGATATTTTTATACATGATAAAACTACCTGGAGATAAATTGACGTGGAACCAAAAATGTTTATGCCAAAAATGTTAATCGCATAGTCACCAAAATTTTTATAGCATAGCTAAGAGGTGAACAAATATTGTGAGATAAATAAAATAGAAAATTTCGTAATAGCCATCATTTTTTGTCTTACCTTATATGATTCACAACAATTGAATATAACAACAATGCATTTATAGAAACTGATAATACTACATAGAACTGCGCATGTCAAACAATTCGTTAACAACCATTTTCGTAAATATAATATCGTTTGATATATGAAATCTTCTTTCTAACGTTCGAGTTAGTGTTGCTCCTTCATTTATAAATGAAGTGTGTAGAGCTTTAGACACTACTTTGTCAGAGTGGATGTAATACCAGTGATTCCGATATCGTAGCGTTACGTAAAGTGTTTTTCATTTTGGTGATTTCGATTTGAGAGTGTATGCACTATTGCCTAAAAACTTTTTGAATTGGACAAGAAAACAACTTGATTAAAATAATTTTTACTGTTGAGTTTCGCTGAATCTTGAGGTAAGTAAAATACCTGGTCTCTAGATAATGTTCGTTGATTAGCATTACATTTTCGTTTAAAGTGAGAAATGGATTTATATAAAAATCGGTCAATGAATTTCTCTTAACATATAATCTTGTGTAAAACCAAATGAAAATAATAAAACAAGCATAAAAGCATAACAACTTTGCGGCTATTTCATTAGCGCGCTACTAACAAGATAAATTTATATCTCAACATTATATTGTACAGTCTCTGAGTTAAGATCGGATTTTGTAGGCAATATCAAAATGATATTATTTAAGTCTTATGGTTGTATTCCAATATTTGGTGTATGTATTCCAATATTACTTTCAACGACTTTGTTCATAGGCTAATTTTCTGTAAAAATAATGAAGTTATTATTCTGTAAAAAGTTTATTTGGCTAAAAAAAATACCGATCTTCTCATAGGCTTCAGATATCGTCGGAGGACTCTCGAAACCGTGTTGTTTCACCTGACTTCTGATTTCAATTTCCAGACTTTCCGAGTTTAGTGCATTAAATTTTTGCAAAATTGGTTTCAGTATTGGCTATTTAGATTTAAGTACTGATCATTTGGTGGAGATACTTTATACTTTATTGTGGATAATGTTTGGATTTATTTAATTTTGTGTATATTCGCGTGAAATAAAAGAACCATATTGACATGAACAACTTTCATTCGGATCAAAAAAGCTTCCTTAAAGAAATATTCAGATGCATTGTTTAAAATGATCTGCCACCCATTATAAAAACCCACCCACATCTGTCTTTATATTCTGTATTTTTTATGCATTTTGAACCCGACTTCAAAAAGGAGGATGGTTCTCAATTAGTTTGTATTTTTTTTTTTTAAATAGTTTTTGGGAAGAACACTTAAAATTTCGGATTTCCGGGAGGATATGTATTTTTCAGATCGTAAAAGATTTTAAGAATGTTCTTCTTTTAAAAATAAACAACTTTTGTATGAAACTTTTTTCTTATAAACTTATATGATTTTACCACAATTCCAGCTCAAACATATGTAATTACTCTTGATTGTAAAAGTATATATGTATATAGCATCATCTTATCTATTTTGTATTTTTATACATTTGTACGTTTGTAAAAAGTAAAATAAACAGTTTACACATTGATGAACTATATTGATGAATATGTCTAGTACTAAGTTAGTATTTACAATTGTTAATTTTTATTTGCACCATAAAATCCGATCTTTGGTAAACAATTTGTGTAGTTTTACTCCAGATATATTTGTGGGTAACATCATTATGTACCTAACGCCAATTAGTGTTTACATTCTCGTATTCACATCTGTGATATATAATATATATATATATATATATATATATATATATATATATATATATATATATATATATATATATATATATATATATATATATATGTATATAACATCTACTAACAACTAACGTTATATATCTCTACAACTATCATCAATGGATATTGATTGAAAATCACTAATTAGTGAAACATTAAGCAGTTTAATTAGTTGAAACTTTATCTCAAATGAGTAAACATATTTTTCTATATCATGTACACCTACCTACCTACCTACCTACTCCTCGAATTGTTAATTATACCAGATATTTTTATCTCTATACATAAAACTCGAAAACATAGTTTATAATAAAACTGTAGACATGGTTAATTCTGTCCATCTGTCCAACTAAAATCGTGAGGAATTTATTATAAAATTTTCTATTATTGGAAACTATATCGGGCTCTTGGCCGCCTCCTTTGTTTTTCTTATTTACAGTTAAATCGTTTGTTATGCGCCCCAAAATTTTATTTGAATTTGATCAAACAACAACTAAAGTTAAACTAATTGTTTAACCACCCGGTATATTGAGTTTATGAAAAAAGTTTCAAACAAAAGTTGTTTATTTTAAAAAAGGAACATTTTTGTTTTAAAATTATTTTTCTATCTCTTACCGTTTCAAAGATGGATATATACCCCCCCCCCCCATCGGTGGAAGAAACACGATTTTGCCTATTCAAGAACTGGACTTTTTAGCTCTAGAACACATAGACCCAATTTCAGCTCGCTATTTCTTTTCTTTTTAGATTTAACGTGTCTTCAGGCGGACAGACAGACGGAAAGACGGATGTGGACATGCGAAAATGAACTAATTAGGTCCACTTATGATCAGCTATACTTTTATTCTGCGATCAATATTTTCAACAGTTACAAAGTCGGGACTAAACTTAATATTCCCTGGTATATATTATATACAAGGTGTAACTGAGCAACCGTGTTTTTATTTAATTATTGTATTTTTAAATTATATTATATTTATTTTTTTAATTTAAATAAAATAATTTTTTTAAATGTAACATAAAACTCTTTTAACTAATATTAACAAATTAGAATTATTCTTTTAAATTTATAAAAACACGGTTGCTCAGTTACACGGTGTATACTGGATGTAAAAATATATTTCTTGTTGGCGAAAGTATTTAAACTAACTAGATTCAAATTGGATAATCGTACCTTATATACTTCTCTGGTGAAATTTCTTTGTATACAACTTTTATTTCGCATAAAAGACCCCATTGAAGTTTTAAAATATTCAAACATCTTGGAGAAATCTTTTTAAATCTTAATTTAATTAACATCTGTTTTCGATTAGTTAATATTATAAGCGTTTATTTAACTTCACGTTCTGTTTGTTTGTTTGTTTGTGAGGGAAAAATCTGACAATTGATTTTTCAAATACTTCCGGATATCATGCAATATATTTTGCACACAGCTTGGGTTCTGATGACATGATACAATAATTTGGTCTGACGAACGGATGATAAAATTCCAAGATATTCTCTAAAATAGAACTTTGGTAGAATTGTTCATTAATATTGGGTAGTAGTAGAAGCGGTGGGAAACTAAATTGAGTTTTTTTAAACCTTTTAAAAAGTAAAAAAGAAAACGGCAAAAAAATTTTTCTCCCCGAGTCACCAGTATGTAACTATAAATAAAAGCTCCCAGGTTTCAAATGTAAAAGACCATATTAAATGAAATTTATATAAAACGATAAATCCAATTTCTTAAACATTTAAAATCTGACCGTTTCAATTTTATTTTTACTTTTAGTTTATTAAATAAAAGCTTGTTTTTAAAAGAAATTTTGCTTGTTATGTTTTATACGATTGACTCCTTGTACTCGAAATTCATCATGAAGCAAATCAGTCTATGAAGCAAATTATTTCCATTACAATTTATGAATTTATGCTCGAGAAGAAACTGCTCGCTAAATCAATTAAGTATAGTAACCTAAATTTTATTTTCATTTCCCGATTGAATTGTAGCCAAAAAATATTTTACTGGACAAAGTTAGTCGTGGGAAAATTCAAAGTTTGATCAAGATTTTTACTACATAGAAATAAAATATACCTTTTACGATCATTGGATACAGAAAGTTTTTAAAATATCAAAAGGAGATTTATGTTACTGTTTTCGAAGTTTTATAGGAGATAAACAAATAGAAGTGTTTTTATGAGAATAATACGAAAAGTAAAAGAAAATCAAGTTTAAAGATATACACTTTTGAGTTATTATTTTTCATGAACAGTTTTAGTTTAAAGCTGGTGGTAGTTTTTGCAAGCACCAGGGCTAGAAAATTTTCATTTTAAACGACTCGGTAGTTATTTAGTTTCAGTCAATATTTCATTAGTAGGGATTGAAACTGATTTAAAAGGTAATTAAATTATTTACTTTTTATATACCCGATGTATATATAATATATACAAGGATGTATTAAGTTTAGCCCCAACTTTGTAACAATTGAAAATATTGATCACAGAAAAAATTGTTTGATATAGATGTGTTCATAAAATGGTTCAATTAGTCCAATTCGGCATATCCATCCGTGGACCCGATAGCTTAACAACGAAAAGAGATAATCAGATGAAATTGCATTTTTTGTGGGTTCTAGAGCTAGAAAGTGAAAATCAAGTTCGCGAACAGCCAAAATAGGACCGCGCACCCCTCGTCAGAGGAGAAAGTCTCCAGCTTAAAAACCGTGTGAAGAAAAGTTAAAGTGTGAAGAAAAAATAGAAGAAAAGTTTTAAAAAAATAAATAAACACAGTCTTTTGTTTGAAACTTTTTTCATGAACTATAATTACTCTTACCTGGGTATTTAAGAAATTAACTAAGTTAGTTGTTATTTTAACTTGTTAATTCGTGTTTTTGAATTAATAGTTTTACTCTTCTTTAAAAATATTTATTTTTTATTCTAGTTGTCTTATATAAAAGGACAAAAAATCGATTGACAAATCCAATTTAAAACTTGTTAAGGCAGTACAAAATCCTTCAGAGCTAGATGCATACGAAAGCATATACATTCAGAATTTCAAAAGAAATATTATGAATCTAGACAATGGACCGGTCCCAAATTCAGATTTAATCAAAATCTTACAGTAAAATTAAGTGCCAATATGTCCATCTCTCTCTAAAGATGTCAAAATACTCAGCACCAATCAGGTGCGATCTGAGAATAGTATCTAAGGTCGGGCAAACATATATAAGCAGCGTAAAACCATGAAAGATTGTGAAATTGTCACCAAATTAGCGACGAGTAACATATCCTGAGACAATGTAAGAGTAATTTTAATAAGAGTAAAGTTAACAGGAATAAATGTGAATGAAGGAAATTTTAACAAGAGTAATTTCAATATAATTTAAAATTTGTTTTATTTTAAATCTAGTATATTTTAATTTAGTTAATTTTCTATTTATTTTTATTTTTGTCTATTGATCTCGACTTTCTATCTGTTTCTAATTGTCAAAAAGTAAATTACGACAAGCTAATTTATACTGATGATGACTATATTGTAGTCGAAATACGTATTTATAATACAAAAAACTGATCTAGGTAAAGGGGGCGAATTTGAAACAAATTAACTATGTAATTTTGAATAAAACAGCGCTACTTTTGTTGTTTGTACAGGTAGATGTCAAAATTGAAAACGTTAAAACTACTTTTATTTTCTTTCAATTTCCTAATACTTACTAATCATTATTTTATATATAATGTTAATAAGGTTGCCTATCGGTTATATTATATCGACGGAAGGGACTAATGTTTACTTAATTTGACAATTAAGCAATATGTCTGAAACCGTCCAAGTGGCCGAGCGGTCTAAGCCGTATGTCTGAGGCATTATGTCTACTTGGAACTGGGAGGTTATGGGTTCGAATCAAGACATCGGCAGTTATTAGACATTGCCAATTATTAGGAAAAAAAAAGGGACGGTTAATTGACTTAACTGTCGGCGTATGGACAAGAACGAAGTAACCGACTATGCTTGTGACGGTTTTCTGCAGTTTCTTTCTCGAATTCCAGATGAATATCGGCATAGTTCCTATCAGAGTCGGTTGCAGCCGCACATCCTACCAATCCCTAGTCTACACACAAAAATTCCTTCTACTCCACTCACATCGTCACATCTTTAGGCATCACAATGGACCTTATGGTCGAAGTGTAGCCCGTCCAGTGCAGTCGCTATAATCTATCTATCTTATCATTAAATTCCTCCCAAAATTCGAAGCATAGTTTCGAACTTGCGAAGACGAAACATACTTTCATCTTCAATAATTCACAAACTCTCTTTAGTAGTGTACTAAAAACAATTTAGTAAATACTTTAATAATATAAAGTGCATTTGAGCTATGTTGTTATATATATATATATATATATACCAGACAATGTTTTTTAATGAAAAACAAGTCTGTCTGTTTTTCATAATATATATATATATATATATATATATATATATATATATATATATATATATATATATATATATATATGTGTGTGTATATATAAAGTAGGTGTCGTATAGTTTCATCTCATTCTGACATAAGTTTTTCTCACTATATATGGGTCTATATATTAATGGCAACCAACAATAATGTTTTCTTCATTCAACATATATTTATTATATTCAATGCTGATAAAGACAGATGTAGTAGAGAGAGATAATATAATACATATATATGGCGAAAAGATATATAGCAGTTTAACTGTCTACTTTTAAATTTTAATGCTACTTTACAATAATCTGAAATGTTACTTTTCAAAATTAAAACCAATAACTTATTACAATTATATATATGTATGTAATAGGGTATATACAGCGTGCTGCTTGAATGAAACTTGAGTGTTAAGGTTGTTTTGAAACTGGTGAGGGAAAGTAGGGATGGTGAGTTTTGTCCTATACTAAATGCATTGTTATCTCATCCATTGCCAAGTCTAAATACGTAAAAATTTTGCAATTAAATCGTTTCAAATAATTTTATTTTTGTAAAAAACATATATATTTGTAAAAAAAAACATATTGTTTTAAACTTAAATCCTAAATTTCATTTTTTCGAAGAGTTTAATAATTAAAAATATGTTTTTATGTATTTCAAACCTAGATAAAAATAAATATAACTAAAAATAAAAATAAAACTAGATAAATATAAATGTTACTAAAAATAAAACTAGATTTAGAACATTTTTCGATCTACAAATTTAATTATCTCAGAAACAAAAAACAAGATTAATTTGAAATTTGGCCCAGATATTTATAAGACTTTGATAAATATTTTGACAGTTTTTCATAACATATTTTTACCGACGAGTCCATTTAACCTACGTAAAAATTTCTTAAAAATCGTAACTTTAACATTTTTTTACTCAAAAACTAAAAACAGGATCAACTTCAAATTTTGACAGGATATTCTTTATTATTTAAATAATAAGCTGTAAAATTTTGAAGAACCTATCATTCAATTTTCTTCGCAACAACCTTAAAGGCAATCATTTAAGTGCGGAAATGAAAGGTGTTAAATAACATCGAGACCATTACATAATATTAATAAAAATACCTAATAATAATGCTTATTACTTCGTTTCCTTAACAATACGTTGTACAGAACTTATTTTTCTAGTGAAAAATAAGTTCTGTCTTTTTGGGTGAAGGAACTATTCCTGTATTAACATTGATTCTTTTATGATAATCATAGGATATCTGGTAACTGATGTACAGGCTGTAATCGTCAAAATTAGTAATTGCGATACGAAATTTGCAACAATGTATACATGAGACAGAGACATACATTTATTTGCCAAGAGAAAAGAGACAGGCATACACATTTTGTTACGTCTCTGTTTCTAAAAATCAGAAATGATATATGTGTATGCTTGTCTCTTTTTGTTTTTTTAAATAAATATGTGTCTCGGTGTAAATCACGATTTTTACTCAGTAACTCGATGTAACTCACATTAAAACTGTTGTAAATTTCGTATCACAATGGCTAATCGTGTGATAGGGGAAGATTTAGATGCGGGATATATAAAAATACAGAATACTAATATATCAATTTACATAAATCAAATCATTAGAAGTAATTCCACAGTTGAATGTGATGGCTATGGATTTAAAATCAAATGAAATTTTGTAGAAAATTTGTTAAAAAAATTAATCTATTTGACCAATACTTATGCATATCGTATCAATAGGGTTCTTCTCTGATAGATAATGAATCGATACAAATATTAATATTCAAAATCGGACAAGAATTGTAACCTGTAGTGTGTCCTCATACATACACATATATGTATGGACCAATGAACTGAGATGTATGTTATACATCAAAGGCAAGCAGAAAATACGTATTACAACTACTAGGTGAAATTCAAAATTAAAGATACTTCTGTTTGCGTAAAAACTTTAAAATTACAGTGACTTGGTTGAGCTACAGTCGCCTGACATGTCGTAGTACAAATGAGAACACCACAGTAGCAAAAGGTTGCCAGCGGAAGAGATGACGAGACCTTCTGTTTGGGGAATATTTCTGTCCAAACTGCTATATTAAAAGTCGGTTACTTATAAAATTACCCGAGTTGTAATAATAATAATAATAATTAGAAAGAGGGGTACCGCAAACGGGTCCCTAACACCTAGAGCAAAGGGTCCTCTGTGCCCTCCATGAGAACAACCTCCTGTCACCCGAAGGGTGAGAAATTTCTCCGGGTGAGAAATGCTATTTTAAGCAGATGAAGCTATAGGATTCTGTCGGGGCCAGACGCCACACAAAAGGCCCACAACTTCTCCGCCGGGATTGCTCCCAGGATTGATGGATCCAAAGTTTTGGACCCAAACATTCTATATCTGACACCCTGTAGGCTTCTGCAGGTGCATATAACATGTATGGAGGTTTCATCGTACCTAGACCAAGAGGTTCTCTGTGCCCTCCTTGAGAACAACCTGTCACCCGAAGGCGAGACGTCTCCGGGAAAGAGGTGCTATTTTAAGCAGATGAAGCTGTAGGATTATGTCGAGGCCAGACGCCACACAGAAGGTTTGATGGATTCAAATTTTCAGACCCAAACATTCTATAGCTGACACCCTGCAGGCTTCTGCAGATGCATACAGCATGTATGGAGGTTTCATCGTCCTCCATATAGGCCCTACAAGTGGGATCATCAGAGATCCCCAACTTATGAAGGTAGTAGTTAAATCGACAGTGTTCTGTCAACAGCCCCACCACCCTTCTCAGCTGCATTCTATTGAGCCTCAACCGAGCACAGCCGTATAGCCTAGCTGTACTTATGCACAACTTGGCATGTCACATGCCCTGCGCAAAGTCCCAGTAATCGACATAAGCCTGTTGCAGCCACCCCTTGATTCGGTAAATTACGGAGCATCTTGCTATGGGAATGATAACCTCAGGTGAAAACTCGAGTTGTAATTACTTATATCGTCAACTCGAAGATAGCACACTAGACCACAAAATATTTTTCATAAATTTTGCTAGATATTGACCAGAACTCAATTTACAAAAAGGTATTGCAATGTCCTTTTCTTTACATTTTTAAGTTGCATAGATTGTAATTGTATAGCTAAAATAACAAATAAGGTAAAATCAACTCTTCATCGAGCATATTATAAACCTTTTGAAGTAATTTTTTATAGAAATAAATTTTATTGTTTTAAAGAAATAGTAAAGTTGTTCATAATTCTAGGTGTTATGTTATGAATAATAATGATTTTATTTATTTTTATTGAACCATTCTGTATACGATAGCAATTACGAAATTAAATTTTTTTCCAACAATTTTATATATATATATATATATATATATATATATATATATATATATATATATATATATATATATTTACAAATGGATAAAACCAACTGACGACTACCAATGTTTTTTAATATTTTTACAACATTTTATGGGTGGGTTACTTTGTTTGTGTTCCACATAAATGTAAATTATTGTTGTCTTTGGTATTAAATTTGAGTTCCATTAAATACTGTTTTGGGTATTATTCCGAAAATATATAATTAACCATAAATGAGCGTATTAATTAATTAAAAAAAAAAATTTAATGTTAAAGTTAAAATTAAAATTAAATCTATTATAAGAATTATCATAAGTAATTATTATGAACAAATTATCGTTAACTTGGATAATAGCTAAATTATCCATATTCACTCAACTATCGGTTTTATGAAATCATTATGTCCAAAACGAACGCTATTTTAACACGCTTTTATTAGCTTGACTTGTAGGTATGTAATGGAATAGTACAATTCAGTTTTTCCCAGTTCCGAACGTCTGAATAATCTAAAATTTTGCAGACGAACTAAGAATCGATGACAATATTTAAAAAAAAATTCACATTTTAGTTTATATTGCAATAAAAGCGTGTTGTTTTAGTTTTTTAAACTGTAGTTATTTCTGAGTAATATGACCATTTATCACCCAAGATGAACACCAGTAGGTGGCGTTTATAACCAATACTTTTAAACGATATGTTTCCTACACCATGGGGTATAAGAAAA
Source organism: Nineta flava (assembly GCA_963920215.1). NCBI lineage: Eukaryota > Metazoa > Arthropoda > Insecta > Neuroptera > Chrysopidae > Nineta > Nineta flava. The sequence continues at coordinate 118,108,428 of OY986040.1, forward strand.
ATCAAATTTTTTTAAAGATTTTTTTTGTAAATGTTTGTAGGCATTATAAATTTGTTGGACCATGCCAAATTTCAGCTTTATAACACTAATAGTCTATGGATTATACGGATGTGACATACAAACAGACATGGTGAATATATAAGGATTCCAGTAGGTATAGAACCTTATAAAAAACGTGTGAACAACATGCATTGCCCCAGAGCGGAGATAGTTAAATCGCTTCCCAATAAAGAAATTTATACATTTGATACATTTTCATAAATGAGAGAGTTTTTGGATCATTTTCAAGGCGATACGAGTCTTTTGAACACTTTTAAACAATCAATGCTTTCGGTAACCAATAATAATATGAATTTATGAACATTGGTAATTTGACATCAACACTTGAAATATGAAAAATCAGGCACATCTTGGGGGAGATTAGAACTCACGAACTTTGACCACATCAATTAAGCCATAGGGATGCTATTGATGTTTGTTCCTTAGGGCTATGACATCTGGTGGTAATAAATAGAAATAGAGTAGTCAGACTCAACTGTGATAGTTAAACATGCGTTACTAGGTTACGTTAATAAAATAAACAAACAATTATTATTTTATTAGTTCTATAAATTTAGTTCTATAAATAGAACTAAATTTCTGAAATGAAGCCTGACTTAAGCCACCATTTTGGAATATGACGTCATGAGTAACTTAACCAATATCTGTGCAATGTATATAATTCTTCAGTATCTTGATTTTACATGTATTATTACTGTTTTGTTGGTGACTTTTTATCCATCAAGCTTTTAGTAATTAATAATAAAACAATATGATTTTTAATATATTTATTATGCGCACTTTTAAGTTTTATTAAACTTTGTACTCACTGTCGACATACACCTCTACCTAAGTAGGTAAAATACTTGGTTAAGTGATTTTGTGTTGAAAATTATTAATAATAAAGCTCCATAGATAAATGTCATTTCCTGATGTTAAAAGGTTAAACTTTTTAATTTTCAAAAAAGTTCTCGTAGGTAGTAAATATACTTACTAAACGTAGTATACTCTTATATCTATCTATCTGTATGTATGATGAGAGAGGTACATTAAAAGTTAATGTTAACTTTCTATCTAACATCGTGTTTACTACCTATACTGCACTCTCATATATGCAAAGTATCTATCTAGATACATATTTTGACACAAAATTGAATTAAATCTTCACATAATTTTCCGCAGCATTTTAGAAGAATTTTATGTACATCAAAATTTGATTTTCATAGCGACGTGATTGAATGAAAAAGTAGATTATTCTTAAGACTATTCTATGTAATCTTATTTAATCCGATAATAAAACCCTAACTAAATTATTATTAATAATATATATTTATTATAGTCCGATTGATGACGGTATGAAAAGTTACGTTAATGATTGGAACTGTTAATGGAAACTTACAGCAGGATTTAGACAAGCCAAACCAATGATAGCTAGGAATAATGCCGAAAGGTTAACCTAGCTTATTGGCAAAGAACCGGAAAGAGGTAAACCTCCTGATGGGAGAATCGGAGGTAAAACAACTAAATTAGAGTTCTGTCCTGTCATTCGCAAACTCAGGGCTAGAGGAAACCAACCAGATGTGGTAGGGGATAGAAGAGGACGAATGGGTGGGTTTCTTAGGGGTCAGTAACAAAGCATGGAAAGGGTCACTTGCCGGGCTACGGTCTCCCCTCTACTACTACTATTACTACTTGTACTACTACCTTCTGGCTGGAGTGCTCATCCATCCCTATATGCTCAGAAGGCATCTACCCCTCATGAGTTTGGAGAAAAGTGCAATCTGCCCGGGCTGAAACGGGGCGGATGATCCGCCCTGCCAACTTCTGCGAGAATATCGTTAGAAAGCCAGAATGAGGCTTCTAGTATTCGGCTCAACAGATATGGGAGAATCTAAGGTAAAGCAATAAAAATGGAGTTCTGTCCTATCATTTGCCAAGAAGGTGGGCAGGTTCGACAACAAACTCAGGGCTAAAAGAAACGAACAAGGTGTGGTAGTGGATAGAATAGGGCGAGAGGATGGGTTTCAGGCTTCGGCCTCCTCTCCATTAGATAAATTGTAGAGGCTGCCCTAGACGGGCTACACTTTGTCCATAAGGTCTATTGTGGTGTCTAAGGATGGAGGGTGTGAATGGAGTGGAAGGAATTTGTGAGTACTAGGAGGACTAGGAATTGGTAGAATATGCGGCTGCAGCCGACTCTGATATGAACTACGCCGATATTCATCTGGAGTTCGTGAAGGAAACAGCAGAAAACCTTCTCAAGCATAGCCGGCTACTTCGTTCTTGTCCATTCGCTGACAGTTTAGTCAATTAACCGCCCTTTTTTTTAAATAATTAACAAACTGTCGATGTCGAGATTCGAACCCATAACCTCCCAGTTTCCAAGTATGCATACTGCGCAGACATAACGCCTTAGGCTCCTCTCCATTACTACTACTGCTGCTCTTTAAGGTAAAACAAACGTATATACTTGTAACAGGCTATGTGATCAGGACAAATTCTTACGTAAGGTTAATACCGTTATGGATCAAAGATTGATCGCGTCTTGATTGGATACTTTAAGGAGACTTGGTACTTTATCTTTAAACATGTTAGTCTTTACTTGCATAATTTAAATGATTTTTCGAACATTCATCTCTCGGACTATATTGATTCCGATAAAGAAAATGTGCCTAAAAAATATCATATTCTTATATTGCTTATTAATTACAATTAAATTTTCTGAGAAAAGTGAAGTTACCTCGCGCGTATGAATAACATAACACTGGACGAAAAACCAATTTTTATTTCATTAAGTATAGTAGTATATATATATATATATATATATATATATATATATATATATATATATATATATATATATATATATATATAAATATATGTATATAAGACAAAAATCTTATTGTATAACACAAATGGAGGCGACGTATCGGCACAAGGGGTTGATGAATTTGATAATAGAAGAAAATTGAGGGTGCGAGAAAGCGAAGGTGGCATTGTGGTATATATATATATATATATATATATATATATGTACTGTATATATATGTGTAAAGCTTTTCTTGATGAAAAAGAAATATATATATATAATAAACAGAATCAGAAAATGCACTCAACTGTGGGTCAAGCTCTAAGAGGCTGTTATATAACCTACTTACCAATCCCCTTACATAAAATAACAATTCACTTAATGTATTATACACGTATGTTCATTAAAAATGATACAATACTCCGTTTAGTTCATTCTATTTAAAAATCTTTTTAAATCAATATCACATTTATGTCCATATTTATAAATACGTATGTAAATGTGTGTATGTATAAACTACAGTCAAACCAGGATAAGCGAGAGTTCAAGGGAGCACAATCTCATTTTCGCTTATAGAGGTTTCTCACTAACCCGAGTTTCTCGCTAATGCAGGTACATGGGTAGCGTTTCTCTCTTATAGAGGTACGCAGCAATAACAAGTCACAGCAAGTACGAATGTAGTAAATTGTAGCTATAGTTCCTCCTAAATAATATAAATAAATAAAGCTCGACTGTCGCTTATAGAGGTATAGATAAGTAGCAGTCTCACTTACGGAGGTCCATGAAGGAAAAACGACTCTCTCTTACAGAGGTTCCTGTTTCTCGCTAATAGAGGTTTTGGGAGCTTAAAATGACGGGTCGTGGCTATTACTCTCACTTATAGAGTTTTCTCACTTATCCAGTTCTCACTTACCCAGGTTTGACTGTATATAGAACACGGCTAGTCATAAACAAGAAAGTGTCTGTATGACAAAGATAGCAATACACACAATACAATGATAACAGACTAGCTTTTGATATATTAGATTTAATTGAATAAACTTATGTTTGATTTTTGAGTCAATTTGGTGTTTGTAACAAAGTCATTCCGATTACCTACCGTTGCTAATGAAGTTTCGCTTCAAATAAATCAATATTAATCATTTCTGGATTGATATATATTCATCGTAGCATTTTTAATCGATAGAAAACTCTCTGTCTATATCGTAGACATTGCCTTTGGAGGAAAATTCGTAAAAAAGTTCTCTGGAAGGTGATGTGAAAAATATTAACCCGAATTTGACTTTCCAAATTTTTGAAATCGCGATGTCCGATAAATGATAATTTGCAGGAAAGTATTTGGATCTTTTTGTCGAGATACGCATAATCTACAAAGTTTGCAAAACCTGTTTTTGCCATAACACTCACCGTTTACACTTACCTTCATTTTTTTACCCCAAGACGGATCCGCAGGGTCTTTAATTTTGAATGAGATTTTGACACCAATATTATATGAGTCATCTAATTTCAATTTATAGATGATAGATGGTAGTAATTTAATTGAACATTACATTACAAATATTGTGCTCTAAAGTAACATCATCGCTAATGGACTTCCCCGTCTATATAAACTACTCTATAATACACCTTCTACATCGAACCAAAACATTCCCATTTATCCATTGCTTCTTATATTCAACTTGTTAAGGAAGAATAACTTAACATTCATCCATTTGTGTCTGTTTTACAATGAATGTTGACTTTTAAAACAAAGTGTATAATGCAATTAATGAATGCCAATTTGTAATGAAAATGTTTGATATATTAAATAATTATTATTTAAATAAATAATAAATATATGTAAAAGATATAATTGATCTTTATTAAAATTGATATTTTTAATTTGATTTTTGAAATGTTATTGTTTTAATATGTAAATTACCAAGGTTGTTAACATTCAAAGCAACAGTGATAATAGAGGGAAGTTATAGTTGAAATGCAACAGATAAAAATGAAGAACAAAATTATAATAATAATTTCATGATGAAGCGACACCGCTACAATATCAACACTTTAACACAAACATTTTACCATATCAGCAATTCACTCCTCCAATAATAATAATAATAATAATTAGCAAGAGGGGTACCGCAAATGGGCCCCTAGCACCAAGACAGGTTGCTCTCCTTGAGAACAACCTGTCACTCGAAGGTGAGATGTCTCCGGGTAAGAGGTGCTATTTCAAGCAGATGAAGCTATAGGATTCTGTTGAGGCCAGACGCCGCACAGAAAGTCCATATCTTCTCTACCGGGATTGCTCCCAGGATTAATGGTTCCAGAGTTTCGGACCCAAAAATTCTATGCCTGACACCCTGCAGGTTTCAGCAGGTGAAAATGACATGTATGGAGGTTTCACCGTCCTCCATACAGGCCCTACAAGTGGGATTATCAGAGATTCCCAAGTTATGAAGGTGGTAATTCAATCGACAGTGTCCTGTCAATAGCCCCACCACCCTTCTTAACTGTATTCTATTGGCCTATGGCCTAGCTGTGGTTATGCACAGCTTGGCCTGTCGCATGCCAAACGCATAGTCTTAATAATCGAGATAAGCTTGTCGTAGCCACTCATTGATTCGGTAAATTACGGAGCATCCTGCTATGGGAATGACAGGCTCAGGTGAAAGGGGCGTTTGAGATGACCCCTCTCGTGCCAACGGGTCCTGTTCTTCCAATAAATGTCCGTCAAATCATAATTCTAAAACATATCCAGAGTGGCTAAGCGAAAAGTTGAACAGGTATGTTTCTGTAGAACAAGCCGGGAAGGACCAAAAAGAGGCAAAGATTTCAACAAATTCATGACAGAAGAGTCAATAAATTTTCAGAATGATCTTAGTTATAACGTATCGAACATAAAATCCTTGGAGATTGTTTCTTTTTAAAAAAGTCGCTCAAAATAAAACCAAGTATTCCAAAATCGAACTGTTTTCCGAGTTTTTCATAAATAACTCGAAATGTATACAAAAAAATTTGAAAAAAATTATATATAGATGGAATATTATATAAAAATATATATCGAATATTGAGATTTATTTATGAATATTATATTATTAAAAAGTTTTGTACCGTGTATATTATTTAAAATGTATATGTTGACAAAAGAACGCGCGTATATCTGACATTAACATTGATTGTAAACGGTACGCAATTCAATTCCCGCTTTATTTTATTAAAATAAATATTTTTCAAAAGTTATCGTCAAATCACGAATCCAAAATAGAATGTTACAGCTATCAATTATGTTATATATTATATATATAACGTAAATTGAAATATTTTATTATTCAAATCGGGAATTTTCCAAGGGTTAGTAAATGTTTTCTACGAAAAATTAATTAAATTGAAAACGATTAAAATTTTTATAGACATGTTTCATTAAAACATATTTCAAAGTAGCCTCATTAGAAACAGGTTGCTAGATTGTATTGTTATTCATACAATTATATTTTCTACCTAACTTTTCAATGTTCCTCGTCACTTTACGAGAAAAGTAGTAAAAAAAATCCATTAACTTATCGGTGGAAGATTTCTATTAAAATGAGTAAAATTCAAAAGATTTGAAAAAGAAAAGTTATTTTCTCCTCTTTCTGAGTAAAAAATGTCTGTTGCACTTAATTTTATCCCAATGCTCTACATATATAAAATATAAAGGCACTGTTAGATGTCCACTGGTAATATATTATTCGTTTATTGTTATACACGAAATCCATTATTTGAATTCCGATGATTTTGAATTTTAATGATATGTATTGGACTGAAATATTGGAAACCATAGTCAGGTTTAAGTTTCTATTGACTGAGTTGGATAGGGTTATGGACATTATGGTTCGCATAATTATTAGTTAAAAATGGTCCAAGAACCAATCATAAACATTCCTTGATAACATAACCACAACCAATAAATAGGTACTACAGTCCGGGGAGTACCTCGGGCTCCACAATGCGCCTCCATGCACTTCGGTTCTTGACTGACGTTCCTGATTCTGTTACTCTTATCATTGCCAAATCATTCAGTATTTGGCACATCCATTTCAGCCGTGATCTTCTTTTCTTTCTGGTTGTGTATATTTTTCCATATTCTTAGGCGGTCTTGCATATTCAATCCTTGAACCAAGGCCAAACCAGCTCAGCCTTTGCGATTTGATGAAGCTTAGTATGCCGTCGAACTTCATAATTTTTTTGATGTCCCCTTTGTTCCGAGTTTGCCGTTATTCTTTATCGTTCATTCTAATTGCACTATATATTTTCCTTGTGATTTTTTGTACGAATCTTTCAATTTTCTCTTATTTTTCTCAGCATTAGAGCCTTTCTTGATAATACTGATTTCTAATTTCATCTTCTTAGTGAACTTTAAAGGCTGACATGATCTTTTAGCCCACTTTAGGAATGCTATATATACTATTATCATGAATTTTTTCAGGTATTCAACAACAGTGGTTTGCTGAACGGGGCGGAAACATGTTACTCTAACACAAAGGACCAGTTTGACACTTAATATTTCGTAAACGGATCTCTGTATCGAATAAGTGTTCATGCTATACTCTTAATACTTTTGCAAAATTAATCTGATTGCTGGACCCTATAAAGAACAAACTTTAGACATTATAACGGAGGTAAACTCAAAATACGTGGTAACTTCTACCGTTCCAATGACAATTCGTGTCATTGGGACACGTGGTATAATAGATGGCCGCATGTTTATTAGAAAAATATTATTTATAGCACCTTAAAAAATATGAAATATATTTCCTCCGTGAAACCATGCCCCTTTATAAGCACTATAAAACTATTAAACTATTAAATAACAATAGGGAATATGCATGGAAATTTTTTTCACATTTCAGAATATGAAAATACTGTTAATACTGTAATAATATTTAAAAACGAAATTAAAATCCGACAAATATCAAGGAAGCTATAAGCTTTTAAAGATTATTATCTGCCTCTTTCTTGCAAAAATACTAAAAACGGAGTTTTACGTGTATTTTAAATGGTGAAAGTGTAATATGACGTCACATAACATATCAAGAGGGCTATCAGCCTCTTTGTCTAATCGGGAATTTCAATCATTCATATCTCGCTTATTTTTAAAGTTATTTCAAAAGTAATTTTACCTTGATATTTGCCAAGTAAACATGCTTCAATTCAAGTAAAAAAAAAAATTTCATGCATATTCCTTATTGAATTAGAAATATATGTTATTAGGTTCAGTTTACTGTGATCGACTACAATCAACACATATTTTGATAGTTTTCTTAAGTTGTGTAACAGTACCTTTAGAATAAGAAAAAAAGAATATGTACTTATCTAATATAAATGTTACTAGTAACAAGTATTCGTTCTTCTACCCGAAGCCGATTATCCTTTTAACAGTTATATGTACTACTTAAAAGCCACTCAACAAGATGGCTTGTTTTGTTGTGCTTTTAAATGAAAGTAAAAGTCATATTATGTAATAAAAAAACATAAAATATACTTACCAAGTGTATATATATATACATATATACATATACACGCATATATATATACGTATATATAAATGGTTTAAGACATTGCCCATTCCTACAATTTTTAAATATATATTTCATTCGATTTGTTCAGAAATAAAAAGAAAAAAAGATATTTTATGCCAATCATATGGATTAAAGTTTTTATATTGCTATTGATATAAGGCCTTTGTTAGATTTCGATGTTTTCAATATTGCGGCAAACCAACAAATTTAGTCTGAATAAAACGAAGCAATTGCTTTGGCTACTAAGTTTTGTGCAGCGAGAAGCGGTAGCTATCAATTTTGTGGTATATTATATGATTGGATCTTTCTGAAATATAATTACTGAAATATAAAATTTTATTATATGCAGGTTCTAGTCAGGAGTCAGACTTATAAAGAGCTTTAACACCACGACCAATTTGATCTATTGTACTTCCTTTCCTTTAAATGTTTCCCAGAAGATATAAAGTCCTGATAAACGTTAGGATATCTCTTGGTGACCATCTCAAATAATATTATTTTGAGAGAGAGGCTTCCGAGTACGAAGTATGAAGGCCAGTATATCCTCAATTGGTGTTTTCATAGGTATAAACGCTCAGAGGCCTGTTTCCATGAGAAGCTTTTTATAAGAGCCTTTCCATGATCTTGGCCATGAGTATTTACTCAAGAACGACACCACAGAGGAGAACCACACAGAACCACAATCTTTTATTTTATATTTTATAGATCTTTTCGGCACACCAAGGTTCTAGGCCGGCTAGTGGAGCACTAGCACCCAATCTGGCTGATTCATCAGCCTTCTCGTTTTCATCGATTCAATAATGTCCAACCACCCAGCCAAAAATGGTCTGGGTAAATTTTGTTATGTTTGCCCATATTTCATTATATGAAACTCAAAGCCATTTTTGATATAACAAAAAAGCTATTGACTGTTAAAATATGATGATTTTACAAAAATATGATGAAAACAAATGGTTGAAACAGAAAACAAAGAATTTTGAGAAAGGAAAAACTTAAACGGGAAGATCTGCATGCTATTTGCTGCGTGCATAGGAAATCAATGCTAGCAAAAAATTAGTTTTTACATAAAATCCATCTTTTAACCATACGCAAATTACAGATGATATATAAATCATTTAAATTTATCCGTCTGGATAAATATAAACATTCTCATCCCGAATTCAGACCGACAGATCGACTGCCGGAGTTTGACTTCAATTATGGCCGCAATATTATTCAACCTGGATAAATATAATCTCGTATATTTATCCAGGACTGAATAAATATACCATGATGCTGCACTCATATCTCGCAAGTTCACATAGTATTTAATCCATTCTATGTTTAATAAGTCTATAATATTTTATCTATGTACACATACATACATATACATATATATAGAGTGTTCTGTAATTCATTCTAGAAAACTATACCCCGGTGTAGAGCTGGAAAAAACAAATAAAAAAGTTTCATAAAGTATTCCGATTTGACGCTTAGTTTTTGAGATATAATTAATTAAACATTAATAATAAATTCAACCAATCACATTTGAATTTTTGTATTTTTGCGGGTGTCGCTACACTTACATTAGTATGCTCAACTGTGGCCGCCCTATTACACCGAGTGCAACACAGAGCGCATAGTGTAAGGAGATGGGGGGATATATAACTGTAATAATAATAATAAATAATAATAAGTGTAGCGATACCCACAAAATGGTTGAATTTATTAATGTTTAATTAATTATATATTAAAAACTAAGCGTCAAATCGAAAAACTTTATTAAACTTTTTTGTTTGTTTTTTTCCAGCTCTACACCGTACATTCATTCAAGAACTATGGTATAGTTCTTGAATGAATTTCAGAACATCCTGTATATATATATATATATATATATGAAACATACATGAAAAGTCGAATATTCGACACCAATTTCAGGAGTTATTGCTTTTCAGACAGTTATTTCATAAATTCAGAGAAATCTAATAATTCCCCAGTTGAGAAATGTCCGGAAAACTTATTACTGCTGCGTCATGAAAATGTTATTAAAAAATCAAGATATATATAATATATACGAGTATATCTCTATCTTTATTTATCATTTATTATTCGTCTTTGTTTATTTCATTTCTTAAAAATATTTTTTAATAATATCAAAAAATAATATATTTTATTAAAATTATTATTATTAAAATTGCAATTTAAAAATGAATTTACATTTTTGTGTGTATTACATGTAATTTGAATTATTATTATTTATGTTCCATTATGTGATACCATTAAGATTTTTTATGTTTTTATTAAAAATGTATGACGTTATTATCATATGTTTATCGAGATACGTATGACGGAATTTAAAATATTGGCTTTGTATCTAGCAACATTATCGGCTTTACGTCTATACATATATGTTTAGTAAATCAAGCGAGAAAAGGAAATAAAAGGGAAAGGTTTTCACAAATTCTTAACAGAAAGGAATTAATCAAAATAAGGCCCGATGGATGTCAGATATGAAGAGTGTTTTTTTGAGAAGTAGTAATTACCTCAAAATCGAAGAGTTTTCGAAGTGAAACATCGTGAGCGGCGTATCCGTTCGCAATTTTTTTTTACAACAAAGGGGGTGTAAAGGGAGGCATACGAGGCCTTGATGAGTGCGAGAAAGGAATGAATTACATTTTGCATTAGGAGAACATAATTACGTGTAATTATTGTTGTCTATATCATATCAACATGGGCTTTTTCAAAAGTATAATTTTTGATATTTTGCAACTAGTTCAACATTCTAGTGATGTACTGTCTAAATCATTTTAATAATGAACCTTTGTACTTATTTTTATAATAGTTAAAATAAAACTTCTTTAGCGAGGTATCTGTTCTGTATCAGAAATTTTATTAAGCCACTGATAATATTTGGTCATAAATAACTCGAAATGTAGTAAAATTTCGAAACAAATGTATTGTTTAAAAGTTGTGCAGCAGAAAAATTTATCATTTTCTGAGTTAGATTTTCTGCTGATATTTCGTAGGGAAATTTTATCTTTTGTACTAAATTATGAATTATACCTAGCGGTATATATTATGTATTTATACAGGGGTATATAGAGTTTAGTCCCGTGTTTGTAACGGTAGAAAATATCGATTCCAGATAAAAACACGATAGCTCAAAAACGAAAAGAGATAAACAAGCTGAAATTTTGTGTGTGTGTTCTGGAGCTGAAATGTGAGGTGATATTCGTGAATGAGCAAAATTGGAGCATGCTTTCTCCCGCCAGGGGGAATATGCATCTTTGAAATCATATGAGATAGAAAAAAAGTTTAAAGATACAAAAATGTTCCTTTTTTAAAAATAAACAACTTTTGGTTGAAAATGTTTTTCATAAACTCATTATATGCCGGGTATTTAAGAAATTAACTCCGTTAGATGTTATGTTTACTTGTTTTAAGTTTAAAATTAATTATCATATTTATTACTTTGAGAAACCAGCTCCATTTTCATTGGTTACTATTTGTACACAAAACTATTCACAATGTCGATAGAAATTTGTCACATAGAAGTTTCGTTGTCTGCTTTTCTATAGGTTGTTGTAGAGTAGCGTATAAATTAAAAAACCACTATACAAAGAATTTTCAAATTTCCGTTATTATTTTCAATTCACAACTTCTTCTGGTGAATTTCAATTGATTTGCAAGTACCCAAAGTTATTTGTAATTCCTTTAAGAACATATTATTCAATAATGTTATATAACTTATTATATATTGATGTACATATTTACAGATCTGTGTTGACCTCATGGGAGCACAAACTGACTAGGAAGTTGATTCCTGTATATAATATTACTCACATTGAGTCCATTCGTATACACATATAACATGACACAAGACATACACACACACACACACACACACACAAACACACGTATCGCACCCATACCTTCTTCCACCATATCCATATCATCAGAGAGTGGTGGAGTAACGACAACTTTTCCTTCAAATGCATTACTATAATGGATTTTACGAGTGCCCCAAAACCACAAACACTATCATATATATGTCGAATGTCACTCATTCTAACCAACTATTTTATCAATAACTGATGATGGGAGATGCCTTTAATGTCTTTAATGTACAAGGTGTCTCAATACACTACAGTGCGATATTTATGCATCAAACTAATTAACAAAATTTTCGTATCTACACCGTGTAACTGAGCAACCATATTTTTATACCCAGTATTATGTAAATATACAGGGTATATTAAGTTTAGTTCCGACTTTGTAATGCTTGAAAATATTGATCGTAGAAAAAAAATTTGTTATAGTAGTTCATAAAATGACCTAATTAGTCCGTTTCCGTATGTCCGTCCGCCTGTCTGTGGACACGATAACTCAAGGACAAAAAGAGAGAACGAGCTGAAATTTTTTGTGTGTGTTCTAGAGCAAAAACGTGTTTCCCCCCATCAGGGGAGTTAATATACATCTTTGCAAACCGTAAGAAAAAAGTTTGTTAACAAAATATCTTCTTTTTAAAATAAACTACTTTTGTTGGAAAAATTTTTTCATAAACTCAATTGTTTTCTCATAATTTGTGAATAAATGTTCCTCGGAAAGCGAATTGTTAACAATTCGAATACACAGAATTTCTAACAATTCAATCATTGATGTACAACTAAGTATATACTGGGTATTCAAACAATTAACTCAGTTAGTTGTTACATTACTTGTTATTTAATTATTGTATTTTTAAATTATATTTTATTTATTCTTTTAATTTAAATAAAATACTCTTTTATAATTAAATAATATAATTTTAATTTAGAATACTTTTTTTTAATGTAACATTAAACTCTTTTAACTAATATTAACAAATTAGAATTATTATTTTAAATTTATAAAAACACGGTTGCTTAGTTACACGGTGTATAATAATCGTTGGTAGTGTGTCTGTTAGCGATCGTGTAACTTCTGAACGACTTGATTGAGCTCATATTCACACATGGTCATATTTGTTTTGTCCAGATGATGGTTTGTAGCTGTGCTAGGATCCTGCTGTCGTCAAGTTATTAACAAATTCTATAATTTGGTGGAGGTTCTGGGAAGCAAAATAACTTTTTAAGTCTGATAGCGGAAATGCCGGGAAAAAAAAAAAAAATTGAATAATTCAGTAGACACTATTGACTCCAAAAGTGGCTTTCCTGCTAGCACTGATTTATCTTTCTTAAATATTTTATTTTAAATAGAAATTTTAAAAAATCATAGCTTTAATAATACTTCTTAGCGAATTTCCTTCTAAAAAAAAATAGAGCTGGCTAATAGTGTTGTACCGATGGTAAAATTTTGCAAAAGTTTCTTCAAATATTCATCAATCGTCGGATTGGTGGAACATTGAAGAAGTTACTTAGTTACTTAATTTTTTATTTACCTATAGTAAATGAGATTGAGTATGTGAATTACTTTTAGTATTTGAAAGACTCAGTTCGTTAATGGGCAAAATAGGACAAAGGAAACACAAAATTTGGTATAATTGTCTTAGTATTAGACAAATTAAAAAATATATTAGAGATGAAATTCTATAAAATTAACTTTACCATCGTTTGGTTTCTTATCATTTTTTCTGTTAGTGTAATATTTATAGAACTATTTACGATTTAAACTTGGAAATTAACATTAGTTGATGGGGCATTTCGACTATTTTTTCGTAGATCTGACTGACTATGAAGCAAATTCCACCCTTTTTCACCAAACACATAAGGGTTTATATATACTAAAATGTATTTTATTTGTAAAGTGAAAAAGAAACAGGCATATACGTATATTATTTCTGATTCGAAGAAAGTTTTTTGTATATCGCTGTTGCAAATCTCTTATCCCAATGGCTAGTCTTGACGATTACAGCCAGACTGTAACGCAAGCTTTTGTGACACCTAGTAGGTGTGTACATATTGCATATCTTATATATTGGATATTTATACTTGAGAATTCAATTTTTGAGAGTAATATCATTTTGTTGTTAGTGTAATTGATATTGGAAATATTTTATACAAATTAAAATTAATGCAGGGGACATTATCGTCCCAAGTCAGTAGCGTGTTATATATATATATATATATATATATATATATATATATATATATATATATATAATATATATATATATATATATATATATATATATATATATATATATATATATATATATATATATATTAGACGAGGCATCTTTGTTCAAGAACGGATCTAATGTTAATTTGGTAGGGACCAGGCGTACACCATAGACTTAAGTTTCTTGATTTATGTTTTTGTACATTAAATATATTATTTATTGCAGAAATAACATCATTTGCTACAACAGGAGAAAAAAGCTGTGAACATTATGTAAAATTGGCATCATGGAGATAAATCCGGCACTTGATACGCCGGTAATCTCAACAATTATTTAAGAGGCAATGCACAGTACAGAAAATGATCAGGGTGAGTATAATTTTAAGTTATATAGTCTTGTGGATTAATTCCAAAATTTCGGTTATGCATATTTTCAACACCTATTGTATTTTAGTAAAATACTTTCATGACAAGCTATTTCAATATCTTGGCAATAGCCTGGAGCTTTCTTAACTTTTTTTTCTAAAGGTTCCTATATTCGGAATGAGGTGCGCGGTATAGGTATCTTATATCTGCTGTAATTAAGAAACTGTCAGGGAAAGATGATGTGGCTAGACTTGTCTTCCTCTTCACCGCACATTCTGCACATAATGGATGCACTGTGGAGTCTTATTTTGTGTAGGGACTTTCGTAGGTGATAATGCCCGGTGACGAATCCGGAAACCTTTCGAAGCTTTATCCTGTTGACTGCATCACGAGACAGCCTCTTGGATGCATTTAGAAAGAGTAATATCCCGAGTGTTTAAAGTCTATCCACTAGTTGACCGCTTGTTTGCCAGCTGCTTTTGGAATTCCAAAAATAGGTTCTGGGCCTATGAAGGTAATCCGACTTCCTCCTTCGCTTAAGTATCTGCTTTTTCGTTCCCTTTGTGACCACTCTGAGATGGTATCCATCTTTTGCCAGTTACAGTGCCCTAAGGCAGTCCCTAACTATCCCTGAGTTGATTTTAGCGGTAGGAAAGGCTTTTATAGAAGCTAGATTGTTCGAGAGAATGTATATGTTCTGGTTTTTGTAAATTTTATACGTTTGCGTTAGTAGAACAATATTTTATTCACCGAAGGGTTAAATCACCCCACGAGCAACATGCAGATATTTTTATTCTAAAAAAAAAGTGGTACAAAAAAACAACTCTTACAACTATAATTCTATTACAAAAAACTATTACAAAAATTTCTCTAGAAATTAAAATGAGGATGTTTTTTGTGTGGAGTGGGTGAGTAAGTAAGTAAGTAAGCCTTTTTTAATACTTTGTACATATAATTAATGTATATAATGGCTATAATAAGGCATTTATATAATATGATAAGATGTGAAGCCAGTAGTAGTTGCTCATTTACCATAAGGTTGTGAGATAATGAGGTGATTATGTGTTGAGATATTGCACATCTCATATTTTCTATTAGTATTTTATAAATGGATAAAAAGATATTCATTCCTCGATATTTAAAGTTCAGTTTATATAGAATCAACAATAATCATGTAACAGATATATATTTATAATTATCGCTACTTAAAAACAAAAACAGATACTAGTTTAACACACTCTAGCAATACCGATATTTTTTATGTGAAAACATCTATGGCGAGATTATATACAAGATTATATATGGGGAGTGAAATGAAATTTCAGATTATAAAATATCTCGTTTTTTTTTTGTAACGATCGCTTATGTGACAGTCGGCAATCATCGCCATTGTTAAGATAGGAGAAATCGTGTTTGTCAAACAATCACATTGTCGATTTTTAGGGTTAAATATTTTTAGGGAAACTTTTTAAGCTGTAATGTTGAAATTTTGTACGTGCAGTCAGATGGTCAGTCTCATGCTACGTTTTAAATTACGCTTAATAGCTTTATTGATTTCTGAGATACAGAGGCCTAAAACCGTCTCTAACTCTTCGTATAAAACATATTACTGTATAGACGTCTAACTTTTACATTACATACATATGCTACTTGGCCTGACACTCTACCGTGGTATGTGAGGGTCTGCTTTACCTTGCTGCATCACCTTCTATTTCTTGAACCAATCCTCAATCTAGGGTGTATTCGTTTTAGTACACACTTTCAGCGCTAACGCTTATAAGTGCAATTTATAGGGCGTTCATTTTGGCTTATGACGGCTTACACTGTACACATGACAGATAAATAAATAAACCCTTATACAGTGTTCGTTTTGGAAGTTAGGATGATTTGGTGCTCACGGTTTCGCTGCCCTGCCTCAATGGATAAAGCGCCGGTGATCGTGGTGTCTATCGTTGAACTCAACTATTAGAGCGCTGAAAGATTGGAAGACCCCAAAATGAATACAGCCTCAGTTTTCCAATAGCTACCCCTCAACAGATCGTTATTCTATCGAGGAATGTGATATACTTCCAAATATTTCATCTTTAAATCCAATTTACTCTTACCATTCCAAGTGGCCGAGCGGTCTCAGGCGTTATGTCTGCACAGGATACCTACTTGGAAACTGGGAGGTTATGGGTTCGAATCCCGACCTCGGCAGTTTGTCACTTATTAAGAAAAAAAAAAGGGACGGTTAATTGACTTAACTGTCGGCGTATGGACAAGAACGAAGTAACCGGCTATGCTTGAGAAGGTTTTCTGCAGTTTCCTTCACGAACTCCATATAGCATAGTTCCTATCATAGTCGGCTGCAGCCGCATATCCTACCAATTCCTAGTCTATACACAAAAATTCCTTCCACTCCACTCACATCCTCACATCCTTAGGCATCACAATGGGCCTTATGGTCGAAGAGTTTATCTTTACAATCTATCTAGTTTACTCTTACACACTAGACGTAAACTCAATGATTTCAGCGCCTACTTTTAGCTTGCTACTTCAATTAGTGTATTTTTGTCTATTCATTTTCTACTATATACTTAGTTACTACTATTAATGTATAAGATTTTCATAAATATCATGTCTCTAAAAAGGCATATTATATCTCTCTATGTATAGATATAATGAAACAATAGATATACATTTTTTTTTTGCACAGCAATTAGCGTTTATAAAAAGGCTCATATAATAATGATAATAATAATAATAACTAAAAGCATCGTTAATAATAACTCATTTTTAATTAAAAAAGACTGCAGTGAAAATACTATACTTTTTTTTCTCTTTACCGTGTTGTTCGTCTTTGCTCTCTTCTGGAACAAAAAAGGATAAAGAAGACGTTCGTTCGTATTCGTTTTATATATACAGAGCTATTCTTATTAAATCTCAGTTTCTATGTGTTATATATATATATATATACGGTGTCGTCATTATTATTATTGAATATACAGGATGAAACAGAATTGAAAAAACCTACCAAAAAAAAGGTGGTGTATGTGTAATTATGTACGCGCACTAGAAATTATATTTCTTTGACGTGATTTACTATTTGCAACAATCTATTCCAATGACGCATTTAAATTTTGATAGATATCACTGAATAGTAATTATAAAATTATATATTCGTACTAGAGTGAACTTAGCTTGTAAATAAAAAAAGGATACTCACTTAACTCTTTTTGACAGCTATATTCATGGTTTAGACAGGTGCCCAAATTACATTCTGGATGAAAATAGAGTTTGTACATAGGATTGATTTGATGGATTAGGCAACATTCTTTAGCAGCATGGTTCGATCAACGCACTCGGTATAGGAATTTACCTATAGTAGCTTCTTAAAGTTATATGTCAATAGTGGTGGAATGATAAATAACTATAGATTTGAGTGTTTGAGCGCAACAGATACACAAACCCGCCGATAAATACTAACACTCAATATGGTTGAACTTGATATCGGTTTTTGATTCTGAACACAAAATTTCTATTTAATAAAATATTTTTGTAACTATTCAGTTTTTTCAGGAAAATCTCTGCAGTTGGATGGGGCGTAGATTCAAGAGCGTCAGTTGGCATCGTATATTTTAAAATATCTAAATGGGCAGCCACAACTTAATTATGATCCAAGCGGCTTTCGATTATTTTTGGCAACATAGATTGTAATCATTCTATGATTATATGATCATAGATTGTGAATTAATTTGATTGTAAAAGCGTGGGGTGCTTAACATCAAATCAATATCCTTAATATCAAATTATAGTAAAATGCATCTCACGCTTTTTTACCATCAATTATTTTGATGATAACTTAATTTTAAAATTATTAGAAATTTTTAAATTATAATAAATCAGTCAACGTTACATCGCAATAGAACGAACTCTCCATATTTAAAAATTATTTTCTACTTTATAGTTTGGCTAGCTATAAAAGCGTGTTTTTTTAGTTTTTTTAAACTATTATTTTTGCTTTTTTAGTCTTGAAATGATAAAGACTCAAAAAGTGACACTACCGTGAAAGACTAAAGAGAAACTACCGTGCCTTCGGATAATATTAAAAACCGCTAATCCTGAAGATCCTAGTCAGGATAATGGGACAAACTTATTAAATTATTGTATTTTCATCGGTCCTTGATAAGTGTGCTTAATTCGACGTTTTGAAGTGGGTGAAAATCACGTTCAAAGATTCCGTTACATACATAGATACATAGATACGTTATACATACCAAGCTAATAAAAGCGTGTTAAAAAGAATATTATTGGCATACATTTTTGTTACACACAATAAATAAGAAGAGTTTCACTCAGTACTAGCGGGATATTTTTAATTAATAAAACGGTAAATGAGGAAGCGAGCGTACTTATCACACCCCTACCCTCATAAACTTGCACACCCAACCACGTCATTTTGTCATATATATATATATATATATACATATATATATATATATATATATATATATATATATACATATATATATATATATATATATATATATATATATATATATATATATATATATATATATATATATGTATATATATATACCACTTCTCTTTAGTTCGTTAAAAAAGTTTTAATGTTGCATGTTATAATATACGTCCTATTTTCCAACACCTCACCCCTTATGTATACACCACACCACACCACACACTTTTTATAATACACACGATTCACTTTTAATAATAAGTTGCGTGAAAACAACAAGTAATATGAGAAAAAGCCGACGAATAATCTAGACAAAAGTAAAAAATCACATACTAAATTTGTTTCAGAGACTGAGGGTGGGGAGAAAATTCTTAACAATATTAGTGGTGTATGTAGCCGAACAACCGCAGGCGGTGGCGTAACAAATAATAATCTTTCAACAACTACAACGGATATTACGGCAACGACTGCTTCAACAGTTGTATCAAATGGACGTAGAATATGTGCCGGATGTGGTAAATATATACAACAGCGATTCTTATTGAAAGCATTGGATTTATTTTGGCACGAGGAATGTTTGAAATGTGGATGTTGCGATTGTCGACTTGGAGAGGTTGGCTCAACGCTGTATACGAAAGCAAATCTAATTCTCTGTAAAAGAGATTACCTAAGGTAAGGTAAAATGTAGAAAATCCCGGTGCTCTTGCAGGAAAAACTGTACAGTTCTAGCCTTTGGCAATTTCTTCAAGTTTACAGTAAAAACTGCACATACTTTTTAGACAGTGCAGACAGACTTTGCATTTCAACTGTACAAGCCGCCCGGATTGTAGGTGGTGAAACCTACAAGTACAGTCCAAACCTGAAAAACCTACAAGCGCATAACTGTACAGTCCAGTCAGGTCTTTCCATGCCGACCATGCAGTTGTTCCTCATAAGATTTGGCCTTCACGAAAGCTTGCTTAAAGTGTATATGACCTTTAACATGATTTATTTTTTTAAGGTTATTTGGTACGACTGGATATTGTGCCGCTTGTAATAAAGTTATACCAGCCTTTGAAATGGTTATGCGAGCAAAAAATAATGTTTATCATTTAGAATGTTTTGCTTGTCATCAATGTAATCACAGGTATTGTGCTACTACATACGTTTTCTGTTTCCAATAACCTACAACGTGATGTGTTTTCCAGATTTTGTGTGGGCGATCGATTTTATTTATGTGAGAACAAAATTCTCTGCGAGTATGATTATGGAGAACGACTTGTATTCGCAAATATGTCATATAATCCAACAAGTTTAGCACACATACGAAGGCAAGTCAGTAGTTTACAGGTATGACTATATAGTTTTACCTTTTTTTTCGGAGTATTACCTTTTTTTCGGAGATGCCCTTTGGCGGAATAGAACTACAAAACTTTCAAAGTGTTTATATTTCCATTTTTAGTTTTAGCCTGTTCAGGGAAATCATTGTCACGCCACGTATTGCTCATATTTCTCAATCCTTAAAGCTTATAACATTTATTCTTCGTCAATTAATTTAATTAATGTTTTACAGCCATCGACAGTCGATGACAACTTAAACAATTATGTACCAAGTAATGATCAACTTCGGTGTGATGAGAAAAATTTGACTGTCATTAGTAATAAACCAATGAAAAATTGTTTGCCTGAAAAAAATTTCCGTTTACCGAATAACAGACATCGCACAACACGTGATGATGGTTCGAATGGATATGAAGGAAGTCCACCTGCAGATGCTTGTGAGTTAATGGGTCCACCAATTCATTGACTAAGGAAGTCTTACATCCAGCGACGAGGGATTCTAACTCTATTGTAAATATTTATATAAACAATTTTTTTCTTGTTTAAATGTAAGATACTCTACCGCCAAAAATGTGATTCGTTAGAGATATTGTGTGATGGTGGATAAAACAGTGGAAAAAGAAATCATCATTCGTTTTTATTATAGATTAATATTTATTATCAAAGACAATCAAGAAATTCTTTTTTTGTTTTCACTTATTTTGTTAAAAATTATTGTATTTAAAGACATTTTTTGTTTTTGTAAAATATTTATTTCATTATTATTAAATTAAAAAAATTCAAGCGAATGTATGCTTTTTCTTAGATTTCCTCTTCTGTGGTAAATTATATTTAATAAAAAGTTGTCTAAAATGCAAGTTGTCAAAAGTTAAAATTTCGAATAAGAAATTTGGTCACATGAACTCAAGAATACGATATCGTGAATCTTATAGCACTTTGCAACTTTAGTCATAGACCTGGGTTAAAAAAGAATTATATACCATTTTCGAACTGAATCAATTTTTCGATTCTTGTTAAATTTTATCACAAACTTTATAATCAATATAGTCAGTATTTTAATATGGAGAATTTGAATAAGAAAGCTTACTTTTTTTTTGGTCGATGATGTTCTAAATCCTAAATTTATCATATATTTAGTTCGAAAAATAAAAACATAAGAATGCCAGATAGAAATGCAAAATTTGAGGGAAATCAATAATACTCCTTATGTCCTATCAATTAAAATTTTTTCGCATTTCCGGTTTTTCTACTGGTTTTACTTATGAGTTTGACCTTACCAAAGAGTCGGAGCTTCTACCGATAAAGTTTCAATTATCTCGACTGCTCAATATTACCAGAGGAAAATTGGATAGAATTAATGATTGAAGGATAAAGTAGGCTTACCTAAAAGGGTTGGATAAGTTAACCTGTCTGGTTGTTGATTCTCTTGCGACGTCAGCGTTTTTTCTTTTCCATGTTAATTTGAAGATTGGATGTTCTTAGATGAATACGAATTCGCAATGAAATTTTTATTGACGAGTATGTTCACATTTCATATCAGCTTTGAATTGTACATTGATTTTAAAGACCCGCAATTTATTTTATACAATCATGGTCGACGTTCGGTGTTTTATCTTGCGTTTTAATGTGATTAGATTAATTAACCAGAATTATCGAGGAACACGAAATACTAAAATTCTCTACGCACATGTAGTTTTTTCTTTGAGACATAATTCAACAGCACTGACTACAATTTGAGTAACTGTTTTTATAAAAACTGAATAATGGAGTGTAAAAATAAGGAGAGTTATCTCATATAGGATTTTAGTTTTAAAAGGAAGTAGACGCATTGGATAAGTAGTTCAATTGGTACATGGAATGACACTAATTACCAATTAGGATTATGGGTATAAATGTTTATACCCATAACCCTATTTAGATGTTATAGATGCCAATTTTGGTAACGGTATATTCAATCATCCACTACTTTAGCCAAACATGAAGACAAATGCTAAAATGTGAAAATTATTTAAATACTTTGGAGCCAAATACAAATAATGGTAAATTGGTGGCTTTTTATGACGTTGTTAATAAAATGAATTTACACGGAGAATTTTTTTATGCAACCAAAGTTTTATCTACACTGACTAAACAACTTCAAAAGTGTGTACTCGGAGCTTTAGGAACAGTATTAATTAATTTAGAAGCTATAGGTGAAATATATTGAATGTAATAAACACTTTAGAGAACTTACCAAGAAAAAATATTTTTATATTGCCTCGGGAGCGTATTTTTGTATTAAAACTAGTACAAATAGTCAGTTATTATCCTACAAACTTTTAATTTGCTCGAATTTATATGTTTATTGTTTAAAATAAATTTAATTTAGTAAAAAAATTTTCTCCCTTTTAATACTGTTTTACTCGAACAACTCTAGTAATTTTGGTATAGACAGTAACTCCATCTTAAACCTGCTCACTTTAACGGACATTTTTTATACATGGAAATACTTTTCCTTATCTCTACACTCCGTAGGAATAACAGAACATTTCGATTGTTCAGTTTGAAAATGTATGGAGACCTTTAGAGTTTTTAATTCATAAATTAATAGTGAAAACGTTTGAAAAGGTAAAAAAGCCAAACGTCAACCTCTCTGCTGGAATGCTGTAAAGAAGAAAATAAGTAAGAAATAAGAATTGAAACGTCTTCAATAAAACATTTATTACAATCTCTTTTTCATTTTTTTTTGTTTTAAAGGTTTTTTTTTTGTGTATAATATTTATGTCAGTTATTACGATTTTTTTCAATATTAATTAATTTTTATTTATTATTGTAAATAATGAAAGAACAGTATATTTTTTATTTTATTTAAATTTTTTTTTTCGAGCTTAATATATTTATAACATTAACTCACTATTTTTATTCACACGACAGATAATATTTAATAAATTTTTTTTTATATGTATTTAGAATGGATGAAAATTTTTTATTTTATTTCCATAAAATGAGTTTTCCATGTTTCTCACAAATTATCAATTAATAATCAACAGTATGCCTTGAAAGGTCCTAGAACGATTGAGAATTATTGAATTCTGAAAAAGATTAGAATTTTTGAGAGTACAAGTTCAAATTATGATTATATTTTTAAAATATTTCAAATTCAAAATTTTTAAATGAGAAGGATCATCTTGCCATTAATTGGAATGTTTAAAGTTCTGAAAAAATAAAAATTTTGACACCAAATGAGGTACCTGTTTTTTTTCTCGACCTACCAAAGATAAATGTTTGATTTTGATGGATTTAAAACCAAAAAGTTTAAAAACTCAACAAAGAGTAAAGAAGGTAATCCAAAAGTTTGAATGTTAAAGCTCTTAGTTCTCAAGTTGGAAGTTTGTGTCCCAAATTTTTTGTTTCTTTTGCTATTCGCTGCTCCAAAAGAATCAAATTGTATTTTTCCCTGAACGTACTTATACTTCCAAACATTTTGATGCAAAATTACTCGAAAGACGCAAATAGAGTCAAGAGATTTCATCGTAATGCTAAAATTTTTCTTTTTTTAAGTGTTTTCCAACGATGAATGATAATTTGAGATTGTCATTTGAACATTTTAAGTTTGTTACCTTTATCTCTAGAACGTCACCTTTGATCTGGCACTCTCAAAAGCCAAATACAAAGACTTTTCATAATTTCGAATTCTCAATCGTTTCTAGACGCGTATTTAAAAAGACTTATGATACATCTCGGCTACATTCATTTCACCATATATTAATTTAAAGAGCTCAAGCTTTCGCAAACAGTATTTACTATTTTGTTTGTGCAAGCGTAAGCTCTTTATGTTAATAAACATTTGGTAAAACAAAAGTAGTCCTGTATATAAAAAAAAAACATTGCGCGGTAAAGGGCTTTTTTTATTCGCGTGTTTACGCATGTCTGTAAATTGTTAATAATTTAGAAGCACAAGAAGATTCACTTTATAGAAGTTTGAGTACTTACTTCGTAATATGTTGGTTAAAAAATAAATTTAAATTCTAATTAAATATATCCTACTATTGTATATGAATGTATAGCGAGTATTTTTTTAAGGACGTGGGGAAATTTTGAACGAGTTATTTTCTGGATAGTTTTATGAAAATTATTTTCCTTGCGTGTTTTATCGAATATTGTTTTTATTGACGCTACAGTACAATACATGTGCTTCAAAACAGTATTTCGGTTATGTTGATTTTTGAAGGTTTTTTGCTCCAGCCACTTTATTAATTACAGACTCAGATTCTAGGCCTAGATGGTTGGATATAATGAAATGTCTGGCTTTTGTGTCTTAATTCGTTCTAGCCTATCGTGATACAGAATTCTTGGAATATTCCTGGGACTAAACTCGACAGTAGTTTCTAAAACTGATTATGTCTTTAAGATTTTGTTCAAATACATATTAAAGGATTGGTGATCGGATATAAAGATTATCCCCAGGCTTAGATAAATGTGTAACTTTGGTCGAGAAACCATATGGTCTACCTTTATAAAAATTAGTTCTCTTGCTGCATCCAAAAACTTGTATTCAAGATGTTGGAAGCTCTAGCACTTGGGATATACTCCCTAGTGGATAAATTAGAAACTAGCGCTAGAAGGTCTTTGTTTTTTGCCCCTAATTTTGAGGGATACTCTTTGGCACACAAGTTTCGAGTTAGCATTCTGGATAATAACTTAGAAACTACTGCAAACTGCGTCTTTAACACAGATACCAATACATATAAGTATTTTTTTATTAGATTCTTTGGCGCTGTGATGTAAATCATTTAGCGTTTAAGCATTGTAGATTTTAATTACATTAAAGGATATAAACTAGGGTCTTATCATGAAAGGCAGTGAGACTCGTCGTCGTTTTTTGTTCTGGTGTAATAATCCGCTCTAGTGAATGTACTATCCATTTCAGACCGTTGACTTTGAGAAAAGCCAGTCTAGTCTCGTGATGTAGAATTTCCGTAATCTTTCTGAAACATAATGAATCTTTTCACATAGTGCATCCAAGATTTAAGACTATTTAGTTACGATAGAAATATCTAGATTGATACGCCGTCTCTGGGATCAAGTCGATTATAATTTTGTTACTGCAATAAACCTACTCGATTCCAAGATACTATAAGACAGTCTATGTTTTGGCCATGGATTTTTTAGTTCTTCTTTTGTTGTTTAACTGATCTTCTGTCAATGACCAATCTGTTTAAAATTAAGACGCCTCCTTTAGTTTCTTTATTAATTACGTTGGCGCTGTGATCTATTTGGTAAGTAACAACACCTTTTCTATAAAAGTGTTAAGAACCTTTAAAATGTAAACAATTTGCATAAAATGATCTAACAGAAATGATTTTTAAAATTTTCTCCAAGTCTTTCTCGTTTCCAAGATACTATAAGACAGTCTATGTTTTGGCTCTGGATTTTTTAGTTCTTCTTTTGTTGTTTAACTAATCTTCTGTCAATGACCAATCTGTTTAAAATTAAGACGCCTCCTTTAGTTTCTTTATTAGTTACGTTGGCGCTGTGATCTACTTGATAAGTAACACCCTTCTATAAAAGTGTTAGAGACTTTTAAAATGTAAAAAATTTGCATAAAATGATCCAACAGAAATGATTCTTCAAATTTTCTCCATGTCTTTAAGTGACCACACTCTTGTATAAAAAATCCATTCTAAATGATAATATTTTGTTTGTTTCTTTTAAATTATGGAAATCACATTTTTATAAATATAAGTACGAATTCAATCTTGTATGTTTAAACTTTGTTTTCATTAAAATTTAATAATTATTTAAGTATATATAAACTCAGAAACATACACTAATTTCTTATTTTTATTTTTGTATATTTTATTCTTTATTTTTTTTTTTTTCGGTATTGAAGTTTATTCATTTTGGAATTTTATTCAAAAAAATATCCATAATATTTGTTTTTTTTTTCACCTTTACAAAAAAGGGTATGATGATGATGTTTTGTTTTGGGTCTTTTTATGTAATATATGTATAGTGTGGCATCGTTTTATGAAAATGGGAGGAAAATTCGAGTTGGCAGTGGTGTATGCTAATTTATATGACTTAACATAAGTAAAAAGGATAAGCAAAATTTTCTTTCTATTTTCGGCTCTTCAATGATGAGCAAAATTTGTTTGAGCATTTTGTTTTTGACACCTTTGTTATAAAAAATAAATTCGAAATAATAATTATTCCTTTATTATTTCCTCTGAATGAGATGAATGATAGATGCCCGGTCAATTGAAATTTTTGTTGTCTTTGTGTTAGTACGTAAATATTTTTTTTGTTTCAATTTAGTTTCAAGAATTAATTAATAGCAAAACATTGTTTTTTTTTTTTTGGTATAGAGGTAGTTACGTTTTTTTTTTAAAAATGTTTCTTGTTTTTTTCTTTTTAAATTACGTACCAACATATTTACAGTATATCGGTTTTCTTTTTTTTAAAAAGTTCATTTAGTATTTAAAAAACTCTGTTCAGATAAGAAATACTTTTAGCGAATTCCCTCTACAAGGAAATAGAGCTTTTGTTTTTATTTTATGGCCTTTTTTTTCTCGGTTAAATTTTGAAAAATGCCTCCAATGATTGTCTTTTATAAATGCAATTTTCTTGATTTCATGCATACATTTTAGCATATCTTTGGATGAACAGCATTTTTTAAAAAGCAGTTTTATGCAGTATAAAATTTTTTTACACTATTCAGATTTAGCGTAGTGAATTACCTGTTCAATTAATTTAGAATTATTACAAAATTGAATTGTTACTTAACTTTGCGTTAAGATTTAGACTCTCTTTCACTAGAAAGTCTTATGACTCACTGGTATATTATATGCAACACTAAAAGCATGTGAAATACACACACTAGTGGTAAGTGCAAACACTAGTCACTAGTTGAAAGTGGAAGTAATTCACTACACCATTATTTCTACAATTTTACAGCTGTAAATTTTTTTTTTCTGGAATGCAGAAAACTGTTTAAGAAAAATATCTAAAAATATTTGTTAAAAATTTTTGTTTCTTGAAGTATGCTGGTCCACTTACAGTAAAATAAATAAGTTTAATTAAATACAGTCCATATGTTTTGCATTAAAGTTAAAATTTTTTTTACAAATTTTGATTTTTGGAATTTTTAATTAATAACATTTTCCCATTAATTTTTTTTTTTTGGTAATATTCATTTTGTGAAAACGTATAAAAGTAGATAAGTACAAAAATTGGAATGAAATGTTTTTTTCTCTTTTAAATATATGTGTGTGTAAACTATGCTTTTTTTTATATCTCTCTATTGAAATGATTTTTTTTTCAAATGTGTGAGTTGATACTTTAAATGAGCTATTAATTAATACTTAACAAGGAAAAATTTTGCGATACATATTATGGCAAACAAATAAATTGCCACATACTTTCTCAAATGCTTACGATCCAAATTTCATGTTTTTTTTTGTGTGTAAAGCAATAAAAAATTGTTATTCAATATTCGACAGTGCTCATAATTTTAATCTTTTGAAGTTCATTTGACGCTACAAATTAAAATATAAGAGCTACCCCCGACGGCATCCAAATTAGAAAGACTTCTTACAGAAGTTCAATAATGCCTTATTACAGTGGTCATTTTTAAGAACTCCAAATTAAGAGCTCTTAAACAAGTCTTATTTAAGACTTCTATAAGAAGCCAATTTTCAAAATCAACGTCTCTTGGTGTATTTTTATTTATGAAGTCAGAAAAAACAATTCCTCAAATGTGCTCTTTAAGTGGTGCATTGGACTTCTTAAAGAGTTCTTATCTGACGTCCAAATCATAAGTAAGAAATTCATTACAAGTTCATATTGCTATCTGAGACTTTTGTTAAAAATAAATTGTCGGTTTTTTTTTTGCAAAATCGATGTTAATCAAAAAAGTAGTTTGAAAACACCGGGAGCACAAAATAGTTGAATTTTATTGATATTTTTCTTTAAAAAAGCATACGTCAAAACTTACTTGTTCTTGCCTCACACTAACTTGATCGATACAAATTTTTTTAAATTATTTACCATTAAGTGTTAACACTAGTCACTAGTTCAAAGTAGAATATTATACATCAGTCACTGGTTGTGGTACTGTTTTCTAGTCATTATCTTGGTAACATTTACCGAGTTTCTATTCTTCAAATAGTCCAAAATTAATCCAAGACTGAATCAAAGTACTTTCTATGTCTTCGTTAAGATTAAAAAACATCAGCTCCTTTCACCCACTTGCTATTCTTGGATAAAATGGAATATCGCACTTTCAAAATGTAAATAACAATTTTGTGATGCCGGTTTCATTTCTAGATTCATTCTCCTCTATTATTAACTTTTTGAGTATTTTGTTAAAATTTAGTCACAAGATAAATCGATTTTAGAGAATTTTAAGCTGTTCACACTGTGACTAGATGGTGTAGATAATATCGACCCTGAAACCTATATTATTAATTTTCGAAATATCCTGTAACTTTTTTCATTATTTGATAATTTAAAATCTAACATGTACACGAGTTAATTCGAATAGCATGCGCTTTATATACGTTTTTTGTTTAACATACGGTTATAATTTTTTAGTGTTTTTAATATTGGTTTAATTTTTTTTTCTAACGACAAACTTCAAAAACCTTAGCAAGACATCATATATAGCATTAGTACATAATTTTTGTTTCATATGCAAAATAAATATGCAATTTTTTTCTTTTAAAATATAATTTTCAAATTGTACATTTTTTTTTCAAATTTATATATATATCAGTCGTTTTTTTCCGTCACAAATCGCTTCTTTCCCACGTCATTTGTATCAGAAAAAGTACCGATTTCCCTACTTAATTTAAAGTAAAATAAATAACATATTTTTTTTTATTCTTTTAAATATATTAATTTTTGTTTTCTTGAATATGATATCTAATCTACATATTTATAATTTTTTTTTGTTTATTTAAAAATCTACAATGACATTTTTTTGCGTTTTGTTTAGATAGTTTTTATTAAATACTTTTCATATTTTTTTACTCTAACTTTGGCATTTGTTTTTTTTTTAACACAAACGGTTAGATTGCAAAGAAGTACGTTTGGTTTTTTTTTGTTTGGACAAATATTAATCGAAAATTTATTGTTTCAACTTCGTGACATCCGCAACTAACTTTAATTGGTACTCCGCTACACAGAAGCCGAAAACTTAATCAATTTCGCTGTTTAATTCTCAGTCAATTAGCACGCGAGAAATCATTTTGGTGGGAACTAAACGAAGCTAAAATGTATTTTTTTAAAGAATTCTTGTTAATAAATCACAGGTGGTTAAATGGACATAAATATGCTGATTTAAAATCTTTTTTGAGCATTTTTTTTTTTTGATTATGTGTGTTTTATAAATACCATGTTTGAGCACATCCAAATATTTTTTTCGAAATAAAATCACATTCTTACATTACCAATTTTTTAAAAGGGTAATAATTCTTTATTACCAATTACGTGAGAAAATTTGGTAAAAAATACGATTAATTTCTCAACAGAAAATTTGATGAAAATAAATCGAATTTGGTTCCAAATAATTTTTGTCCTTGAATTTGCAAATTTTTTACTTTGCAAAAATTCTGTATGCATTTACTCCAAACGTGCTTTGTAACTGGTTTTCCATATTTCTGCAAGCGTAACAGCTGAATGGAATCGATGGAATATACATAATGGGAGGGTAATACGTTGTATTATAGCCCAAGTGGCGAATCCATAAAAGTCCAATTGTACTGGATTTGCTTCAACTTTTTGCATTTCAAATGTATAAATAATCCACATGGTAACATTGCATATCAGTAAAAAGGTGACAATTTGTCGTCCGGGTTTGGAACGATCATGTTCCGGTAAATGTACTCGTCTACGGGCGACATCAGCAACAAACAAGAGTTGTAGTATCACCTAGAAACAATAATATCACGCTGAAATGACGAAAATGAGCGATAAACAATACCTTTGATCTAAATTATGATAATAAAAAAAACTTGTTTTTTTTTGATAATACGAAAACTCAGTTGAATTCGGGTATTTCCTCATGATGTTGTTAATTAAAATTTTCCAATATTTTAAGAAGAGTGATAAGCTATTATTACTTAAATCAAGATAGGACAAGATTGGTGAGGCTGCGAGGCAAAGCCAGGGGTCTCGGTCCTTTCTGAAACTTAAGATTTAACTTGGATTAAGTTGCTTCACTTCACTTGTTAAGAAGAAAGCTCCACCGATGAAGTTCAGACTTTAACAGGCGACAGCTTCCTAGCGAAGCCGAAGCCAAATAAATGATAGCTGGTTACAATGCTGCAAGGCCAACCTAGCTTATTGGCCAAAACCGGAAAGAGATAAACCTTCTGGTTGGGATGCCTACCGGTCACTGCTGGTTTGAGAGGAACCTATCTCTTAAGAGGCGGGAGGATATTGCGATCTGTCCAGACTTTAACGGAACGGATGTTACGCCTGTCCACCTTTTGGGCAGAATGTCCTTACAGAGCCCGAATGAGGTACCTAACCTCAACCAAAATGGGGGAAACTGAGATAAAACAGTTAACGTGACGCTCTGTCCACATGTGGTAGAGAATAGAAGAGGTTGAAGGTATGGCTTCCTTAGGGGTCGGAAAAAAATGGTCGAGAAAGGCCTACTTTCCAGATTTCGGCTTTCCCTCCATTACTACTACTCCCTCTGCATAGTAGATAACCCGCTGTTTCAGGCGTCTCATCACGAAAGTGACAAATGTCATTCTCAGCCTTGCCTATCTCCGTGTTTAGCTCGTCTTTGTTCTAGAGTTTTGTACCAGAGATTGCTCATCCAATATGTTAGTAGACCATCTAATCCTAAAACTTCCCAGAAATGCTAAAATATTTGGATTTTCTTACCTGAACAATTGATAATACTCCCGTAACCATTACCAACAGATTTGGTTCACTTGTAAGTGCATTTAATGAGCCAGCAATCACACTAAAGACCGCATACGTAAATAATCCAAATGCTGATACACGTAACAATATATCATTTAAATCACTTTGTTCCTCTGAACGGAATTTCAAATGTTGCACCCTGTAAGCGTAGATGGACCTCAACTTGGTAGCCCTGTATGATGTGAGATGAAACAATGTGTTTTGGTTTTTGAAAGTGCAAATAAAGAAAGAAAAAAAAATAAAGCCAAAATTACTAATTTAAAAATTACATTGTTTTACTAGTGCAAAAATTAAAGTCAACTAAAAATATTTGAGCAATTACTTTAAAAACAAAAAAGAAAAGAAAAATTCATAAAAGTATTAGACAAAAAAAAAAAATTAAAACAATTATTTAAAAAAAAAAAAGAAAAATAATTTGTATTTTTGGTAATGAATTTTGTGTAATGATTTTGATGAAATTTGATGACAATTTTTGATCAACGATTCGTAATATAATTTGGAATGCAGTTTTTTGTTGTATTTTCGATTGGATTATATTACGAGCCTTTGATTTAAAACATCAGTTTCCAATTTTATTCAAATTTTTGAGCCAATTTATTTTGTGGAATCTTTGATTCCACCAAAATTTTCTGTAACATAATATCTTGGAAATTCAAGATCTGGACCGGCCATAACTTTGCAACAGTCAGAAAACGGCTATGAGTTTGGAACGGTTTGGAATTTTAAGCTTCTGATAGTTTTTATGCAGTCGTAAGGAGAATTTATCTAATTCGGACAAATACACACACACTTGTCTCTTTTCCTTTTATGATTCACAGATGCCATATTGAAATAATTAATATTATGTCACTCCCACAATTAAGACAAATCTAACGACACAATATATATTAAAATCCATCAAGCCGTTTATGCTACAGAGCGTGCCAAATATACAGACATGCATAGATACATGCACTCGAAAAACTTTTCCTCCTTCTGGGGCAGTCGGGTGAAAATGTAGAAAAACTTATTAATGTTCAGCATCATTTTTAACCCGACTTCAAAAAGGAGGATGGTTCTCAATTAGTCTGTATTTTTTTTTTTTTTTGAACAGGCAATCCGCAATACACTAAACTCAAAAACTATAAAATTACTTTTAACAATTTTTCGCGCTAGAATTTTTAATTGGAAATAGTCCTTGAGGAAAACGTCTGTGACAGATAGTCCATAAGTGTTCCGTTTTTCGAAGTATGGAACACTGTTAAGTGAGTAATTTAACTGTCAACCATTTTTTTAAATGGAGATTCTTACATCTATTGGTAAAACTATTCATGACGTCATATTCCAAAATGGTGGCTTTAGTTAGCCTACATTTCAACAATTAGATAGTCCACCAGATGTCATAGTCCTAAAGAACAAACCCAATAGTGACTGATACAATGGCCGAAAGTGAAATATGCTACAGAAAAGTTTCAAGTAAAAATAAAATATTGAATCCAAAAAAATTGTACTGAAATGCATGATGATAAGAATTTCATACCTTATAAAACCAATTATTATGGCGATTATACTTAAAACCATCAACGCACAATGCGAAACATCTGATAAATAGATTGCCAGCAGTCCAAGTTCAGGATGATGTATCAACACAAAGAATAATATTAAGCATATAAGTGATCCAACCAATAGTAAAAGTCCAAAGAACAATCCTTTGGATGCACCAACACAATCGACACGACCATGTTGAGCATGAGCCATGGCAACGGCACGCCGTGATAGCATTACTTCTAAACGGTGTTCTAAATCTTCTTCACTGACATATCTGGAAAACAAGATGTTGGAAATAATTAGATGTTGGACTCTAAACAAAAAATTAGCAAACGTTACTAAACTAACCGTGGATTCCGTCCAATATTTTTCCACATCACATAAATAACTGCAGCTCCAATCAAAGAATACTCAATAATGAAAGGGTACAAGTATGGCGTCGAATCTTGTACAAAATTTCCCATAATATTTGTTCGGTTACAACTTTGTACGATTGGTGTCATTGCTGATACAACACTGGTGTCATTTGAGTTACCGCCTATCAAAGCAGCCGGTAGCAGTTCGTTAAAGTTAATTGTGGAATCATTTTGTGGCTTCCAACCAAAAGTATCTTAAACAATAAATAATTAATGGAATTTAAATTGGTTAATTAAAACTTATTCAACGAGTTTGTATGCTAACCAGGTATTTGTGGTTGGAAACTGTTATAAACATTATCGAAATAATTGCCAATAGTTGTTTCCACTGCTGGTGCCCATTTAGTTGTAATTGGTTCCAAAGTAGTTGATGTTGTTGTAAATGGGAATCCTGTCGTTTGAGTTGTAGGTAAAATTGTGCTTGGTGTTGTTGGAACAGCTGTCGAAGGAGCTATAAATATATTTAGCATCAATTTGTTTTAAATTCGAAAATCTACTATTAAATATCTTACTCGTAATTGATGGTGCAAAAGTTGTACTACTGAATAACGCACGTAGATTGAATGGCGTTTCCGTTGAAAGAAATTGGGTTGTTGGAGGTGTTGTCGGAGTTGTAGGAGGTGCAATTGTAGTGGTTGTCGTGGTTGTTGTAGAAGTTGTTGTGTATGCACGAGCTGCATATGATGCAATGGATCTTGCTGTTGAACGTAGAGTACGCGCTAACGACGTAGTTGACGAAACTGTTGATGTTGGAAATGAAGAAGATGCTATTAGCGGATTGGCTGCTTCATATGGTGCATATCCACCTCGTTCCGTACCCAAAATTTTTCCAGCATTTAACAATGTATGCTGACGTATACTCTCTGGAATAATAAATAATTGCGATAAGTAATATGACCAAATCTAACAGTGAAAACACAAAGTTTAGTACCTGCAAATAATCCATCGTTTGGATTTGGTGGATGTTTCTGATGAAACATAGTGATTTCTTTTAAGTACTCCAAAACTAGAGTACGAATCCAAACACATAAGTTTGTTGCGCATATATGCATTAATCCAAATCTTGCTATCACTTTGAATCGTAGTATATTTACCTACGAAATATTTATCAATTGAATTTCGATGAAAGCTAATAGAATGTAGTAAATAAAACAACATACCCGTGAATTTAAAAATATAAAATACATTTGCATAAATGTGAACAGCATTTGTAAGATTGGATTGACTACACGTAAAATTTCATAGCATGGTGATGTCATTGGCACTTCAAATTCAGTTCCTAATTCCAAACCATTGTAGATCATCGTACCCAAACCGAATGCTATTTAGAAAAATTATAACTTGATACAAATATTGCTAAAAAATGATTTGTTTTGGGAATTTTTTTGGGGGAAGATAAAATCTACTTGGATTTGATTTTGGCTACAACGAGATTGGTTGAGGACCGTATTATCAGTTTTCCATGATAATTCTGCATTGAAATTTTTATATAGTTTTTCATTATTTTGAAAAATAAGAAATTTTAATCCAATGTGACTTATTTGATGAAAAATGCAATTTTTCTCGTAGTAATGATTACCATAGTTAAAATTGTCCTGAAAAATGGTGACCCTACGAAGTAAAAATCAAAGTATAGGGCCTTCATTTAATTCTTAGAATCATCTACTTATCTCAAATTGTTATGGTGACCCCGGAAAGTAAAAATCAATGTACATAACATTATTTTCTTGGAACAATCTACTTATCTCCCCATTTTGTGAGCAAATAGTTTCTGTAGTGCATGAGTTAGGACTTATTTTCTATAAGGTAGGTTATTTGTGACGTTTAAAAACCAAGTGAAACTTACCAATTGCACCAATTCTAAGGAAGAAACTGCCATGTGAATTGTCATGCTGTGTTGGCTTCCGTTTTCGCATTGGACGACTTGTAACAACGGCCGCTTCCAAATCAACATTATCCTGTGAGCGTATAATAACACGAATAGCTGAATCATGTTCATCATCACCATGATCATTGTCAATATGAACAATATCATTATCATTACTATTGTTACTAACAACAGCAATTGTACTATGATCAACAATTGTACTACTAACTATTTCATTGCTGGCAACCGCGGTGGTTGTTGATGCGGTATTTAAATTAGAATCAACAATAAATTCAGTATTAGGACGATACGTGTTTTTTTGTTTCTAAACCAATTCACAACAAAACCAACCAAAAAAAATAGGAAAATAATAAATAAAAAAATATTGTTCTTTCAATAATTTTTAAACAAAAAACAAAACAAAATATATTTTTACACAAAAAAATTATATTAATTGTCAATCAAAAAAAATGGTCTTAAAATGCTTTTTCTAGTGCATGACAACAATCAACGAGGGACGTTCCATGAACTACGGATTACAATGAAACTCATTACCATATACGTTTATGACCAAAAAAAATTAACAAAAAAAAAAAGAAGCAGGTTAACTTCTATCTACCAAATGTGGATGGTTGATATCATTACCGGAGAATATAAAATGAGAATGAACGTCAAAGAGGCCGATTCTATCTCGTCTGAATTGTTGGGCAAGTTGTTTTTTGTCCATTTTGAACATTCAATTAATAGTTGAAACAACAAATAATGATTCCAAAATAGGAGATTCAAAGCCAAATTCTGATTATCTAGACTTTTGGCAAATTTTTTAACAAAAGTGGCCGTTTTCAACAAAATTTCTTAGTATTTTTATGTCGAAAACTATTTTTCCACACATTTTTTCGAAAACCAAATGGATTAGCACAAACCAACCATGAAATTTTGAAAAAAGAACACTGCTTTTGTGGCCGTATATACTTGACCGCCAAAAAAGTAGCGGTCTTTTTCAAAATTTTCTAGTTGATTTTTGCCATATATATTGGACTTTGGGAAAATGTTTCAAATAAAAGTTGTTAGAATATGATATCTACCCAATAGTTTCTTCTGAGAAAGTAAAATAAAACTTAGCAAGGAGATCCAAAGGGATATCATATCATTTCTGGAATATGAATCATATCATCATCTCATTGACACCAAGATAGTGAGAAATCATATACATTCCACTACCACTATCATCTGGTAGCTGAAAGGTAAAACGTTGATCTAGAATGCCAGAGTTCGCTGGTTCGATTCCCATCCTATATGTGTATGACTTTTCATATCAAGCATTTGATGTCAAAAAATATTATTTCTGGAATATAATTGTCATAGGGATCAAAACACTCGCATGTGGAAAGGTATTTGGCAAAGAATCACAACGAACGATGTCTTGTATTTGTAATGGTCAAAAATGTATACGGTTTTAATGGGCACTATATTTCAGCATATACTATACATGCGCATGCTCCCAAAAAAAAAATTACAAAATTACTTTTTCGCCTGATATTAGCAAATTGTCTCACATGTTGGGGGAGTATTCATCTATTAATAATTCTAGCTTATGGAATATTATTTTATGGGGGACACGAGCAACGCATATAAATTTGGGCAAAGCAATCAGCAATCACAACGCAATGAACAACGCAACACTCTTACCTGATCTCGTTTTTGCCGATGCAGAATGTTGTTGTAAATAATTGGATCTGTTTGCCATCGATATGTGCAGTTATTTTGATTGATTTCATTGTTGTGATTGCTGTTGATTGCCGACATCATGCATTGTGCATCGGCTAACATTGCTTGCATTTCTTGTATTTGTTCTTCTTGTAATTTTAATCTGACAATGTCACGCATCTTACGTGGGTATGCTTCCAACTAGTTTGGGTGCGTTAATGGTGGTGTTTTTTTTGTGTGTGGATAAACATGCATCGATATTTATTGTGCACCAAAATAAATAAAAATAATAAATCAAATAAATAAATAAAAATCATAAATCATAAATACTATTTAGCGAAAAATGATGCAAAGACTTTTCTGGGGAAATTTAATAAACTTCCAACTTGAGACTGTTTGTCTTTCGTTCTTGTAAATCACAATCACCAAAAGCAGATTGAAATTGCTTGTCTTTTCATAGGGCCTAAACGCAATTAGCCAAATTATTAATATTTAATATAACTGGTGATTACTTTGTTAAAGGTAGCGTAATCCTAAATAGTTAGGATATATTTTTCGCAAATAAATAAAAAATATTGTTGTGCCTCTCCAAAGTAAAGCCCAGAATATATACTCTACAATTTGTTATTGGGGAGTAAATATTCATGAATATTATTTATGCTATCGAAAATCGGGTAGTTAGCCTAGAGATTTTGTTTGTCTGATATATGACATGGAAACCCACAAATGTATTGGCGTTGTTAAAAAAATTATAGGTAATAGAAATTTTTGTTCCATGCATGCAAGCAAAATTTGGTAGTTAAAGATACTCTTTAAGTCAAGTGACCGTGCGCTGTTCTTGGAACTGGAAGATTAGCGGGTTGAATCCCAACGGTGTCAGTTGTCAATTATAACTAATGGGGCGGTTAATTGACTAAACAGTCAGTAAAGGTTTTTTGCGGTTTTCCTTTTCGAAATCCAGATGAATATCGGTATAGGACCAATCCAAGTTAGCTACATTAACACAACCTACCAATTCCTAGTCTGCATATAATTCCTTTTCCTCCACCCGCATCATGAATGTAATGTAATTGAGATTGAAAAAGGTTAAAACCGATTCTGATGCGGGTGGCCTTTGTTAAAGACTGTGTGTCGTAGAAACGGGTAAAACCATATTCTCATTATTGTAGCACGTCAATTGTTATTAATTAAATGAATATATACGTATATATATATATATATATATATATATATATATATATATATATATATATATATATATATATATATATAT
Source organism: Nineta flava (assembly GCA_963920215.1). Taxonomy (NCBI): domain Eukaryota; kingdom Metazoa; phylum Arthropoda; class Insecta; order Neuroptera; family Chrysopidae; genus Nineta; species Nineta flava. The sequence continues at coordinate 118,146,761 of OY986040.1, forward strand.
ATATATATATATATATATATTCGCTTCCATCTATTATTATCTACCCAAATAAATGAATGCATAGGTAATCGTTATACTACTATTTCACCATAGATGGGCGCTTGGAACCGTTTGAACATAGAGATTCAACAATGAAACAAAAACGGTCAAGTCAATAGGTTCAGTAGTTTTAAATCGGGCAGTAATAGGCAGGAAGAATTGACGATCTATTTATTATTTATTTATATTAACGTATTGATTTGACCGGGGGGATATTTCTCTCCGTTAAAACCATGTGTAGAATTTTTATAATGAATAAATTAAACGTAAAATCGAAAAATAAATAAAAAATAAAATAAACAAAAACCCATTTTGCTCATTCCAATTCAAAGGATAATAATAAAATGAAAGCATTCCTTTTTAAAAATATTCGAAAAATTACTTTGATTAATTGAACAAAACATTTTTTAAGCGTAGTATGATTCGAAATTTAATCATTTATTTACTAAATAAACATGCATTCGCCTAAACATGAGTTTCACCCGCGACAAGTTTCACAAAACAATCCACATAAAAATTAAAAAAAAAAAAAAAACTAAAAAAACTTTAGTAGTATTGACTAACCTGAAATTGATGTTTCTTCTTTTTATCATTCTCTTTATCCTTATTTTTTTCCTTCTCTTTTTGATCTTTCTGATCTTTTTCACCTTTTTGCTTGCCATCTTTTTTATCCTTATCCTTGGACTTATCCTTTTTACTTTCTTTCTCCTCTTTCTCTTTTTTCTTCTTCTCCTCTTTGGTCGGTTTTATCTTTTTCTCTTTCGGTGGTTTTTTCTCCGTGTCAACGTAACAACAACCGAAGTCCGGTAATAAGAAACAGAATACGTAGAGTAAAAAAAATATACTCATACCATATAAATATGTAAAGAATCCTTCATAATAGTATAATGGTAAGTTATGTGTAATACCATCTGATATGACATATGCTATACATATAACGACTAGTAATTTTGCATATATAAAACTCATGACTATGAATAAAGAAGTCCTGAAACAAAGGGAAAAAAAAGCAAAAATTTAGTATTACATAACCGTGTAGCAACCTATACAAATAACGAATGGATAAACACTGAGTTTATAAAACTTATTTTGACAAAATGGAAACCCGACTTAACAAAAGAAGCACTAAAAAGTAAAAAAATAATTGCATATTCTTGTGCCAATTTTAGTTCACCAAAGCAAAATTTTTTAAATATATATGTACAATTATTGTTATTTTTGGAGGCGGTGTCAACATAGATAAATTCACATAACTTTTGGACACCGCCTCCAAAAATAACAATAATTGTACATATATATTTAAAAATTTTTGCTTTGGTGAACTAAAATTGGCACAAGAATATGCAATTATTTTTTTACTTTTTAGTGCTTCTTTTGTTAAGTCGGGTTTCCATTTTGTCAAAATAAGTTTTATTTCTCGCTTTTTAGTGACTTTGAAGTTCTATAACTGATTTTATTTGTCTAAATATGGGTAGACCAACTTAACGACCAACTAATTTTTAGTGAATTTTTTGTAACATATTTTTTTTACCCGTTTTTTTTTTTTTTTGTTATTTTTAGTGCATTTTTTTATAACAGATTTTCAGTTTTTTTTACAAGCATTTTGTTTTTTTTTTGTAAAAATTTTTTTTTTTGGGGTCGGTTTTTTTTTTTGTAAAAAATTTTTTTGAAGTCGGTTTTTAAAAAAATTTTTTTATTTTCCCATTATGAATGAGTATACCCTTTCAAAAAAAAAAAAAAATTTCGCAGAAATCGGTTATCACATATAAAATAAAGATTTTCCTCAATTTCCCGGAGATCCCGTCATCAGATTTGGTGACAATGGGACCAATCGGGAATCAAACCCTTTAAAACAAAAAAAAAAAATTCAAAATCGGTTCATAAATGACGGAGTTCTGAGGTAACAAACATAAAAAAAAAAAAAAAAAATACAGACGAATTGAGAACCATTCTCCTTTTTTGCAGTCGGGTTAATAAATAGTAGAAGATAAAAAGTAATGATGCATGTATGCGCGTTATTACCCTGTGAAGAATTTGAACCAGTTGAAACATTCTAAGTGTTATATGTAATATTATATATATATATATATATATATATATATATATATATATATATATATATATATATATATATATATATATAATATTACATATAACACGTAGAATGTTTAATAGCAATAGCGAATGTTTATAAGCGTGGATCCACTGTTGTGGGCACGATGGGCTAATAGACTTGTGACGTCACACTTTCACGGTTTATTGAGGTCGATAGGCTGATGATATTATATTCAATGCCTTAATAAAATAAAACAATGAATCGTGCGTGATTCGGAACGCAGCGAAGTACTTAGTCATCATAGACGATATGGTGACACGTTATGTCACATTTTTGACAATATATTATCGGTTCGTTTTGGCACATGAATACTTGTATTGGAAAAAAGAGATGACTATTCGTTGGGTGAGCATAGTCATCTACTAATTTAAAAGTATATAGCCGTCTAATAATTTAAAAGTAAGCGTGGGTTGTATGCACATATACATTGCCGCCAAAACTTCCTTTTTGGTGGTGTGCAAACAAATACACATTTACTTTCGTTATTTTCGTGAGCGAACAAACTAACATTTTACAGCGTTATTAATTTACTAGTGTTCGACCCACGGCTTCCCCCACGTGGAACTATACACTGTGCAAAATCTTGGCCAGGGCGTCATATATTTTGTACACATCTCCTTTGTAGGAAAGCAGTATATCGACTCGGACTTGGCTGATTTTCGGGTGGCTGTGACCAGAACCATTTTTGAGGGCTGGATCCGCGCCTGCATATATCTATATATCTATATATATCTATATGTATATATATATATATATATATATATATATATAGATTTTGCACAGTGTATAGTTCCACGTGGGGGAAGCCGTGGGTCGAACACTAGTAAATTAATAACGCTGTAAAATGTTAGTTTGTTCGCTCACGAAAATAACGAAAGTAAATGTGTATTTGTTTGCACACCACCAAAAAGGAAGTTTTGGCGGCAATGTATATGTGCATACAACCCACGCTATATATATATATATATATATATATATATATATATATATATATATATATATATATATATATTCAGTTATATATATACGCGTCGAATGTGACTTACTGTTACAATTAAGGAAAAAATACATTAATCTTTTGATGACGAAAATATGACATATGACATGAATGTTGAGGTACATTTGATTTCTACAGTACAATACCGGCCCCGGTAAATCGAAAACCCGATATATCCGAATACACGGTATTCCATAGTAATATGTACATTTGTACATATGTGTATGTACATATATATGTATGTATGTATGTATGTACTCTATGGGTGCATAGGTGGACTCATCAGTAAGATGCCTACGTGAAAATAAATACAATTAACTTTTGTTTTGGCGCCGATGCAGGTGTTCTTATGACGAGTCATAATGACCCCGATGAATCCGAATCACGGTATATCGAGGCCCCGGTAAATCGAGGTTGTACTGTATTTACTAATCTAAAATTTTCAAAATGAAAATATTTTATTTTTTCTTTAACGGTTGGTTAATGCAAGAAAACATATAAATAGACACTAGAAAGTTTTATTTTTGGTGATTTTACATTTATAGAAATTTTTACGAAATCGTTCCATAAGCAAGCTTTTGGCCATTGCCAAGACCGCGTATCTCATCAGACTAAAGTAGAAAATTTAACACAATGGGCCATACAATCAAAGTGCAAATATTTTTGTACCCCAAAATATATCTATCTATCTAAGCCTAGACTAATAATCTAACATAAAAGCTTATAAAGAAATCCTATATTATTATCTAGCATTTTCTAGAAAATATTTTTTATATGTCCGAAATAAACAAATTACTATATTCTAAGACATTATCTTCGTATTCAAACTCTTAAATAAGCATTAATTATCATAAATTTATCCCAAGGGACGTATATTTATATAAAATCCATTTCAAATTCATAAATATCATTAGATTTATTCAAAAATTTTTAATAAGCTTAAAGATATTTGTATATATAACAACAATAACAAAAATCTCGTATAATATTTAAATTCGAGTTCAAAGGCTATGTCATATACATTCGTGGTCCAAATGTGAACAACCTCCGAATATGCGCACTAAATAAACGAGATAGATCTTTCGTAGACAAAAATATTAGTGAAAATTTTCTATATACATGGTTGCAAGTACAATGACTCCATACATATATAAATATACTCATATTTGAAGGGCGTGCTGGCTTGATGCCAAATAGACTATGTAAAATTATGATGATAAGAGATCATAAATGTTAATTGGCTTATCGATCGGATTGTTATCTTGTTAACTTCTTGAAAAACATCTAGCATACGAGCAAATTTGTCTAGTTCTTATAAATTTTATTCTAGCTACGAATTAATGATGCCGCTAGACGAGACTGAGATAATAGCATGTCTCTTGTATTGTATTAACTTGTAAGAGTTTTCTATCGTCTTGTTTCGTCTTGTTTTTACAGTTGAAGACTTGTACAGTTGAAAAACTAATACAATTTAAAAAAGATCATTTTTTGGATAACTTTAAAATCTTTTAAGGATGTACGAGAACGCAGCTTCAAAAAGATTAAGGCTGGATTTTTTTTTACATGTAGTTGAAGTACATATAAGTCAATTATAAAAGTTTCAGGAGCGGGTTACGGGATCGTGAATTAATTATTTAATATTAAAGTTGGAGTTTTAATGCACTGTCTTATGGAGAAACCCGTCAGCGTCGACATATTTTGAAAATTTTCAATTGGAATAAAATAAGACGAATAAAAAAAACAACTACGCAATAGAAAATGGAAATATCAATATAGAGATTGAACCATTAAAATTCCGATATGGCGGAACTAAAAAAATTATATTTAAGAAAAAAACTGAGATTCGGGTATATTTTATTTCTGTCGACGGTAGCTTAATTACACGAAATCTCAGATTTTTTCTTAAATATCTCCTTAATTTTAACTTACGACAAAAAATAATAAACGTTATTGTGGAGTTTTATAAATGTACTATATAAGATTTTGAAGAATTTTATAAATGGACTATATCTAGTGCTCGTACATCCTTTTAAGTCATTACCACTCAAAGTGATTTGTTGTCTTATGATTAGTACAATTTTACAGATTAAAAATCTATATAGAGATTAAAAAAGATTACTATCTGTCTCGAGAATATTTATCGAAAATCAGGATTCTAATTTTAGACTCATCTCTCGCTGACATATTCTCGTCTCGTCTCGTTTCTCTCGTCTCTATCTCGTGGCATCACTATTAAGAATAGCAGAGTATACATAAAAGATTCTTATCTTGAAACTTTACACAAAGTTAGAGGAATTGCTTATAGGAGTGTTTAAGGTAGTATGAAATCACTTTTCGACAGATTTTGCTCTTTTTTTCACAGGCTCAACATAAGTAATCAGTGCTTGCCCAAAACTCCATGCTTGCCCAACTATTATCTGTTGTATTAAAAAAATACTGGACTGAATTTAAAATAAAAATGAGGACAGTAAAAATAAATATTTTTTAAATAAATTTTTTTTTTAAATTGCGTTCTACCGTTTTGTTTTCGAAATATGATAATTTAAAATTTTCTCTTTCAAAATTACATTAATATGTAAATATATATATCTATGTGAGTATATATGTTCATATGTATTGTTTCTTTAATAAAACCAAACGAGTGTTTTGTCCCGATTATATAAGTCAATGCTGGAATTACCTTAATAAAAAAATTACTATTAATTTTTTAACTCATTCTAATTTAATGTGGACCAGTTTTTGTTTTACTTGATCATTTAACCAATCTTTCCACTAGCTTTCATAAGTGAATACAGTGTCATCAAGTGACGAATCAAAATTAATAATTAGGTTGTACTAAGTAAACGATTTCGTAAAAATTTCTACAAGTGTACGTCAGACAAACCACGAAAAATCTCAAAAGCAATGAAAAACTAAAAAAAAATGTATTTTCGTGTTTCCATTTACAAAATTTAATTATAAGACCCTATATTTTTAAAGACTAAGGTTAGATTGTGGGTTTATGGACTACTTCAGGAATATCTTTCTTTCTTGAATTAACCATTGAAATCGAAACATGTATGTCAGAATCTAGTCAGTTATTATTTGGACATGAGGAAGACTTCGTTTTGAGGGATAAAACATTCCACTCTATGGAAGAGACATTGCGAAGTGTAAAAACAGTATTCTAAGAAAAAATAATTATTGATTTAAACGTTAAATATCAATGTTAAAAGTCGAGATAAGCTCGAATTCATTTTCAGATGATCTTACATAAATAGAGAGATATGTCTTAGGGTTTAAAAAGTATTACACTTCGAAATTACGGCCCATGGAGCAGCCCTTTTGACTCTAGTCTGACGATAGATGCTTCTCTCATATCTTGGAAATGGACGGGAGCTTGCTTATCAGGTTTTCCTGAAGGTTCACATATTCGGGGTGAGTGGCACCGAATATCTTGTATCTACTGTAACAGAGAGATTCGCAGTTAAAGATAATGAGGCTGGATGTTTCTTCCTCCTCGCCTAACAGTCTGCACATAATGGATCGATTGTCGAGTCTTATTGTGTGCAGATGCTTTCGTAGGTGGCAATATCCGGTGATGTATGCTGTAACCTTTCGAAGTTGTATCCTGTTCAGGGTGAGTGCATCGAGAGAGGACTTTTGGATGCATTCCTAAACAGTATTTTGGAGTTTTTGTTGCGGTATATTTTCGCAGTAATCACGGTGTTTAACGTCAGATGATTCTAAATTCTTCTTTATATTATATTTTGTTTGAAATATAAGATGTAGGCTTTGTTTAAAAAACTACAAAAACTAAAAGACCTAGTAAGTTAAACTTTTGGATGTAGGCATTTCTAAATCCAAATGATATTTCATATCATTTTTGTGACAAAATTATATATTTAGACTCGTAAAAGCTTTTCTATGGAATGCTAGATGAATTCTCAATAGTCTATTGAAATTCTAAAGAGTCTCCAGTATAAAGAGTTCCATTTAATGAGGATTAATGGGCTTTTTTTTTAAACAAAAAGCTTAGTAAATAGTTTTTCTATGTGTATATCCTGAAAAATATTTTAATACTCTTTATATTGACTAAGGACTCCTAGCTCTATACCTACTAGGTATTAAATTCCCCTATTACCAAGTGGAAATATGCAGTACACAGTTTAAACAGTGAATAGTACTTTTTTAGAAGCACATAAATACGCCCTTTAAATCACGTATATACATAGACGAAGAAGCAAAAGAAGAACTATTCAAAAGCTTTCTAACTTCATATTATGTTTATGATTTTAGAAGTTTCGAGTTTATAATTAATATACCTTTTAGATGGTTTTGGTTGTACATTTTTTAATTCCATTTCTTTGTTCGCAACGTTATTGCGTTCAATTGTTGAAGAATCGTTATGAGCGCGCGAAACAGGAAGCGTCGCCATATTGTCAACGGACTCCACCTCAACAGTAGCGACCTTGAGATCACCTCCACCAACCATATTTAAGGAGGTTTATTTTTTGTATATTCACTTAAAACTTTTGGAATTCACGGTAATTAGTTTTTTAAATATTCTACACAAAAACACGATTTTAAAAATTTAATCACTAATTTTTTTTTTTAGCTATTTTTTATTGATTTAATTTCGTTGTTAAGGTAATTTATTTCCGTTTTTTGTTTAAATATATATTTTTATTTACATTTTTTTTGATTAATAAATAGGCCGGAATTACAATTTTGGTTTTGGACATTTACGTAGTTTTCAAATAAATTTGAAGGTATACTCGGAATTAATTTGACGGTTTTTTATTTACATTCTTAATATAAAAAAATGAATAAAATAACTTAAGTGATTTTTAATTGCTTATTAAAACTACACAAAATATTTAAAAAAACAATCATTCTTTGAAGTCTTTTTCTTTCTTTGGTTTTTTTTTGAAGGATACAAATTATTTTTTCGTCTTTTAGGGTGAGACAATGAACATAATAAATACAACAAACACGAACTTTCAGAAGCAATACTAGAAAAACCTTTTCTCGTTAGTTTGGGGATGCTGTGATATGGAGCTCGTATGTAACGCGGCGAGATGAGATGATTTCGCGGGGTTTCAGGAGAAGAAAAACAAGAATGCGCGCGTTCTTCGCCATATAATAATATTTCAATGGCGCGCGCGTTAGTTTCTATACAAGTGGGGGATATTCTCAACGCATATAGTTACACACATATATGCTCGTATATAGAAATTTGTATTGTGTTGTCATTGGTCGATATGATTTTGAGTGTTCATATTGAAAAGCTCACAAAGCCCGGGATACATCGACCTAGTAACCTCACATTGGAAAGCATCGTACATAGTATATATATATATATATATATATATATACAATACTTTGTTTATGTATTTTAAAGAGAGTTTTCCCGTATCCTGTAAAACTTCAGTGTGATTGACCTATCCCTCCAAATTATTTAGGAGTATATTTACTATTATTCAATATATTTTTTTCTTTCAAGGATTAAATCGTTGTTAATTAGCTTATTAAAATTATTCTTTTACTATATTATTCCAAATTTAAAGATGGAGTCAAAATAATTAATCTAATTAGAAGATACGTAATTCTGAGGATTATTTGATTTTTGGATGAACATTATAATCTCTTTTGAGAAATAATCGGTTTTATTTTTAATTAGATTTTTCGGTGTATTTTTGTTTCCTAAAAAAAAATCAAATCCTTTGATATTTCCGTAACTAAAAATAAACTGAATTTTTATCCTTAGAATAAACATTGGTTATATGAATATTTATTTATATCTAGAGTAGTTTATTAATACAATGATACCTTTCAGGACCGTAGCCTCATAGTTAAGAAGAAAAAAATATTGACTAATGTTTTTGTTCTAGAGAATATTATATAGTCTATAGAAATGGCCTCATATATATGTTTTTAGACACCGCGTCCATGCATTTCAAAGCCACCTCATGGAGCACACGCATATTAGACATATGAGAAGATAATGATGATTGGTGGAAGTATAAAAGAGTAAAAGTGGTGGAAGTATAATAATCAGTAAAATAATGTTTAAGGACAAATTATCACCACAAAAGCCGTAAAGCATTGATCCATCTTTTTAGATTCGCGTAATATAGAACAAAGTATTATGTGTGTATCGGGAAATTTTTGGAATGTTTTCTGAATGAAAATTGATTCTGTAGAAAAGAATCAATATTCATTGAAAACATTCACAATTTTTCCCGACATATTTATCTATGTGTCAGTCCATCAACCCTATGACCCTATACATTGTTGATTGTTTGAACAATCTAAAATTCATATTCGTTAAAATTAAAAACGGAGTTCGTAGTTTTCCAAATTGATAAAGATATTAATTAAATTTTGTAAATTTTTTCACACTTATGTTTAAAATACCCTGAAGTTTTGAACGCTTAGTACATGGAATAGACAAAAAGAGAGTAGACGATTTACAACGTTATTTCCTGAATTCACAAATTTCCTTGAATACAAAAACTATTAAATTATTAAATTAAAGTCAATACATTAGCACTCATTGTCATATTTACAGAATAGGTAATTTGATTACCATTATCCAAATGCCTTAATTTGGGCACGAATGTGTTAAACGCTACGATAAGCGCGATTAGAATACCAAGGAGCATGATTTAAATGAAATAAGATATGAAGTAAACAAATAAATAGACGAAGTGAAGCTAAAAAAAAAACCTTTCAAATTTTATAAAGGTTTTAATCAAAGATTTCTGCACTTTGCAATCTTCTAGTCAACTTGGTTCATTGGCAAGAACCGAAAATACTTGAATCTTCTGGTTGGAATACTAACCAATTACCCAAAAAGCATCTAAACTTCATGCCCTTACACTTCCTGACACAATGTCCCTGCAGAATCAGAATGAAGTACCTAGTCTTCGACTCTACCTAAATATTCTGTCATTCGCAAAGAGCTAGATTCTATAACGACCACAGGGTAAGGACGCGAACAAGATGATAGAGGTTCATGTAAAGGATAGATATTAATGGGATGAGTATCTCAGGGGCCACCAGTCCAAGTGGCTGAACGGTCTAAGGCTTTATGTCTGTGCAGTATGCCTAATTGGAAAGTGGGAGGTTATGGGTTCGAATCCCGACATCGGCAGTTTGTCAGTTATTAAGAAAAAAAAAGGGGCGGTTAATTGACTAAACTGTCGGCGTATGGACAAGAACGAAGTAACCGGCTATGCTTGAGAAGGTTTTCTGCAGTTTCCTTCACGAACTCCAGATGAATATCGGCATAGTTCCTATCATAGTCGGCTGCAGCCGCATATCCTACCAATTCCTATTCTATACACAAAAAATTCCTTGCACTCGTAGTGTAGTGTAGTGTAGCCCGTCCAGGGCAGCCTCTGCAATCTATCTATCTATCTCAGGGGTCGGTATAAAAGGTCCAGAAAGGAATTCCAGGCTTCGGCCTCTCCTCCAATACTACTACATCTCCCAGTTTCTACACAACTGATATGATATTTCAGTATGATTATTATAAAAATATAACAACACTTGATACCTAATAGCTCTCTGACTGAATAATACAATACACCTTGCTATTTGTATATAGTAACTTCTAGTTATGGGAAATTGTGTTATAAAATATAAAAAAAAAATTGTTTATTTTTGAAACCAGCTTCATTTTCCATTGGTATGTTGAATTATTAATGCTCTATTTATTTTTTAAATATAAACATAAACCTTGCTATACACACCTACTACATTAAATAGGCAGTGCTACCCAGAAGTGCTACAAATTGATAGCAACAATATATATCAGTATCTATCTATCTATATCTGGTCGTTGCATATGTGAATACAAAATTTTTTTAATTAAATACATTAATAATTCAATAAACACAAAAAAAAGACTGTTAGTGAGTTAAAAAAATATATAATTCGGTATATGCACTAGTGAGATTTAATTTTGAAATAGAAGTAATATTATTAATACACAATAATTAATTAATAATTAAAATTTATTAAACTCAAATACCTGCTATCACATTTTAGGTTGAATACAAGTTACTAGTCAGCCAGTCATTTATTACAGGAGTTGAGGGGGAGGGGTGATACCTTCTCAAGCTGTAGTTAGTAATATAACAGCGATTTGTTCGGGCCTAGACAGTCCGGTAGCCACGGTAGTGGTTTAAGATTATGCGTCGCCAAGAAGTTACAGGGTGGTCTCAGTGACGCGATCTTTGAAGAATCCATTAGACCATTAGTCGTACCATAGAGATGGTATCTTACTGACTCACTTTACAATATTCTTTATGCTTATGTACATATGGCCACAAAAATGGCTTTCTTTTTATAAAATTTCATAGTTGATTTGTGTTGAATCTATACAGTTTTCGAAAACATGTTTTGCACAAAAGCTGTTAATATTTTAATGATGAAAAACTTTTATTCGAGACAATTTTGTTTTGTGGCAATGTGTACATCAAGATAGTAAGAAATTATAGCATACCACATATATAGCTAATCTTTGTGGCTCATCAGTTGAGAACCGTCGTAGTAATCCAGAGGATGTGGTTTCGATCTCCAAGAAGATGTATAAGATTTTTCATATGAAGTATCAATGTCATAGAATGTTACCAATCTCTAGACATATTACTTAAATGCCAAATAAAGTAAACGCTCGTCACCTCCGTTCGCATAACATAACCGTACAAGCAATCATACTTATAATGAATGGATACATACTAAGTTTACAATAACAATTAAAAATATGTAAATAATAAGAGAGAGAAAGGGAGATAGAGAGAGAGAGTGAGAGAGACGAGTAGAGCCCTGATGAAGCTGCAGCCGCGTATCCTACCAATTCCTAGTCTATACACAAAAGTTCCTTCCACTCCACTCACATCCTTTGGCATCACAATGGACCTTATGGTCGAAGTGTAGCCCATCCACGGCAGTCTCTACAATCAATCTATCTATCTACTACTTGACCAAAATTCAATCTATCCATTATTCAATCCATTTACTACTTGGTGAATTCAGTCGATGAGGTCGCTTTTAATCGGCCAGAATTCCTTGGTGGAAAAGGGTCCAATTAGTTACTATGTTAGATAATAAGTATGGTATAATAGAAGGCCACATGAAACTTAATTTTCCCGGTCAGTTACTCGTTTTTATACCATCGTTCAGTTTACTAACAGCAGCAAATAAATTGGAATTGGTTATTTTTTCAAAACATTGTTTAGATACTTAATACAAATTTTAGTCTCTATGAAAAAGTCAAATAGACCATTACTGTCCATTTGATTTATAGTGTCCAGACACTTTTTATGCTTCTTTCAGTGTAGAATTAATGAGCTTTTAATTCTTAACTGATGTACTGCAATGGATATGGGAATATTTAAATAAACAGAAGGTAAAAGTCATTAATAAGAGGGGGGATAAACTTCTATATGTTGGAAGATATATATGGAAGAATTTTAAAAGTGGCATGTCATTTTATTCCTATTGATCAGATGGCAACTGTTGTGATAAAATTGTCCATTTTATAGAAGAAATCTTTTAGGATTATATATGAACATGTAGGTCCTTAAAACTGAAAGAGCTTAGATTAGACAATTTAATTTAGAAAAGCTCAAAGAAGGATATTCTATTTTTATTAGGGGATTACAGAACGGATTAACAATCGCTTAGCATTATCCGAACATATTTTAAGAGAAAAATCGGTCAAACTATGAAAAAAACTATTAATGTTTAGAATAGCATGCTTTTTTCACGTTAGAACTTTACAATTCTGATAATTTTCCGTCAATCTATACCTAATTATCTTTGTTCGTGATTTCATGCAAATTTTTCTCAGCGATACTTTTGGAGATAAGGGTGGAGACAGCAATTTTTAACCTTATTTTCCAAAAAATGCCCGATTTTTTTTTTTTAATTTCCTATTTCAACCCCAAATTCTAACCCTGTAACTAAAAATTCCCTTCTTATCCCTATGTGGGTACCTGCAAATTACAATTATGCCAAATTTTAATCATTTGCGTGAAATAATAGTCTCTGAGAAAATCATCTGTGATAGGCGAGCAGAAAGACACCGTGGTGTTTCCATAATTGTTCTGTTTTGCCATACACGTTTTGGTAAGTAAACCTCCAGAAATGCGTTTTCTTTTCCAGAACCTCTCGAAAGAAAACGCAATAGTAATGAAAAATAGTAATAATAATATTATTTTAAAATTATAGCGCTTTCAATATTTAAGATTTGCTTATATACAAGTCTTATATCGGCGAAGAAAAGAAGTAGAACATAGGTGGCGATGCTGGAAAACAGAACAAATTTGAACCATAGTTGGGCACCGTGTTGGATTTGTTGGAATATAGCAAGATATTCTGGTATGAGAAAGAATGAGAAATAATTGTTAACTATATTTTGTAGTCAACAAATCCGTCGCAACTGATCAAAAAATAAAATAACAATTAACACATCTCTCCCAATTTTTCTAAACATAAATAGTCCAAACATGAATGGAAATATTAGCATGGATCACCTGTATAATTTTTGAACGAAATACTCCTAAACATTATTACTCTTATGAATTCGATGTCAAGAAATACGCAGAAATTTATGACAAAGCTTGAACAAACTCTACAAACTGTTTGTTCATGAAGAAATTGTTTCTATGAGTGTTTGATGAAAAGTCGTTATATGAAAGTCACAGCATGAGTATTTTAAATTGAAATGGTTCTTTTTTTCAACTATACACATATATATTCCTTGATGTTGGCTATACGAACATTATAGTCCTTGTAATTCTCGATGCTGGGTACAGTAACCTCAGTCCTATTGATCCGTTCAGTATGTATATATATATATATATATATATATATATATATATATATATATATATACTATTTTATATGATATAAACATGTATAGCGTGCACGAGCGTTATGAGAGGGGTGCATTTTCTGTTGAATATACTACCCCCACTACTCTCATATAATTTACGCTTGCGCAAAAGACACATACGTGTATAATTTAGGATTGTATATATTATGTATATTTCTTGCATTTTAATAGAAGATATTTGATTATTTGGAACAAAGTACCAATTTGTTTTGTTCGCGGTTTGGATAATAAAGGAGTAGAATTTTATTAAATAATATACTGTACGTCTATTAAATCCAGTTTTTTGTGCGTGATAAATAAAATATCAACAACTATTATATTTGTATAAAATTTGCATTCAAATTGAGTATTTATAAACTTGACCTAATTTCTTTGTAGTAGTTAATTTACTTCCCAATAATAATAAAGGTTTTATGTTTTCAAACTTCTCATGGGTGAAAATCACATTTTTTCTTGTGTCCGAATGGCCCAGTCCCAAAATAATTGATTTCTTGCTTTTTTTCCGGCAATTCAGCTACTTATTCGTAAGAGTTAATCAAAAGTAAAGGAGTAAGATCAAAAACTTCTTGTTATTGCGCCCCTGTCAGTTATCTATTGTCCCCTCCCTTTAATCCTGGAAGTTGTATCTGTTACGGGTGATAACTTCACAACAATTACAGTTGCGTCTTTATTCATTTTTCACCTTGAGATCAGCAAAACGGTAAAATGATATTGTTGTAGAAAAAGATAAAATATACTTCTTCAAGCATTCAAAATGTGCGCATTTCTCAATTCTCAAAGGATACATCGCGTAAGGATATTGAGAACTAAAAATAGGCGTAATATCCTAAATGTACGCACTGACTTCTTTATTGCGTACTTATATGTAAAATGAATGTAATCAGCTATAATAATTTTCTTTCCGTCCAAGGAGGCTGTGTTGGCTGAGACTTTTGTCAATAAGACACTGAAGTGAAATGCGAAAAAGTCTTTCATCATTTAATATGACGATACTAATAAATAATAGAAAATGTTTCATCGATAATGACGATGATGGGATCAGTTAGTTTTTTAATTTGCGAATATTTCGAACAAAAAATGTATAAATATTAAAATTAAATAATGTTACGGAATTTACATACTGTTTTCTGTATTCAATTTCAGGTTATTTTATTGCGTCTAGGCTGTTAGTGTAGGAAAACGCATTTAGATCTTTGAACTAAAATAGGCTTAGGATTTCAACAGTTCTTGTCTTCGAGTAATAGCTCAAAGTTATGTCAATAAAGTCAATATTTCAAAATTAATACTTTAATATTGTTTCTTAACTTTGAGCTACTTAACAAGTAAAAGATTTCCAGGTGATCAACGAGTTATGGAAGTTAAAAACCACGATCACTGTACTGAATGCATCCAAGAGGCTATCCCTCGATGTACTGAACCTGAACAGGATACAACTGTGGAAGGTTATTGGATTCATCTTCGATCATTATCACCTATGGAAACATCTGCTGACAATAGGACTCCATAACGGATCCATTATGTGCAGACTGTACGGCGAGGAGGAGGAAACCTCAAGCCTCATAATCTTTTACTGCGAATGCAATTCAATTCTCTTTTTTTTATACATTGTAGTACATTGAGTAAGTCATCTCTCGGTTACAGCAGATACAAGATATTCGGTGCATCTCACCCCGAATATATGAACCTTCAGAAAAACCTGAGAAGAAAGCTCCTGACTACTTTCAAAATAATCTCGTCAGCTAATCTCGTCAGGCTGAAGTAGAAGGGGAAGCACAATGGGCCATATGGTCGAAGTGCAATTCATCTATATACCCCAAGACATATCTATCTATCTATCTAATTCTCGCAACCCTAATTTTGGATTATATTACATTAAATAAAAAGTTCAAATTCTTATAAATAAACATTTTTTTTGATATAATGAAAATGAGTAAATCAATTTGTATTTATACATTTTCATATTCCTTTTTTGGGTATATTTTATGGTTTATAAATATCAGTAGAAGATACTACCGACTTCATAAGTAGCGTCCTTTTTTGAATTTTTGCAGTCGATTTGTGCCAAATATATTAAGTTTTTGAAAAAAATGTTTCGTATAAAAGTTTTTCGTTATAAAAATACTAACAACTGTTCTGTTTCAAACAATTTTTTGGAAAATAGAATGGATTCCCCACAAATTAACTGCCGATAAATAATCGCCTTTAAAGCCGATAAATAATAAAGATTATTAAAATAATCAGAGAGAACTCTAGGTTTTTTGAAATTACATTTCAAATTTTGCCCCAATTCCTAGAACATTTATTTGTATTTGATAAATACGTATTTCGACTACAATGCAGTCATCATCAGTATGAATTAGCTAATCGTAACTATCACTGGGATATGGATTCAGAGATATGTTGTTTGTTGCTAAGACACGCACCAAATTAGCAACAAACAACATATCTCTGAATCCATATCCCAGAGATAGTTACAATTAGCCAATGCATACTGATGATGACTGCATTCTAGTCGAAATACGTATTTATAAAATACAAATAAATGTTCTAGGAATTGGGGCAAAATTTGAAATGTAATTCCGATAAATAATACTTACCTCACATTTTTTGACATCAAATGCTTGATATGAAAAATCATACTACCATACTACCATAACATGTAATGTAGCTCAGTTGGTAGAGCATTGGTCTAAAATGCCAGAGGTCGTGGGTTCGATCCCCATCCCTAGATGTGTATGATTTTTCATATCAAGCATTTGATGTCAAAAAATGTTATCAACGTTCAGACATATTGATTAAATGTCAAAGTAAGTAAACGCTAGTCGCTTCCGTTGGTATAATATAACCGAAAGGCAACCATACTAACAATGGAAATAAATAGACGCTAGTTTACAAAAAACAATTTGAAAATACTCTATATAAAATTCATTACATGTATAGATAATAAATAATTCAATGAAAATGGACTGGTATAACTTACTTAGCGTTTTTTGGTCCTGTGCGTGTATAATCAGTATAATAGAAGTCATCGTCAGATTCGTGAGGCACCAGTGGCGTACATTGATGTGTTGGCGAAGTGTGCGACCCATACCCATCTGCATTTAACTGGAACAAATAATATGTATATAGATCTATTTTTTCTTCTATCAAATGAATAAAACATTCAATATGAATAGTGGATATTCGATTTATGTACTACAATATATATACAGGATGTCTAAAAAGTATGGACATGGCATAGTAAATCGTTTCTAGAGGTAGGTAGATTGTAAAGGCAGCCCTGGACGGGCTACACTTCGACCATAAGGTCCATTGTGATGCCTTAGGATGTGAGTGGAGTGGATGAATTTGTTAGTAGACTAGGAATTGGTAGGATATGCGGCTGCAGCCAACTATGATAGGAACTATGCCGATATTCATCTGGAGTTCGTGAAGGAAACTGCAGAAAACCTTCTCAAGCATAGCCGGTTACTTCGTTCCATAAGCCGACAGTTTAGTCAATTTACCGCCCCTTTTTTTTAAATTTTTATAATTGACAAACTGCCGATGTCGGGACTCGAACCCATAACCTCCCAGTTTCCAAGTACTGCATACTGCACAGACATAATGCCTTAGACCGCGCGGCTACTTGGACTGGTGAATCGTTTCTAACAAAAATTTTCAAACGGTAATCCCTAGTAATTTTTCCCGAGGAATCGAATGCGCTAATCAGATTTTGGGTCCCATGGACCTACAAGTGCGAAACAGGCTCTAACTTTGAAATTTTAAAAGGAAACTCAAATATTTTATTGCATATTCATATTCTACGGAAAAAAATTCGTATCTTTTGTATGAAAACTTTGCCTTAAAAGTACTTTCTTCTCTCACTAGAGGGCGTTTTTTTCGGAGAATTTTTGGAGAAATTCTACGAAGAATGAAATATAATAGAATTTATTGACTAGTGAATTTCGATTTATAATAAACTTTATTTAATATTTCGATAAATTTATTATTATAAATCAAATAAATTTTATAATTATTTTGTTATAATAATAACAAAATATTTATATAATAAATTTATTAAAATCGAAGTATTAAATGATTATAATTCGAAATTAACTATTCAATAAATTCTTATTATATTTCAATCATTCGTTGAATTTCTCCAAAAATTCTCCGAAAAAAACGACCTTTAGCGAGAGAACAAAGCACTTTTAAGAAAAAGTCTTTCTACAAAAAAGTTTTTCTATATTGGTTTCTATTCAAAATTTCAAAGTTAGTTGGACACCCGATATATGTAACCAGTGGTTATAGTCAGTTCACATTCGTTAACATTCTCATCTACTTAAATATTGATTACTTGACCGACATTTTCACTTCAACTGTCGAAGTTATGATATATAGTTTAAAATACAGTGTGTAACAGCAATTTGGTGTGTATTATCGAAATAAATATTTCAATGTAGATCAAACAAGTAAGGAATAGTTTTGGACATGGATTATGGGTAGAATACGTTCTTTTTGCCCAAATTTTACAGTTTATTTGTCGCAAATCCATTCGGTTTTTGAACATATGTTTTGGATAAAATTTTTTCATTCTAATATACTGACAACTTTTGTTCAAAACATTTTCCAAAAAGCAAATGAATAAGGCACAAATCAATCATAAAGTTTTGAAAAAAGAGTGCTATTTTTGGGCGATTCCATTATCGCGGGTGCAACATTTAGACGCATACAAAGTTCCTTAACGATAAAATGAAAAACATTTTTAATGAAATTAATCTTGGAAGAATTACATTTTAACATGTTCACTTTATATTCGTTTACAAGAATTTTAATTTGATATTTATATAGTCAAGAATAAGGTTCAAAGTGCTATCGCAGGTGCAACAAAATTGGCTCTACCTTTCTGGATAATAAGACAAAAACACATAAGTCTGTTAATTGTGAAACGTTTATTATGTTATGCCTTGTTATTTCGTAAGGCGTTAAACTAAGCTATTTAATAAAAAATTCGTTACGCAGGAACTGCGTCAACTTAGCGAATTTCCTTAGAATACTCTCTAGCGGTCATAATTTTAGTGTGATCAAAATGAAATATAATATCTGATATGACTTTAGTATTTGCAAAAATTAAATATATTAATAGCCAAAATAGAACGGTATAACGATTATAGTTTATAGTTACTATGGTATCGACAATCAATTTTTATTACAATAAAATATATTTCATGTACTCGTGTCAAACACAAAATATTAAATATCACTCTTAATATTAGAATAATCGAAAAATGTATAAGGAGTAAAATTGTAGAAAATCAAGTTTGCTACAATTCATTACTTGATCAATTGTCTCAAACTCTAATGTGAACAGAGATATTTAGAATTTTAACTTTCAATCTTTAATTGTAAATATTTTTGTAAATATTAGTGTAACAGAAAAATGATAAGAAACAAAATTACAGTAAAACTTAGTACCTACCTACAACTTAACTCCTGATAAATTTTTCGATTTTTCAAATATTAAGGTAGCAAATGTTAAAGATAGTCAAATTTTGTGTTTTCCCCTCCCTCTAAACCCCCTTTCCCCTCGCCCAATTTTACCCATTAACGAACTTGACCTTTAGAATAACAAAAGCGACTCAAATACCAAATTTCATTCCAATCGGATAAAAACTGTGACCGCTAGAATGTCCACAGACATTTAAATATATATACATATATATATATATATATATATATATATATATATATATATATATAATATATATATATATATATATATATATATACATATATACAAATTTTAGCGGTAGTGATTTTTAAAATCTAATAGGTAGGATCGATGGACATTTGAAGAAATTTTTACGAAATTCCAACATTGGTGCAAAAAAAATAGGTGCATTTCCTTTGGACGAAATTCGCTAAAAACAAAAATCAACACTGAATCAATTCTACTCTCATATCGTCTTTTACATTTAACAATCTCGATCTTTTTTTCGTTTTTATGTTGGTTAATACTTTACTATATACATTTCTAAAATTTGGTGACACGGTTTAAGAATTTCGCGGCACACAAAAGTGCCGCGGCATAGTAGTTGAGAATCGCTGGTCTAGCTTACTTAATTTGGCTCGAACTACCACCGAAAAATTTTTGTCCTTTTTTTATCCTAATACCTCATTATTTTTATATCCAGTATATGTGTAAATATACAAGGGATATTAAGTTTAGAACCAACGTTTGAAAATATTGATCGCAGAAATAAATTTTTGTCATAGGTGTTCATAAAATGACCTAATTAGTCCATTTCTCTATGTCCGTCCGTCTGTCCGTGGACACGATAACTCAAGAACGAAAAGAGATAACGAGCTGAAATTATTTTGCCTATTCTAGAGCAAAAAAGTAAGGTCAAGTTCGTTAATGGGCTAAATCGGACTATGTTTGGGAAAAACGGGCAAAACTACCTATCTTTGAAATCGTAAGAGATATAACAAAAATTTAATAACAAAAAATCTTCTTCTTTTTAAAATAAACAACTTTATGTTTGAGAAATTTTTCCATAAGCTCAGTATATACTGGCTATTCAAACAATTAACTCAGTTAGTTGTTACATTACTTGTTTTTAAAGAATATTTAAAAGCACCAAACAAAATCGGAATCTTACCCTTACAACAGTACCGATCGCTGGATCACGATGGACTGGCGATCTAGTTGGTGGTGTATCTTGGATATGTTTTGTTAATGGTTCCATGACCATTTGTTGTTCGGTTGGTTGTCCAAGCAAGCGCTCCTTCATTTCGTGTATGTAAGGACACCGTTGCATTCTATATCACACTTCCGTCTGAAAACAAAACAAAAACATCATTAATTATTAACTATTTTTAGTCATACCCGGACCGGATAGTTTCAATAACAAACAAAAATATTTTAATAATTGAATTAAATATTTTAAATAATAAACAAATAAATATTAAATTATATGTACGTATATGCCCCTAAGCGAGTATATAAATTTATGTAGATATTCCTTATATGGGAGTCAGTAAACTCCAGGAAATGCTGTCGTTAAATAACAATACGTATACGCTTAAGAAGTTATTATGAATTGATTGGTACATGACAATAAAACGAATTATTTTATACGGTTAGTTTTATCTTTATTTTCTAAGAGTATTGGACGTGATCTCTTAGAAAAACGTGATCTGTGGAAAAAAGCGAGCTTCAAAATAATGGTTACAGATAGTTAAACTTTTATATGAGCTTCGTTAATCTAATATACTATAAAGCTGACTGACTGACACACTCACTCACTCATCTATATAAAACCTAACCCACTTCTAGTCATGCTAGAAAGATGCGGTTTTTGCATTCGACACGAAATTGCTTCAAATCGACGAGAAAAATCGGAAAACTTCAACTTTTTCATTGCAACCCCGCGGGAAGACGGAATAACATCCCCCGAAATTATTAATTTTTCTGTTCATGCTAGAAACTTGGAATTTTCACCAATCGACCAAAAATAAAGTCAAACAGAAAAATTCCAAATATCCAAATATTCCATATATCGGATAGTGGTTTAATTCCTTGACATCGAACGCTTAATATGAAAAATCATACACATCTAGGATCTGAATCGTACTCACGACCTTTAACATTCTAGACCAATGCTCTGTCTCTGATCCACCTGAGATGTTATGACAGTGGTATGCATATCATATTTCACTATCTTTGATGTCCTGTGATAGGGACATGCGGACGGAAGGAGAACCACCCCATCTCAAGAAAGGAATCGTCTGGTATGCAGACGGATATAAAACTGAAGAAGGGACCGGGGCGGGAATCTACGGTGAGAGACATAATGCAAACATAAGCCTGAACTTGGGGAAATATGCCACGGTCTTTCAAGCAGAAGTCTATATATGAAGTCTATACTGGCTTGAAGCAGAAGTCTATACTGGCTTGCGCCCGCGAGACCCTAGTATAGGCTACATAAACCAGAACGTATGTATTCTCTCGGACAGTCTAGCTGCCCTAAAAGCCTTGCCTGGAACTGAGGTCACCTCAGGGGTAGTCAAGGATTGTCTGGAGGAACTGCTGGAGCTGGCAAAACGGAACAATGTTAAATTGATCTGGGTGCCGAGTCACAGTGGTTTCGAAGGAAACTTAAAAGCAGATACCTTAGCAAAGAAGGAAGTCGGAATACCTTCATAGACCCAGAGCCTGTTTTAGGAATTCCAAGGACTGCATGTAAACAGGTAATCAACGAGTGGTCAAATGCTAAACACCGTGATCACTGGGAAAAAGTACCGCGGCAGGAGCTCGGGAAAATACTGCTTCCAAGTGGCTGACTCTCGATGCACTGAAGCTGAACAGGATGCAACTACGGAAGGTTACTACCGGATTCATTACTGGGCATTATCCCCTCCGGAAGCATCGACACACAATTGGACTCCATAACGGGTCTATTGTGTGCAGATTGTGTGTCGAGGAGGAGAAAACGTTTATGCATTACATTTTCCTCAAAAACTGTCATTAATTAAGGTTCGAGATGATGAGAATATAAGGGCGCTAGACCAAAGCGCGGTCAACATAGACCTTTCTAAACGTTTCTGTTTTGTGATTAGAATATTCTTACAGATTAAAAATTTATAGAAAGAGCGAACTATCGTCTGTCTCGAATATTTATCGAAAATCAGGATTCTAATTTGCAGACTTTTTCTCATCTCATATCTCGCGGCATCACTAGCACTAATGAAGCTTAGTCTAAGAAAACCTATTGCGAAGAACTTTAATTTTATTTCCTAAGTGACAATGCACTTTAGATCTGATCACCATATTACTATTTATCAATATTTCTAACATGGTTACACGAATTGTATAAATTAAACTTCGATCGATTCGTAAATTTGGAATTTCGAATGAAAAGATGCATTTCCGACAGACATATCCTGCAAGAAAGATTTTACAAATTCATATGCAAATTAATATAAAAAAAAAAACAAAACGGTACGTTTTCCGTCAAAATACTGTTTGTAAAACGTGTAAAGTTTAACCAAACAATTTATACTTTGTATACTATAAATTAAAACAGACTCAATAATCGTCTTTGTATATTAATTCTTATTCTAAGTAATAAGAATAAAACTGTCTGAAAGCGAAATACAACATCATTTACGCATCATAAGTATAAAGCCTACTATACACGACACTCTATATAGGACCCAATCACACCAGCAAATTAGAACAAATAAATTGGAAGAAGCTTACATAATATACGAGTATACTATACCATGATTTCTTATTATATTTGCCCGTACGAATTGGTGTGGATGTTTTCATTTTGGCTACGATTTTTTTCATGAATTTTTATACTCAGCATCCCAAGTTTTTAACGGTTAACATTATTGAATGTAGAAAAAAAAATGTTATGGATGTTCAAATAATTCCATTTCCAGAGATCCGCCTATTTGTCAACTCGATAGTTCAAAGAACAAAAAGAAATAATAGCTAAAAATCATTGAGCTAGATAGTGATCAAAAGTTCTTGAACGTATAAAATCGGCCAATGTATCCATCAGTTAGGTGGAAAAATATATTTAAAATCGTACAAGATGGAAGAAATAAATAACAGATGCGTATGAATATACATTAATACATACATATGTATAGCGTACCTTGCTATATACACCAGATGAATATATGAATATATAATTGATAATGAATTCAGTATAAACAGAGTATATTAATTCAGTTAGTTGTGACATTTCTTGTTAAGCTATATTATTAATATTATAAAACTGTG
Organism: Nineta flava; assembly: GCA_963920215.1. Lineage (NCBI taxonomy): Eukaryota > Metazoa > Arthropoda > Insecta > Neuroptera > Chrysopidae > Nineta > Nineta flava. The sequence goes on from OY986040.1 coordinate 118,170,585, forward strand.
CCAAGATGCCAAAAAACCGAATTAATAAAATTTGCAATTCTATCTATTTGTTGCCCCATTTCGTTAAAACTGTTGAACCGATTTTGATAGGACCTTCACCATATGGTACAAGATTTTTCCAGGTAATAGATAAGCTGTACATATTTTTGCCTTATGCATCCGTGACCGCGTGACAGATGTGCCCAAAACCGATTTTTAAATGGTCTGAAATAGAGGTAATCTCTAAAAATCACCTCTTTAGAAGTTGATCTGTTGACATGATACCTCAAAGAAGCGTATTCTAGATATTCTTGAGCGTATTCTAGTGTATATGCGAAAAAATGATTTCAAGTTCGTGAATGGGTAAATTCGGCACAATGCATCGCCCCAGATAGATGATAAAATATCTTTAAAATTGTAAGAGATGGAAGATATTTAGCTTATATAAACAGGCAACTATTGTTTCAAACATTTGTTCATACAACCAATAGTTTAGAATTTTGATGCAATTTGAGTGCGAAGGCAAAGTCGATCAGTTAAGGACGTTCATGCATGAGGCTTGATAGTAGATAAACAAATTTATTATAGTGAATTGAATAGCTCAATTATGTAGTTATCCTCCCGCAAAAATTTAAAACCGTTTGACGATCATTTCAAGAATAATAATCAAACTTTTAACACGGCGTCTTATGAAGAACAGAATTTTTTTGTTCTTAAAATTATAATAACTATATTATTAAAGTAGTCACCATAATAAATAATGTTTATAAATATTCTTTGAAATATGCAGTTTATATAATTGCAAAAAAAATGGTGTGGACGAACATTCGAATTAATTATTTAATAAAATTAAAACTGTTGTGTTAGGTTAGGTTTTTGCCACCATATTTTGAAAACTGTCGACAGCGCACAGTAAAAGAATATACAACATAGTTTATTGTCAGATCTGTCAAATCATGTCAAATCAATTTTTAATTTACATTTACTGATATTTTACAATAAATACTTCAAAAATATTTAGGACAAATAAAAAAAGGATATAAATCGTTGTAAGATTATTAATATACTTTAAAACTTTTTGAAAACCTTAATTAAATTTTATTAAAGATAGTACTCATTTGACTCTAGTGACTCTTGTTGGTTTCTTGCCCCGATAAATTGTGTGTCGTGTATAGCAGGTTTTAATAAGATGTTAACTTGAACATATGATGAATGCTGTAAGCATATTGAATTTAGTAAACGTGATTAAAATTAATAAATAAATATTATATCATATTTAATATAAATATACACACACATACATGCACATACTGTAATGGTGTTTTTATTTAAAAAAAAAAAAAGTTCTTTTAATAAACATGAACAAAAAATATACATTTTTTAAAGTGTTTGTTATTTATGTTAGTCTTCCGTTTTGAATAATGCCCTCCCTAAAAAAAAATCATTTTAATAATACCAGAAATGAAGTCACATTTGAATGATACTTGAAAATATAGTGAAGATATGTTTGAATAAAAGATTTTATATTGTATTATTGTATAAAATCCGGGTTAATACATAATCGAAAAGATTACAATATCAATCACAAAAGTGAATTTGATACAATTTTTTTTATTTAAATAAACACGTAATAATAAGCATAATATAATTGTATAGTTCTATAGTGTATATGTTATGAGAAATAGCCGAAATTAATCTGTTATTGGAATTTTTTGCCCTTTATACGAAAAAATTCATCTAATCATGAGTGTTAGTTTTCGGGAACTAGAGAAAAAATGATTGACCTTCGTCGTTCATTTAAAATCATACTATAGTGTACTCTCGATTATCCGGATTAATGATGGGACAGACCGCGGTCACGGATAATTGAAACACACGGATAATCAACTTTTTTTTGTTTTTTTGATTATAAAATTTTGACAGTTCAAAACGTTAACTTTTTCTTATTGTAAATTTTTTGACAAATAATTTATTTCCTAAATTTTGTTCAAGCAGGTATTTCTATAGAATTTATAAACTATAATACAAGATTGAGGACAGTGCAAATCGTGAGGTATATTGTTGAGGAATGCGTAGTCTATGAACCTATAAGGAATGATTTCGGCTCCGAAATAATGTAGCGCGAGCATTATCTTATAATGCGAGCTGCACGAAGAGGATGATTTCAACATTTTTTAATGAATTTCAACTTCTATGGAGTCTCTAGGGGTAACATCTTTAATTTTAAAAGTAGTCTCTTTTATGTGTTTTTATATACTGTCTTTTACAATTTTTTCTTCTTTTTTAAATGTTTTGTGTTTTAATACTTATTTATTGATTTTAGCTGTGATATTGTGGGCCCTTTACACCCACAATATCACTTTTTATTACATATATTTTCAAGTTTTATCTTTTTAACCGTAATGGTGTGGGCTCTTTACACCCACACTATTACACGTTGTTATATATATATTTTTTTTAAACATTTTTTTTGTTATGAAGTATTGTTTTAAATTTTTTTATTGTTATCTAGCTTTTCAGTTTTTTATCTATTGTAGTGAAGGCCTTTTACACCTTCACGCAACCCTGTTATATTTTTTGTTGTTGTTTTTTTTTTTAAATATAGTTTACGTTTTGTCATTTTATTCCTACCTAGTCATTTCATTTGACTAGGTACTGTTGTGAAAAATCTGTTCAATTTGTTTTTAATTTTTCTTGTTTTGTTATTGCTTTTTAACTTGAGGGGGCTAATGGGAAAGCTCTGGAAGCTCCAATAAGGGGGTGGGTTTAGTGGGAAGTCTGGCTGACCAGGAGTCTCACACTCTGCCCCAAAAAATATCAAGATTATTATTAACATTGAATTTAAGAAATCATTTTTTTTAAATCTATTGTATTCAATTGTTACGAAAATCTCAAATATTTGTTTTATTTAATAATTTTTTTATCTGTCATTTTATTTTAATTAGTGACGTTACTGTAATCAAACATTAATGTGAAAATAAATTAAGTATATTTTCAATGGTTATGGTATGTAGAACCACAACAGTTGATATATAGGTCACGTCATGGTAGGACAGCGTTTTCATGCGTTCAAAAAAACCTAAATATAAAAATGATTTTTTGGACGTTTAAAAGACTTTATATAGCGCATATTCAATTTTTGATTAGAATTTTACTAACAATATAAGACGCATTTCAAAAATGTGTCAACTGGCCAAAGTTTAGACCCAATTTTGTAATGACTAGAAATATAGAACGTAGAAAAAATTTTTTATCAAATTGTTTGTAAAACATTCTAATTAGCCCATAGCTGGAAAATAATTATAAAATGTATTTACTAAAAAATATATAATAAATAATTTTGTTTGACATTTATATCAAATTAAATAAACAAAATAAATAACAGCTATAAAATACCAACTTAGAGAAGTTTCACATCTCTGGTTTTCTGTTGAAAGTAAGGAATAATGTTGAATATATTTTTGAAGTGGAATGCTTATAAAATTAAAACATTATATATTAGATAATCAAATTATTGTAAATTAAAAATTGTTCGTAGAAAATTGTTTAAAAATATGTGAAAAATTTATTAAAATCGATTAGAAAATAAATAACTTATATGGCCTCTGATTTATTCATATATTTGCTATTTTTATATTTAATTGTCTCAGATATTTTCCAATACCATTATCAATTAAATATGAAAATACGTATTGATTATGAATTTTTTTTTTCAATTTCAAGGTAAAATATATAATATATGTAAAATGTATAATATATGGGGTGGGGCTATTGATCGAAATCCTTTAAAATTTTTATCGAAACATTTCTATGTTTATTAATCTGTTATTGACCTTAAATAATAGCAGAAACTGATCTCAAAAGAATTGAAACAATTATTGAAAAGTACTATTCACGATCGAAGCATTGCTAAACTACTCAAGTGAATACCAAAATATATTTTTTTGTTTTTTAATGCGTTGCTCACAAATAAAAACGTGTATTTGAGTTTTGTTGAAAAAATATTAAATTTTTTTCGGAAAGAAAAATATAATATAATTTTTTAGATTTTATCAACGCTTCCACTAAATTTGTACTAAAAGAATTAATTCACTTTCTCATTCGCATTCCATCCTGAGTATAGATGTTGCCATATGCTGGTATTGCCATGAGAATTCCATACATATGCAAATTCCATACATATGAAATATATCGATACGCCAATTAGAAGTGATTGAAAACTGAGTTATAAGATTTGCTTAAATAGTTAGCTTGATTTGTAAGCTAATAAAATCATGTTAAATACTTAAATTCAAAGCACTTCAATGGGTAGGTTTGACGATGCGATCGAATGCACTAGCAAATTTTTCAGTTTCCAAAACCACCATACAATTATAAAGATTATCAAAGATAATCAGATAGAACTCTAGATTTTTTAAATTAAATTTCAGAAATAGCCCCTATTATAAAATCCCTAATTTGTATTGTATAAATACATATTTCAATCACAAAGTAATCATCATCAGTATTCTCCGGGAAAATTTGTTACTCGTTGCTAATTTGATGACTGTGACTGTTTCACAACGCTTCAAAGTTTTTCTTCTCGTTTATATGATTCTTAAAGTAGGCTACAAACGCGGAACATTGTGCAGCAACATTGAACTCCGTCAACAAAATATTTTTCCTACTGACGGGCAACCAAAATTGGGAACATAAAATTATTACTTTATTACTCTATCTTAAAAATTCCATCACTTGTCATCTTGTCTCTATCCATCTCATTTAATTTGTAGTTTATTTATCTACTAGTTTATTTGTATGTTTCTCTACAGTTTTTTCAAGTTTGTTGCGTGACATTTTTTGTCACACATTTTTTTACAATCTATGTAATAAAACATAAAAAAATATTAGGAAAACATAAAACTTTAGATAATATGTTGCAAATATCGCTACACACGAACAACTTGTACAGCAACATTAAACTCTTCCCACAAAATATCAAATAATTTTGATTATTACAGCAACTAGATCAAAGACATGTAATTTTGTTCTGCAACATCTATACAGACTAGCAACCTACTATCGAACATTCTGTCCTTAAAATGTTCCTGCACAGGTTGCACGTCTGTAGTCCCTATTTATAGATGCTAAAGTTGTGTAGTGACCAGTCAGTCAGCCAACTTCATTGATTGTGCTTGACCTATCAACGTTGAGCACGTGATCATATTTGGACCAATATTGTGATTGAGTTTTTGATCAGCTGATTTTGACATTTCTTTTAGTTTTGAATATATTTTGTATTAATTTTGTGAATTAAATTCTGCAATTTTAATTAAATCCTAATTTTGAATAGAACCATTATCTACATTCATAACTTGTTTTCTAAATTTGTGTATGTAGATGATTTTTGTTTGCATTTAATTCTGAAGGACTTTGTTGTAGATTTGAAAAGCTTGAAATACAATTTACTTTAGTATACTGAATTGAAAACTGAAAACAATCGAGCTCTCTCGATTTACTTTGAATTGTATGCATATATTACTATTGATAGATAGAATAGGCAAAGTCAAGTCTAGACACAAACAAGTTGAATAAAAAGAAATGATTAATGAGAAAGTTAAATGTATATAAATTTCTTAATATGACAACTTGATATAGATCCATATAATATATATTTGTATGTAGTAAGATTGCCGAAGAGTATACATATATGCACTTTTTATTGGTTGTAATAATTATCTATATCGGTATTTCATAACGTGAGCCCCACACCCCACATAGGGGAAATTCGAAAATTTACTTAAACTTATCTAAAAGTGATCTGGTGTATCGACTCATTGAAACATCTGGGTAAACATAACAAACCAGTCTAAGTGGCCGAGCGGTCTAAGGCGTTATGTCTGCGCAGTATGCCTACTTGGAAACTGGGAGGTTATGTCTTCAAATCCCGATATCGTCATTTTGTCAATTATTAAGAAAAGAAGGGGCGGTTAATTGACTAAACTGTCGGCGTATGGACAAGAACGAAGTAACCGGCTATGCTTCAGAAGGTTTTCTGCAGTTTCCTTCACGAACTCCAGATAAATATAGGCATAGTTCCTACCGCAGTCGGATGCAGTCGCATATCCTACCAATTCCTAGTCTATACACAAAAATTCCTTCCACTCCACTCACATCCTTAGGCATCACAAAGGACCCTATGGTCGGATTGTAGCCTGTCCAGGGCAGCCTATACAATCTATCTATCTAAACATAGCAAAGTTACTATTGGCTGGGTGCATGGACATTCGATATCGATGGAAACGAGAAGGCTGATGACTTAGCCTGAACGGATGCTAGTGCTCCCCTAAACGGACAGAATCATTTCTTGGAGTGCCGAAAAGCACAATCAAATATAAAAAAAAAGAATGGGCGGTACGCGAGTCCTATACCGTTCTTAAGTAAATACTCATGGCGAGGATCAGGCTCTCATAAAAAGCTTCTCATGGATAAACGAGCGTTTAAAACTAGGAAAAAAACCAATTGAGGATACTTACTGGCCACGGCAAACTCAATAACATATGCATAAAATCAATCTAACAGGGAATGATCTTTGCGCACATTTTGTCATGAGAAGGAGGAAACTGGAATTTACATCATGTGTGATGTGAAAACCTCTCTTTCAAAAGATGCTATCATTTGGAATTGATAGATCTCCAACCAGATGCAATCATTGAACTGCCGCCAAGAGATATCCTAACGTTTATCAAAACTGTAGGACTGCTGGAACACCTTTGATTAAAAGGAGGTACAATAGATCAAATTGGTCGCAATATAAAAGCTCTTTATAAGACTTACTCCTGATTCGAATCTAAAAGTGACCTCACCTTGAATGTGAAAATTTTTAAATAATTAAATAATACTTACTAAAAGATAAATTATTTTGTTTTTAACTGTTTTTATTTCTAAAACCTAAGTTATGTGTCCTGAACAAGTTGTATTAAGGCTTAGCTTAGGGAATAATTCGATTGCATAGTAAAGTTCTATTCCATAGGGGCATGGTAAAAAAGTTTGAAAAATACTAGGAAATGTTGGGAAACATTATACTATAATTAAAATTAGAAGTGCGGGAATCAGTTTAATGACTCTCTTGTTAAGGACGTTTGGTGACTTCATAAAAAATGATTAAAAAATTTTTAAGCTACTAAAATTGTGTTTGTTGATGTTAACTTTTATTTGACACTCACTATACCGCCAGATACAATATTCAACCTCGTGTGTACTTTACTTTTATAATTAGGCCATCACACTCTATTTCTGTGATAAATTTCAAACTATTACGGCATACATCAAAAATTTCAAACTATTACGGCATACTTCAAACAGACGATCGGACGTACACCCAAATGAGCCCATAAGTTTCCCATTTTGCTAAGTTTGGCCCGAAACCGTTCCACATAAATTAGAAGATATATTCGTTAAAAAAAATTTAATAAAATAAGCTGTACGTACTTTTGGTCAGTCTTACCCTATATTGTTTATACATTTTTATTATATTGTTTATACATTTATATATTCTCTTAAAAATAATTAATTTAATATTGTTTACATCTCTTTTGTCTGTTCTAATTACTGTTAAAAGTATCTCTATATTTATCTATTGAGGTATCCTATCTCTCTAAAAGTATACATATAGGTGAGTATATGTATATAGGGTGACCCAAAAAAGATTTTACTCTTACAATTAAACTCTTTTACCTTTTTCTATTGAATCAGTTTTTCTTGAACGATTAGTGAAACTCAGTAGCTATGTACACTCCCGTTCATAAAAATTGAACTAGTAAGTCACATCCAAAGCGCATAAATTACTAAATATATGTATAATATTATATACAGTAACATTTAGAACGTTTCTATTGGTTCAATTTTTATGAACGGGAGTGTACACTTACTGTGCAAAAAGTTTGGGTACCTGATTTTTTTCGATTAGCATATTTTGAGACTAGCTGGACATCAAACATGCAGAACGTTTGGGACTATCATTGCGTCACAACGACTGCAGGAGTTGTCACAAGGAGGTAAAGTTAAAGACGGTAGCTTATCTGCTCTGCCAGTACCCAGGTCTTACTCATAATAAGGTCTTACTTTCCCTTCTGGGTCAACCATTCTTTGACAACCTCGCTGAGAGTCAACACATTATTGCTGTACTGTAACAGTTATTTGAAAAGGTGGTAACAAGGATGAGTCACCCTCTCTCGATATTACAATGAACTATAAAGTCTAAGTGTGTCGTATCCTGGTCAACAACCTAACCGAACCTAACCAATGTTGAAAACCAAGTTTTCCAATTGAAAATCACACAATTTTTGGAAATTTTTTTTAAATTTGTTGGTATTGGTTGGTAACATTTTTTGACATCAAATTCTTGATATGAAAAATCATACACATCTAGGGATGGGGATCGAACCCACGACCTCTGGCATTCTAGACCAATGCTCTACCAACTGAGCTACCTTAGATGTTATGGTAGTACTATGCATATGATCTTTCACTATCATTTCTGATGCCATTGTATTATTAATTTTGTTTATTTACTATTAACATATTTTTCAAAAAATTGTTTTTTTGTAAACTAGCGTCTATTTATTTCCATTGTTAGTATGGACGCTAGTTTACAAAAAAACAATTTTTTGAAAAATATGTTAATAGTAAATAAACAAAATTAATAATACAATGGCATCAGAAATGATAGTGAAAGATCATATGCATAGTACTACCATAACATCTAAGGTAGCTCAGTTGGTAGAGCATTGGTCTAGAATGCCAGAGGTCGTGGGTTCGATCCTCATCCCTAGATGTGTATGATTTTTCATATCAAGCATTTGATGTCAAAAAATGTTATCAATGTTCAGACATATTACTTAAATGTCAAAGTAAGTAAACGCTACTCGCTTCCGTTGGTATAATATAACCGAAAGGCAGCCATACTAACAATGGAAATAAATAGACGCTAGTTTACAAAAAACAATTTTTTGGTATTGGTTGGTTTTAGAGATTTGGTAGTTTGTATAATTTTAAAGAGGACAAATGTGAATTCTGTGAATGAATTATGTTTTTACAATTTGAAAAATCTGCTGTAGCTTAAGGAACATGGGATTTTGTTGCTACTTTTGTAAGTTTGTTTATGTGAATGGGAACTATACTGTTTAAAATTTTTCGTTTTGCTTTAGCTATATGTTAAAATAATTAATTTTTAAACATTAATATCTAACTAATTATTCAGAATTGGTTAAAATTTGGTAGTTCGTGTATTTGACATTGAGGTACGTTCTTTTACACAAACCACCTTATAAATTGAACATATAAACTTTTATTGCACATATATTTTATGAAATATTGCTTATTCATATATTTTTAGAGCAACCTATATATAAACATAATAAATCTACCTACTACCTATAACTAAGTTATTGAATATTTATTTATGCATTACGGAAATTTCATCTCCTTTTAAAGGTTATATTCACTGTGAAAGTTAAATGAATTATATTTTAGATTGATAATGATATATATTTATTTTATATATATATATATATATATATATATATATATATATATAAACAAACTTTATTTTTATTACTTTAATTGGTAATATAATAAAAGAGAAAAAAACCAATACTTGAAACTACAATTTGAAATATTTTAATTCAAGGCTAAAACGATTTTTTTTTAACTATGTCGGTCAAATTTTAAATTTCGTGTATTCATTTGAGTACATTAAAATTTTTCACAGTTTTCTATGAAAATGTTAAAATCAAATGTTAAATTTCTATGAAAATGTTATCTCAGCTAAACTATCTGAGGTGTTAAAACCACCAAATTTTTGGAATTATTGTTTTAATATATTGGTTGATTTTAAAAGCTTTGGTATTTATTATCAATATTATTAAATGGAAAAAAATTTGAAGCAAACTCTATCATTAAAATTTTTACTAAATCCAATTACAATGTCAGGGAAACAGATCAATTTTACTTTTTTATTCGCTATCATATGCATGAAGTTTCTTTTTTCCGGTAATGATTTCTGTTGTTTAGATAAAAAATCTTCTTTAACCTACACATGAGACAAAATTTGTTGAATCATTTTTTTATATCACGAATGAAATCAAGATGAGACGAAAATGTATCGATGAGATTTGTAAGTGAACTGGTATGATACCAATGGTATCTGAAAGTATTTTTTTGAATTTCGACGAAAATGAGAACAGTTTAACGCTTGACGTATAAGATTACATGATTAACCCACAAAATTAGAAATTTGATGAGAAAGATAAAATTCACGCAAAAACACTAAAAAGTTTCGTTTGTCTTACACTTAACAGGGAATACCCCTATTGATGTAGAATATATCGTGTAAAAAATATCTCACTACCCCTTACGAGATCAGAAATAACATCTATATCCATGCAAAATTTTGACTTCCAACTATCGCGATATTTTTTAAGATCGATAAATGGACGTTTAAGAAAATTAAATTTTAAAATTGTATATTATATCAGTTGGTGTTCCAGACTTGACTATAGGCTTAGTTTAGCCCAATCTTCGGTTCGACGTTCTTCGTTTGAAATGTGAGTTTGTTGTATACAGGCCTGGGCGTCATATTTATAGCAACTAGCTAAAGTTAAGGAACAAATCTGGTCAGATGAAGACCTAGATGAATTTTTTTAGTTAATTTTCGAAGAAAATGTTACAGTTGAGGTTGCACTGATCAAATATCCATCGATATTATTTAGATCTATATACCGCATTTTAGTTCACGATTTCAGTTCGATCGGAATGAAATTTGGTATGCGATGTGCTTTTGGTATTTAAAAAACAAAGTTCGGCACAATTCGGTCACAGAGAACGGTTGATTTAGAAAGAATCGCAAAATTTGGAATATCTCTCTTATATTGGTAAATTTAACATGAGTAAAGTTACAGGAAATAAATTTTAGCTCAATTCGTCTCCTATCCATTTTTCTGTATTATTTACAAAAATATTTACGATTTTATTATAATAATACGGAATTTTAAAACTGTTGCCAAAAGGTTACTTAATTTCATGTATATTATAAATTCATTTCTATGAGAATATTCGCCATAATCTAAGTAGTCAAATTTGTTTCTAATTATGCTTTGGAGAATTAGAAAATATAAAAAATTACAACAAAAAAAAAAAACACGGCTAAAATGAAGAAAAAATAAATAAATAAAGCTATAACTATTTCTTAGAAGCATTATTAATGTCATCATTAATTAATTCGATGACACTATAGCGTATGAAAATGTATTTGACAACTGTTGATTTAAAACACGGTAAAAAATCACCGTTATTATTATAGTCTCCAGTAGCATCAAATAATATAATCATTATAAATTATTTCTTGAAAATTACTTGTGACCGCACACATTTCGAGTTTAACTTGAAATAAAAGAATCAATCAATCAATAAGAACAGATCAGTTCAAATTAATCTTGATTTACTTAATTATAAAATCATTGAGAATTGTCATTAACGCGTATTTATAACAAGAAGAAAAAAAACTCAACGATAAAGTAGGTTTTCAAACGTGAAACGGATCTTTAAAACAATTGTGTAGCGTTAAAGATTTCAGAATCAAGTTATAAAATAGCGAAATATCCAAAATGAGGCTTTTGGTAAAGATTCTAAAGTATTGCAACTGCTGTAGAAGACTTAACCAGCTTTAAATCAGCTAATAAATAAATAATGATGTAAATGACTCCTCATCAATTTGCAGTAATTTGAGAAAATACCATAAAAAATATACAACTTGCGTGGAAAATTCTAAATAACTTTTGATTTCCCAACAGAATGTACACAGATTCTTTGATAGATCATCTGTTGACCACTCTCATCGAAAAATTGCATCAACAATTCCCTTGTTTAATCAAGATAATAATATAAATAAAACACATTTACACATATAAAATATTTCATGCATCTTCAATCCCATGAGACTAGTTTCAAAAGTAATAAAACTTTTATATGGACCGCATACAATAAGAAAATTTCCCGCCATTTTCAACATATAATAACAAACAAAAAATAATAGAGTATCACTTACCCCAAACAGATTTTTTTAAATTCATCGAGATATAATCAAAAATTTCTGATAAATTGATTTTATTGTCAATAGAGAAATATTTATTGTTGATAAATTAACACAAGTTTTTCGTTTGGTGAGCACTTTTAAAAGAACATTTTTGATATGATTTCTGTTTTACTAATAATAATAATAATTACTGTTTTATCACAACAATGTTCAAATTTCTTATTCTAATAAACATGATTTATAATAAATTAATAACAATAGATATTAATAATCATCGTAATAAATATATCGTAATAATGTATCGGTTGTATATATTATATATCGATGTCGAACACACGTATCGAAAACGCATATTACAAATAAAATTTCTTACTTGCTATTTAATATATATGTCTAAAAATATACAGAAAAAAAACACGGCATAAAAACACGGAACGCAAAGTAAAACATATCATCCATACATACACAGATGTAATATGTATGTATGTATGGATGTATTTTCATATCGATATTAGAAACGATTCAACACGAGTTCATCCGATATATATACCTACATGTATCTCGGCTAATATCTCATATCATTTTTTATATTTCAGCGTATCTGATCGAAAATGTCATCCCCAGGTATATCTTTGTTGTTTCTCAATAGTTTGTTTAGGCAACATTTACAACAGGGGGTTTGTTCGAGGCTTTAGTAAATTTTATTGTGATCAAGACTCCTAAACTACCCACAGTAGTCTTCAAAAACATATAAATTATGCCCCTTCTCTGTTGTTACCTTTTATCTGATCTTCAAAAGAATCTTTATCCAAAATTACCCTTCAACGAAAAAAAAGCATAATTCGACCCATGCATCCTCAAAAGCTGTTAGAAATTTCATCTTTTTTGAGACTTTATATAATTATAACTCGCAAACGCTAGATATATAGATAGATAAATCTTTGGGTACATGAAAAGTATTGCACTTCGACGTTATGGCTCATTGAACCCCCTCTACTTCAGTGTGACGAGTTTGCATCTCCCATATCTTGGCAATAGCCTGGAGCTTGCTTGGCAGAATTTCTGAAGGTTTATATATTCGGGGTGAAATGAACCGAATATATAGTATCTGCTGCAATCGAGTTAAAGATGATGTGACTGGATGTTCGTCTTCGCCGCACAGTCTACACATTATGGATCCAATGTGGAGTCCTATTGTGAGTAGATGCTTTCGTAAGTGATAATGCCCGGCGATTAGTCCGGTAACCTTTCGAAGATGTATCCTGTTCTGGTTGAGTGAACAGGATACATCTGGTCGAGGAGCATAGAGGTACATTGGAGTTGAGAAGCAGTATTTTCCCGAGTTTTTATTGCTGTGTATTTTCCCAGTGACCACGGTGTTTAAAGTCTAACCACTCAAACGGTAATACCTGGGAATGATATCGCGAGTTCCTTTGCAAAATAGTTAGTCATCTGCTAATTGATACTAAAAAAAAAAGATTTTATGATTCTACTAAAAAGATTATTTATTTTATGTTCGGACTAGAAAAGATCAACTTGAAACAAGTAGCCAAATGTCTGATTGCTTATAACCATTTAATAAATCTTTCTGGAAATATATTGTATAAATCTTGTCCGGCAAAGTTGAAAAAGATAACACTCTCGCCATAAGATACTGATAAAAAAGACAAACAAGTAACCATTTATTGTAGCCTTTAGTTCTTATAATCAGACAACTTTCCACGCTTTGAGATAAATATAAATATGGTCTCTCTTTCTGTGACGAAGTAAACTCTGATGTATACATAAGAAAAATCCCCACATTTTATAAAATATAACGTCCGATATCAATATTCATATAAACTATTCCAGCTTTTAAGACTAAATTGGTAACAAATTAGATTGGGTAAGATTTTTGAGGTAATGGAGATATCGCGAGTATAAACATTTTTGGAAAATAAATTCGCATTACGAACTATTGAGATTTCTCTACCCATTCAATTTTTCAGAAAAAATAGCAAGACAGACATTATTAAAACGACTTATTGTAATTTAAATGCCATAACAACAAAAATATAGTAGCATTGTTGCACAATTGTTGGAAAAGTGAGATAGACCGCGTTTTCAATGCATGCATTCTACAAATTATTGAAGAACAAAGACAACACGATTTAAAATTAATTTATATTAGAATGAGATAAAAATATCGCTCGCTGTTAGTTTTGATGGAATAATGTCTTTTAATATAACAAAACAGATTTGTTATATGGATGATGGCAGAAAGCAAGGCTAGGCGGCTCTGGCTACAAGCAGTGCAAACACTGAAGAGTAACAACACAAAAACGAGCAACACCAAACAGTAAATAGGCGTTTTGGTACGTTCGTTCGCTCGGTTCAGCGTAGCCATAACATTCAACAACATAGAATATCATGGCAGGCAGGGTGTGGACTCAATACCTATATGGTTATGCTATTTTTAGAGGCTTTTGTTGTAAACATTCAATAATATTTTATTATAAAATGTGGGTGCAATCTTATCGTAATTAAAATATATGTATATAGAAAATATATAGCAGACTCTATGCTTTTATTATAATAGTCAGTCAATATTTATATTGTGAACGGCTGGGAAAATTATTATTCTATGCCACCAGGAGGGGTGGCAATTTTAAAGTGCTTTTCCTTTCATGTTTTCTGCTATAATACGTTTAGTTTATAATATAATAAATATCTACCGTAATTAGTTGGGGTAACCAACAAAATAAACCCTGTCATTTAAAATCAGAGTAACAAACAATAAACAATTACTTTAAAAAGTTCACGTACAGAATCTGTAAGTGATTCCATAAATGAATGCTTTTAAATTTGTCCAAAAAAGTTGATGAACAAGAAATATTACAGGACGAAGTAAGCCAATCTTGACCTCTTTTGTCCTTGCCACTTCTGCTTCTCCATTTTTCTTTTCTAGTGCGATTGATTGTCCATTCCAATACTTATCCGTCTGGGGAACCTATCCGTCTTCTGGCGGAATGAAATAATTATCCTATCGCTCACTTCTGATTCCGTTGCGTCCTGTTATCACACTCAAGGCAGGCCAAAGTGTTCGTTGTCTCTCGCGACGCTATGATTGAAGTTCTTTCGTCTTTCACCGTTTTATGGTTTTGAGAACATACAATTTGTAAATAGTCTACTTAATAATAAGACTATTTGCTTTCGACTAAAACGATCTCGTATAGACAATTTTTGAAATTGAAAAATGCATTGCAATTTGAGAAATTTTAGACAGAAATTTTTACTCTAACTTAAAAAATCTGTACTTATCGAAACTTTTATTGAATTCATGCATAAATTTAGTTGTTTTGCGTCAAGTATTGAATTAATCTTAATTTTACATCCAAATATTGCTCAGTAATTAAACAGGGCTATTGATCATTGACCACTTTGGTGGCTAAAAAAGAAACCAGTTTTAGTGCGCAGTATAAATTATAGCCGGCCCAGATCTCAAATAAAGTTTATAGTTTCTATAGAAATACGTGCATTAACAAAATTTTGGAAATCGATTATTTGTCAATAAATTTAAAATATAAAAAATTGATATTTCAAACTGTCAATATTTAGAAAAAAATAATTATTTGACATTAAAAAAATAGATTATTATTTCGTTACAGACAAAAGTCTGCCTTGCTTATTCGTATTCGGGGCGAGGTTTGTTCCTTCCAATCTAGTCAGCTCTGCTCCTGTTCAGAATGTCCTTTTCCTGGAGAAGAAAGGAGTTAATAAGAGCAAAAAACCAAAGTCTTACAAGCCCAACTTCATTTAACTTTCATAAGAAGTAATCTTCTGACGGGATTGACATAACGTTTCACATGCAAACGAATTAAAAAAAAATATTTTAGGTATTTATTTTTTCTTGGGGCTCATTCAGAAAAGTCCACATTATTTTTTGGAATCTAAAATTGATTTTTTTGGGCCAAAAAATGATTGTAGCCTTCTAAAATAAAATATTTTTGTAACTTTATATATTTGACGGTTTTTGAAACAACCACACAAACAGTTTTCTACATTTTCAACTTTATACAACTTTTTTTTTTCATAATAGCATAATTTGACACAAATTCATTACGTACTACATAAGTTATAATGAAACCATATAAATGTGACCTTTCTTTTTTCTCATAATATAATTTAAAAAAACTTTTTAACAAAAAATAGAACCGACGAAAGAAGAAAGTGTACCTACTTCTTTTCGTCGGTAAAAAAACCAACTATTACATGCTCGCATATTATTCTTAAAATGTTCAAAACGTTCCATAGAATTGTTTATGCATGTAGGAGCACTAGATACAGTCCATTTATAAAATTCTTCAAAATCGTATATAGTACATTAATAAAATTCCACAAAATGGTTTATTATTTTTTATCGTAAGTTAAAATTAAAATTTAATTTAGGCCCGTCATACCGGGCCTAAAAAAAGATAGTTCAGAAAAAAACCTGAGATTTCCGGTAATTAAGTTATAATACAGCCGACAGAAATAAAATTTACCCCACATCTCAGTTGTTTTTTTAAATATCTTTTCAATTTTCTACTGCGTAGTTTTTTTTTTTAATTCATCTTATTATATTTTAAGTGAAAATTATCAAAATATGTGTCCTTAAATGAGATCATTTAAAAAGTATATAAGTTGTTTTGCTACGGAATACTTTTACAATAAATCAGAAATATAATTATTAAAAGTTTGAAAGTTCTATTTATATAAAAGGCATTTGTACATATGCAGGTTATTTCAACAACAATAACAATTAATAAACAGCTTTCACATAGAGAGTGAATAAGAATTTTCTCTACAAATTTAAATACGATTTTCCTTTAATAGAGACAATTGATTGATAATCTTTTTCATCTAAACAACACTCCTAAAATAAGTGAAAATAACAAATAACTGAGTTAATTTGCTTAAATACCCGGCATATTTTCTTTATTTATGAAAAAAGTTTCGAACGAAAGTTGTTTATTGCAAAAAGAGGAACATTTTTTGTCTTTAAATTTTTGTTCTATCTCTTACGGTTTGAAAGATAGGCAGTTACGAACTTGACCTTACTTTTTAACTCTAGAACACGCATACGAAATTCCAGCTCGCTCTCTCTTTCTGTTTCTTATCAATTTTGTGGATAGTGTGCATGGCAGCACATCGCGCATTTCATGATCCAAAATTCGTTAAATTTACGTCAACTCTTTCTAGATATCAGTAGTGTAGCGATAAAGTGCAAGGCAGACTCTAAGGTTACTGTTTATGACAAATACTATTAATCCTAATCGATACTCTTCGGATAATTTACAACCGCCTATTTGCCAAATAAGTGTATTCTACTCGTTATTTCATCAGTCCACAACGTCTTCGTCCAGAGAGTGACCTTAAAATCCCTTTGAAATCTTCTATAACATAGTCGCATACAGGCGGCCATACCAACAATGGATGGATACACGTTAAGTTTACAAAAACAATTAAAAAATATGTAAATTGTAGTAAGAAAGAAAATCAAGTAATCATCCGTGTACATCAAGGTAGTGAAAAATTATATGAATCTCACCTATATGGTATCTCAGTGGCAAAGTTTGCAGAATACTTGTCCGGAAAGCTAGAGGTCGTGAGTTCGATTCCCATTCAAGATGTTTAACATTTTTTATACTATGCATTAGTAATCATAAAATGTTATACATGTTCAGACATATTATTAAGTGGATAGACGCTTAATTTACAAATACAATTCAAATATATGTAAAATAATGCTAAAATTGACTCAGAAATTTTGATGTGAAACATTTATTACGGCGTGTTAGACCGACTGTTGGCCCGGAGACGTTAACTCGCCACGCCATCAACAAGTTGTTCATAGTCGATATTATATCAGTTTTAAAAACAAATCAGTTTTAAAAAAGATGCCCAGAGATGGCGGTAAATATACAGGTTCAAAAACGCATTCATAGGTGTCAATGCATATTTTCTATGCAAAATAGTTAATAATAATAATAATAGTTTAAGTAACTGATTGAAAGAATTGAGCCGTCAATTTTTTTGGTATGAAATTAATATGTATTTTTAAAATAGAGAATAATTTCTTTCTTCTGAAAAATCTGAATATTTTGTTTTTGATTATGCCATATTTTTTGAGTATGCCATATTCAATTCTTTTAATAAACACATTTGCATATTTTCATATTTTCTATACAAAATAGTTTCGATGTTTCACATCTGCCAGGTGTCGACGCGACGGCTTAATTGTTTTTTTCTATATCGTGTGCAAGATTTTTCTATATCGTGTGCTTCTCTCTTAGTATAATTTTCAGGTGGGCAGCGAAATATCTCTCTCTCTCAGATAGGACAAGGGAATTTTTCAGAGCAAGTGTTGACGCCCTAAAACAATAACAAGTGTTGATGTCCTAACACAATTATATATTTTAATGTACGCTAATATCATATAATTAACTTTTTCGCTTGGATGCGAATTTTTGCATTTCTTTTATTTTACATTTAAGATTCTGTCGATTTATTATAATTGCATTTATGAACAATTCCATTTATAATTTCAATATATCTTTCGCAAGTATAACAATATTTGTCGAAAGAATTCATCAGGTCAATAACCTACAAAATAATTATGACCGGATGTTAGTCAATCTGAATAGCATACATCAAATACAAGATATATACATATATAATAGTTTCGTCTAATTTCGATCGAACACAAATAATAAGTACCGAACGATATTAAGGTAGTTTGTGTAATAGATATATAGTAGGTTCATAAAATACTACAAAAATCACAATGTAAATCTATTTTTTATTAGAAATTAACATGTAAAATTCAATTAAATTGAAACAGTTCATTGTTTAATAAATAATTAATTTGATAATACTTAATAAGTAAAGAATTTTTCGCTAATGTAATAAATTTTTAATGGATAAAGTATTTATAAAACATTAAATTATTAAAATTTATACGTCAAAATTTATTGATTTTATGTTTTAAATTATTTAAAATTGTGAAGGTATTGTAAAATATTTTCAATCTATTTGTATTTTGCGATTTCACTTTATTCAATAATTTGTTATCATTTTCGAACTGTACTATATATATTTGCAGAAAAGAAAAATAGTAATAATTCATTTCTAGATTCTCGTTTTTGAAATGTCCTTTAAAATGCCTTTAGTTTGAAATCAATTTATTCAAGAGATGGAGGGGGTAGAGAGTTCACCGAAAACTTTTTTAAACACCTATAGAAATTGCCGTACGAAAAACTGAACACCTGATGAATCAATACTTGTGTTATCAACTCTCCAAATATTTTTAAATAAACAAGTTAATGCTGGCAAATGATCATTATTTATCGTTCCAACAAAACTATCCAACAAAATTCCAAGGTTATAGCTATTTATCCAGATCTTTCATATTTTTAATAGTTTCTATAGAAATACCTGTATTAACAAAATTTTGGAAATAATGTTTCATTTATGAACAAAACTTTAAAACAAAAGTTGTTTGTTTTTAAAAAGGGGCATTATTTGCCTTTAAATTTTTGTTCTCTTACGGGTTCAAAGACAGGTAGTTTTGTCCCATTTTGCCCATTCAATGCTCTAAAATACACATAAAAAATTTCAGCTCACTATCTCTCTTTGTTTTTGAGTTATCGTGTTCGTAAACGAACAGCCGTTAAAAAGTCAGAACTAAACTTAATATACCCTGGTATATATTATATACCGGGTATAATAATAATTTGACATAAATTTCCTATACACTCTCTATAAGAATTTTTTTAACCATGAGCAACGCCGGCTTTTCCAGCTAGCATGATATGAAACTATTAAAATATGTGTACATGAAATTATTCAAATTCATTTGTATAGAAAAATCAATTAATGACATTGCGTCTATTACACCAACCACCTTAAGATGAAAATATTGCATTCTAAAATGTATATTCAAATATATTCTT
Organism: Nineta flava; assembly: GCA_963920215.1. Lineage (NCBI taxonomy): Eukaryota > Metazoa > Arthropoda > Insecta > Neuroptera > Chrysopidae > Nineta > Nineta flava. Next base: position 118,190,610 of record OY986040.1, read on the forward strand.
ATATTGAACAAAGATGGAAATATATATGTAAAGCTCCATATGTACCATACATATATTTATTTACTCTTTTTACTCTCTAAGAGCATAACGTAGATATTTTAATGGCGCCAAGCTGTCTAGAACATTTTACTAGTAACTAGTACAAATACAAAGTGCGCTCATGGCGTTCTTGGCGTCATGCAATCTGTTATGTAACACACACTATGATATACAGGATTGCAACAAAATTTTATTAACATTTTCTGCCAGATGTTAGGACAGATCTTTATGATTACACATGCACAAAATCATAGCAATAATTGATTATTTTATTTGAATAATCATTTTTTTGTGTTTTTTTGTGGAGGTGTTTATTATTTGAAGAGAAACCGTTATATTTAAATACAATAATAAAAAACTAAAATGAAATTAGAAAGTGATGTTTTTCTGACGCCTTCAACAATTTTTTAGATTGTGGGATGTTCCAATATTTGCATTATTTAATTACTCGATGAGAAAGAACCCACCGCTAAGAGAGCTATGGCATTAAGCCATAAAAAAGGAAAATACTTATATAAATATATTATGGTAAAAATTCTATGAAATCTCTACTATTATAAAATTTTAAATGTCTATTTATTTGTTCATGCATTTTTTTGTTCGAGTATCACGCAAAGGCTACTGGACCGATTTTGATGAAACTTTTGTTTGTTTAAAAGCTTATGATTAGACTTAGAAACTGGTAAGTATTTTATCTCGCTACGAGTGATAGAAATCGAAAATATTTATTGATATAAAAATTTGGTGGAAGTGTCGATAAATAATTACAGTTGTGGAAGCGGTGGGAAAGATTAATATTTGACGTAGTGGAAGCGGTGAGAAACTACGTTGAGGTTTTTAATCTTAAAATGACGGGAGCCGGAGATTTAACCATCTAACTCGCTAGTATTAGCTAAATCAGCCGGCTGTTGGCTTTTTATGTACATTTTTGGTTCTTTAAAGGAGATTTTTTCTGAAATTGAACATAGTGAGTCCAACCCGTTGAGTTAAAAAACTATTGAGATAAATGCAGGATTATTCCACGGATTTCATGAAATATATATATATATATATACATATATATATATATATATATATATACATATATATATATATATATACATATATATATATATATATATATATATATATATATATATATATATATAATAATTATGCGTAATAATTTGTGAATTTGATTTTGATTTGAATTTAAAAAAAAATTTTCTTTAAGCTTTGATTTAAAGATAAAGAAATCTCGTACATGCACCAAAATTCGAAAAATTTCAAGAAAAACATAAACCTAATACCTAATTTATCACAAACAAACAAAAAATATACAACAATCTACTTACAAATTCATATTTTTCTTTTAATAAAACATTTTTTCCAAAAAAAATATCATAATTCAATCCAAAAAAAAAAATACACAACACAAATTAAATCCTTTATTTAAAAAAAAAAATTAAATCCTTAATTACACCAATATGTTGTTTATTGTATTTTGCACTTTTTGTGGATTTTTCGTACAAAAGAAATTAACGCGCACTTCAATAATTTATATGATTATTATTATGATTGAAATCACTTGTTCAAGAATTCAAAAAGAACTCTTGTACTAAAAACCTTGTTATCTTGAAAAAGAAATAAATAATTATAATAATAATTATTGTTTTTTATGTATATTTACATTCGTATTAATTAATAAATATAGAGCTTTGTTACGACTTTATTTGTATTCTTTATTATTAATATTTGTATTTTTGATATGGTCTGCCGCCGTTTCCACTATATGTTATTTGTAAACAAAGACATATCAGTCAACCAACGCTGTTGTGTATGTTTTCATTAAATAAAATGGTTTTGAAATGTACGCAAACTCAGCTCACAAACTCCACTCTATTATAATATGGTAGTGATGGTGATTTTTACCTCTATATACGGGCTACAATAACAGAGAGGTTATATGTTCAGGGGGTCTATATATACAAAAGTATTTACATACACAAATTGAGAAAACTGATAATGAATTTGAATAATGGCTCAATTCCAAATTCTAATTTAATAAAATTAAACTATTTTCAAAATTTAATACCTGAATATCAAGGTTAGCTTCCTTCAACACGCCGCATGGTCACAAAAGGATCCCGCCAATAAATGGGTGGAGTTCTTCACACACTTAATCCTTTAATTGGTCAGTCAACTCAAAAAATCCTTCAGGTCAGATCATATCCTCAGTCAAATCGGCAAAACTTTTTTAATATCATTGTGAGACATGCACCAAATTAGCAACGACCTACATATTTCTGACTCCATATCCCAGAGATAGTTACGATTAGCTAATTCATACTGATGATGACTACATTATAGTCGAAATACGTAGGAAATACGAAATGTTGCAGGAATTGGGGCAAAAATTTTAAATGTAATATATTTAACTGTTTTTGTCAACTTGTCTATCCATCCATCGATAGCATCCCAGTTGGCAGAGCACTGGTCTGGAGTGCTAGAGGTGTTGGGTTCAATCCCCTCAGCCAAGATGTATAAGATTTTTCATGTCAAAGAATGCTACTATTCGTATTATATAATAACACAATCATATATAACTTCAACATAGCCATCAGTATAAGCGTCTCGAAATTTGATGGGTAGTGGTTGCCGAAACATCCGATCTAATAACGGCCACTCGATCTGATTATTTTAAACACTTAAAGATTTAAAAATATATAATGTAAATCTGCCTCATGTAACCTTTATAATCAGACTAGGTCTGTATACAGAGGTTATGTGAATGTTTACACCATATTTTTTTTTCTCTGTTAGTGTCGTTAAAATTGAAGGTATACTACGGTCGCTAACACTAAATACATACACTTTGCTGTTTATTATTGAAGAGGTTTACTATAACGTAAATGGAAACAGAGAAAAAAAATTGATATTGACTACAACAACTGTGGTTACATGTGGTAGAGAAAATATCACTGCATGGATGTTACGTAGTACAGCAGTGCATTCTTACAACCATGAGGGTTAAAGTTCGTTTTACATGAAAAGGAGGTTCGATTCATAAAATATTCGTTAAGTGTGTACACAAGAAAAAGGTATATGCTATGTTTACAGGGTTCAAAGTGATGGATCATACTATTCTTCTTCGTTTTTGGCACCACAACTTGTAACTTGCTTATTCTGCTCCCAAAATTAACTTCTTAACTAAACAATTTTAAAGTTTGTGGTCAATTTGGGTATTTACCCAAATTCTTATATCTTTGTTTTTATTCGACTGCCACAGAAGAAGGGTAATGTTTTTCGAGTTAATGTATATTTATTTTTTAAGCACGATCTGTAGCCTAAACCTCTTAATGTAGCCTAAACGGCTGTTAGATTCGACTTAATTGTGGTCCGAATTTTTTGGAGAAAACTAAGCGAAATAATGATGAGAGAAGACCCCATGTAAATTTTCCTTACGACTCCAAAAATCAGAATTTCAAAATTACAAACCGTCCCAAAGTTATAGCCGTTTTCTGACCTTTCTAATGTTTCACCCGGCCCAGATCTCTTATATAGTTTATAGTTTCTATAGAAATACCTTACAACCATGAGGGTTAAAGTTCGTTTTACATCAAAAGAAGGTTCGATTCATAAAATATTCGTTAAGTGTGTACTCAAAAAAAAGGAATATCCTATGTTTACTCCATAGGGTTCAAAGTGAACGATCGTACTATTCTTCTTCGCTTTTGGCACCACAACCTGTAACTTGCCTAGATTGTCTTGTCAGCGAAGCTACCTCCATTGAATTCTATCCAAAGCAATGGCCATCTATCGGATGTCTCCCAGGATCTTCAGTTTGTTTGGTGGTCTTTCGTTTCGTCGCGTACCTTGTATTTCATATCAAATATATACTTTTGGAATTTAGATTGTCATACATCTTTCGACATTGATTGTAAATTTATCCAGATACTATTTTCGTTCACTCCATCAAAATTTAATTTTTCAAAAATCCATAGAGAATCTTCCTGTCTTATCCCGTGGTTTACAAACTGATTGATCAAATCAAAGATTGATAATGGTTTACTTTGATTTATTTTGCTTTCACTAGAACTATAGTTGGAAGGGAAATAAGATCTCTTTGAATCTGTAACGGTATCGCTTCTTCATTATTAAATTATTGTTATAATATTGTTTATCATTTTTATCTGTTGCTTAACAACTATAACTTCCCTCTATTATCACGGTTGCTTTGAATGTTAACAACCTTGGTAATTTGCATATTAAAATAATATAATATTTCATAAATCAATTCAATAAAGATCAATTATATCTTTCATATATATTTATTATTTATTTAAATAATAATTATTTAATATATAACTATCATTGTGACAAACTCTTATCCGATATTTTCTAAATATCGCAGACTATGTCCTGAAGAGTTTTCAGCTGCTAAAAAACATTTTCAGGAACTTGTACATTTGGGTATTTGCAGACCTTCGGATTCTGAATGGTCATCACCTCTTCTCATGAAAAAGAAACCTGACGGTTCTTTTCGTGCATGTGGTGATTATCGTCGACTGAATTCACGGTCCCTGACAGATATCCAATTCCTCATTTATATGATTTCAATGTGAAATTAAATGATAAAAAGATCTTTTCTAAAGTTGATTTAAAAAGAGCTTATTATCAAATTCCTGTACACGATTATGATGTCGCGAAAACTGCCATTATCACTCCTTTTGGTCTATATGAATTTTTGAGAATGCCTTTTGGTTTACGCAATGCAGCTCAAACCTTTTCTAGATTTATGGCAGATTTATTGAAAAATGTAGATTTTGTTTTTACTTATCTTGATGATCTTTTAATCGCGAGTGAAAACGAAGAAAAACACACTCAAGATCTCAAAACTGTTTTCAACATTCTTAATGAAGCTGGAATTTTAATAAATTCTTCGAAATCTATTTTTGGTGTGACAAAATTAGATTTTTTAGGACATCACGTAGATTCTGAAGGAATCACACCTATTCCTTCCAAAGTTGAATCTATTTCAAATTTTCCTATTCCGAACAATCAAAAATCACTCCGAAATTTTCTTGGGATGATTAATTTTTACTATCGCTTTATTCGGAATTGTGGTGATATTTTAGCTCCATTGAATAAACTTGTTGAACATGGTAAAACTTCAACGAAGTCAGTTATTCTTGATGAACGTGCAATTTCAGCTTTTAATTTAGCTAAACAAAAATTAATTGATGTTGTTAAATTAGCACATCCTGTTTCGAACGCTGAAACTTGCATTCTCACTGATTCCTCCGGTACTGGCATTGGTGCAGTTTTGCAACAAAAAATTCATAACGTCTGGAAACCACTCGCTTTCACATCAAGAAAACTGACAGACACTGAAAGACGATATAGTACATTTTCAAGAGAATTATTAGCTATTGTTTTTGGCATAAAAAAGTTTCGTCATTTTATTTCAAATCGAAATTCTTTCATTCAGACTGATCATAAACCTTTAATAAGTGCTATTAATTCTCATAATGAAAATTTATTAAATCGTGATATACGTCACTTAAACTTTGTCAGTCAATATACAACTGATCTTAGATACATTAAAGGTAGTGAAAACATTCCGGCTGATTGTTTATCTCGAATTAATACAATTTCACTACCTTCAGGTATTGATTTGGTTGATATTAAGAAGATTTCTGATCACCAGAAATTTGATCTTCTTCTTATTAATTTGTTAAAAAATCAAAAATATTCTTTAGAAATACGTACTCCTCCGAATTCTCTTTTTAAGGTTTATGTGGAGACTTCTTTGAAAATTCCAAGAATCTTCGTACCTGACATTGATATAGAAGATGTATGGAAAGCTGTCCATAATCTTGGTCATCCATCAATTAGACAAACCTTGAAAAAAGTACGCACATTCTTTTTTAACCCTAATCTTATTTCGCGAATCAAAAATTTGACACGATCATGTCCGATCTGCCAATTAAATAAAATCACTCGTCACACTAAAAGTGATTTTATGCCAATTGAAGAACCAAGTATCAAATTTTCTTTCTTACATTTAGATATTGTTGGACCTCTTCCTCCTAGTGAAGGATATCGGTATATCTTCACTATCATTGATCGTTTTTCACGATGGGTCGAGGCTATTCCAATCAAAACTATCACATCGGAAGAAATTATTAACAATTTGATTGCTTCTTAGTTCTCACGTTTTGGTTTACCTACGAGGATCACTACTGATCAAGGTAAACAATTTCAATCACATATGTGGACAGATTTTTTGTCTTCTCTAGGGATTAAGCATATTTCCACTACTGCTTATCACCCTAACAGCAACGGTATTATTGAACGGTTTAACCGGTTACTCAAAATTTCTTTAAATTGCTGTCAAAATAATAATAACTGGTACAAAATTTTACCTTGGGTACTTCTAAATTTGCGCTCCTCGGTCAAGGAGGATATTAACCTTTCTTCTGCAGAAATTTTATATGGAATTCCTCTACGATTACCATATGATTTCTTTTCAGAAAACGTTGATATATATCATTCTGTTCAACAATCTACTCGAGAGTTGAGAAATAGAATGATAAACGCAAAATTTTTCTTTACCAGACAGTTCACCAACAAAAATGTATTTTTACCTAAAGATTTAGATTCATCAAAAAAAGTTTTTATACGCGAGGATCATGTCAAACCTCCACTATCTTGTAATTATAGAGGTCCTTTCTCTGTTATCAAAAGATTTCCTAAATTTTTTGTTATTGATGTCAATAACAAACCTATCTCTATTTCAATTGACAGGCTAAATCCTGCATAATTTTTTCAATGTTAATCTTATCTTAATTTACTTTGTATTTAAATATAAGATGTACATCAACTATTACAGTTTTTTTCCGAGTGAACAAGGTTGTTTTATGTTTCAACTTTTTTCTAGTCGTTTTTCTTTATTAGTTGATGGGGGGAAGTATGTAGCGGTATCGCTTCTTCATTATTAAATTATTATTATAATATTGTTTATCATTTTTATCTGTTGCTTAACAACTATAACTTCCCTCTATTATCACGGTTGCTTTGAATGTTAACAACCTTGATAATTTACATATTAAAATAATATAATATTTCATAAATCAATTCAATAAAGATCAATTATATCTTTCATATATATTTATTATTTATTTAAATAATAATTATTTAATATATAACTATCATTCTACCTTTACAAATCTAACAATGCTACCGTAACTGAAAATAATTTTCAGGATACTTATGGTTAGAAGTCTTAGAAGATATTTAGAAAATACCATGACGATTATAATTCAATCGAATATTACAGAACCGAGGTGAAAAACTTAGTTAGTTCGTTGGAATTCTATATCCGGACTCAAAAACGTCTGGTATCATCATGTTCCTCTGAATGCCATAATATGTGAAAGTAAAGGATTGAAAAAAATAGACAACCCGGTAAAAATAATAGAAATCAACACCCCTTGTGGATACAGACAAACTAATTTACCGCGGTCAGGTAACAAAAAGAAAGACGCTAAAGAGGTCGCACTCCGAGGCAACCTTTATGAAAATAATAGGACTGACTTCTATGTCGGGAGTTTCAACCATAAGCTCGAGTAAAAATAGGTGGTTAAATGACGTCATTAAATGCAGGGGATTGAAAATTATAAGAATCCTCACGATGATAGACTCTGTCGTGGGATACAAGAAACTAAGGAAATGCGGTTATTCTGCAAATTGCAAAAATACAAATACTATTTCAAGATTATAACCCTTTATAACCCTACTAAAGCAAACACTGGATTGAGTGTTTTATGCTAATGAACATTCGACAAAAGATTTGTTAAGCCGGGGTCCTTGCCTTTAACTTATAGCGTTAACTGAAAGCATACTTGATTTTAGTAGCGTTACCGCTACAAACTCAATTCATTTATACTAAATCGGACCATCATCCTACCCAGTTTTGCTTTTTAAAAGCACTGTTTCATTGTTCATACAAAATTCTAGAAATTATAGATCATATCCTAGAAATTTTGTCATCTTTAACATGGGGAAGTTTTAATATCTTTATATTCATGTGAAAACAATATCAAACATCAAAATCACCTATCAATGGTAAAGGTTCTTGTTACTTATCTACATTGAAATCAGATAATCCTCGTACCTTGTACCATATATATAGTCAATAAGAGGGGATATAAATTCCTCCTAAGAGAAAATAGTAAACTTAGATACTATACAGATCTTACAAGGACATTGATTTTCTAACAAATATTTAGTTAATAAAATTGTTTATTTTATCCGTCGTGACAACAGCATTAGAATTTAAACGAATATTGTAAATCAAATGTCGAAAAACCAATCAAAATAGTTGATTCTATATAAATATTATTACAATTTGTATTATGTTGTCAGGCACAAACAATTACTATTTTAATTTCAAATTATCATTAAAATATTCTGTAGTTCTGTAAAAGCCCGAGAAAACATTTAATGTCTCTACCCCATATTATATAGATGCGCTTATATTTATAAAGGGTTATAAAAATAATGCTAATGACCAAATTGTATGGTACAATAAAACACAAAACAAAAAAATAAAAGAGAATAAAAACAAAGGAATTTAAAACAATGCATATAGCAAAAAAAGGTCTATTTTTAATTTTCCCAGTATGTACAAGTCGTCTCGCGCATAATAACTTATAGACCATATGTAATTATGTTCTTATATATGTATATATACAGGGTGAATCGAACCAAGTGCATAATAGCACACGCCTCCGTTTCTTTCTATGAGGCTCCCATTCCCCAATAACATCCAATAAAAATCGATGAATTAATCATCTCCCTGAAAGAGAGTACTAGGGGAACAGCAAGTAATAAAATCGATTATTATTTTTCCATGTGTTTCGTTTAGCCAATATTGTCACGGAATACTAAAAATGTGTATAGAGGAAGTGTTTTCCAAGAACATCCACATATTTCTCACAACTAAATAATAAAAACAACAGATCTCAATATTTCTAGACATAATAAGCATAAATATCTTTGTTTTTATTTGACTGCTACACAGTGATGGATTTAAGCCTAGGCCCGTGAGGCCCGGGCCTAGGGCGGCATGATTTTAGGGGCGGCATAATTTTCGGGATGACAAAATTTTATAGACGAAAAAATATAATAGCAGTTCAAATTTAAAAATTGATTTGGTATAAATTTGCCACGAATGTATACAAAATTTCTAGTAAAATGTATTAAATATTCTAATTATCGAATTTACTTTTTAATTTGTCAGTGCAATGATAATTTTTCAATAGACAATTATAGACATTATCAAATAATGTTATATATTTATTTAACAAAAAAAAAAGAAATAATCAAATTGAAAAGCTTCTCAAAAAATTTTTTTCAACACATTTATGTTTCGAAAACTTTTTTAATTTTTGTATTCTTAATAAGATCAATCTCACTATATACAGAGCACCCTGAAACGACTTCTAAATTTGTTTTCAGTCTTAAGTAGGAATAAAGTAAATTAATATAAATTAAACATCTTTTTAGTATTCGTTAAAAAGTCCAAGCTTTTTTTGTTTATAAAAGCAATTTTTCATTAAAAATTTTATATATTTTTTTACATCCAATTCGTTGTATCATCAAAATAATTTTAAAAAAATAAATCAAAATCCTTATCCGAAATCACATCCAAAAACGGCATCATATCAAACGATGCCATCAAAAGGGCGGCAGCAAATCAAAATCCGCCACTGCTGCCACAGAAGGGTAATGTTTTTCGAGTGTATGTATATTTATTTCTTTAGCACGCTCTGTAGCCTAAACGTCTTGATGTAGCCTAAACGACTCAAAAAAGACAAGGGAAGAGTGTGTTTGTCTATTTGTACGAATTGTTTGGAGAAAACTAAAGCGAAATTATGATGAAAGAAGAAATGTAAATTTTCCTTACGACTCCAAAAATCAGATTTTCAAAATTACAAACCGTTTTCTGACCGTTCAAATGTTAGACCCGGCCCAGATCTCTTATATAGTTTATGGTTTCTATAGAAATAAAATAAAATAAAATAAAATATAAAAAATTGATGTTTCGAGCTGTCAATGTTTAGAAAAAAATAATTATTTTTTAATGCAGTGGGGTTTTTTAAATTTCATATTACTTTTACTTTGTTCATACTTCAGTACCAATAATTCCAACATTTGCCGAATACGTATTCGGACTTAATAACATCTACATTCTGTTTAGACTAGACATGGTTGTTTTAAAACAGCATTATTATACATAGAAAATACGAAAAGGGGGTTGGAGATGAATTCTGTTTTAAAAGCATCAGAGTTATATCTACCCTTATAATAAACGTGCAGTAGTAGCGAGGGTGGAATACCATCACAGCTATCATGCACATGCACGGCAGTTATTATTATTTGTTGGTACGCTTTGGTACAGTTTAACCAAAAGTAAGAAGAAATTAATTGTGAACATTTCTATACAGTTTTGCAATTTATTTTTCTCATGCATTGTTTACAGAAAACAAGAAACATTATAAAAGTATTGTCTTTTTACTAAATATATATTAGTTAATAAATTTTTGGAATCGTTTTTGCTATTTGAGTGGTAGTTGGTAGAATAATATAATGATTTTTGAGTAACTTATTCGACAATGTTTAATAACTATTAATTGAATTTTCTCAACGGAAAGAATTATAATGAATATGAAACCATAAATATTTGTCTAAACAATTTTCTTGAAATATTAGAGTTAAAGAAAAAATGATCGGTAAATAAATTGACGATTAAATTGAATTGAATTACACTAAATTTTTCCCGTTTACCAATATTAAGACAGATATTTCGTTATTCGTTATACATATATATATATATGTATATATATTCCGTTTTCCATTTCCTAGAAGCACTCATTTTCCCTTGGACGATTTTGATATATATCGATAAAATAAGTTTTGCGATTTAATTTTATAGGAAATATTATTTATTTACATATTGAACGAGGCCTATTCATTAAAATTGTCCAAGCATCCAGTTATTTATTTTAAGAACGCCATTGCACTGCTCCACGACACGACTCACTGTTCCAGTCTACGACCCATGGACTGCCTCGCCATCTTATTAAGGTATAACTCTGACTCTGCGACAGCTGTCCAATATTGTGTACCGCGAACCTCTGAACATTTATTCGACACCTGAAAACAATAATGCAGAATGTTACACCTATAACACTATATATATATATATATATATATATATATATATATATATATATATATATATATATATATATATATATATATATATATATATATACAGGTGTATATATATACAGGTGTAACTCTCATATGGTGATACAGGTGTAACACTCTACACTATTGACTACAAGTGTCAAATAAAAAAATCACGATAAACAATATTGCACATCTGATAATATTTTTGTGAATTTTTATCAGTTAATTAATACTGTTCGTAACTTTCTGGTCCCCTTCAGCCAACAATAGCCACTCAAGTATATTAAGCAATATAGTGATAAAATTAATTTTAAAATATTTCCTTAATACTGATATAGCCAGGTAACCTTCAAATTGACCTTCCAGAAATATACTGAAACTATATTCTAATTCAATTCTGATACAATTTTCTTACAGAAAATATTCTTATTTGGTAGTAGTAAGTGGTCTCACAAGTAGGCCTTTCTAGGTCTTGTTTCCGACCCCTAAGGAAAACATTCCTTCAACTTCTTCTATCCTCTACCACATCTAGTTGGTTTCCTCTAGCCCCCTGTGTTCGTTGTCAAACTTACTCGTCTTTGCGAATAACAGGAAAGAGCTCCACTTTTATTGTTTTACGTTCTAACTACAGCCAGTTTGGGTAGGAACTATAGTGATATTCATCTGGAGTTCGTGAAAGATATCTGCAGAAAACCTACACAAGCAAAGCTGGTTAGTTCGTTCTTGTCCATACGCCGACAGTTTAGTCAATTAACCGCTCCATTAATTGAAATTAACAAACTGTCACCGCCTCCGTTCGAATCCGTAACCTTTCTGTTCTATCTGGATCACTTTTTACTTCAAGTAAGTAGTCTTACTATTCCGGCAACTATATTAACAGAAAGCAAATTAAGCCATTTTGACATGTTTTTTATTAAGTTTGGGCTGGAGAGTGCAAATATAAATAGTCCAATCAATACATTTTTAACCCAATGTTAATGACCCTAAAACTCCTACCTAAGTCCGAAAAAACAGTTTTTTGTAAATTAAAAAAAAACTACAACTTCAATGGAAAAAAGTAAATAAAAAAAGTTGTAGGTAATAAAAAGAGCTTTCGATTAAAATTTGTTGAGTTCGAATCGATCCATAATTTTTCGAGATATCTCGAAAAAACCGTCGAAAAACGCCATTTCTTGTTTTTACCATAACTTTTTCAAATTTGAGTATTTTTATTTGAAATTTACCACAAAGGTAAATTTCAAAAAATAAAATAAGTACGTTTTTGCAGAATTGAAAAATAAATTTTCGTTTTTGAGATATATTGATTTTTCGAAAAAAAAGCGTCTTTGAAAATTGGCCATTGTTGCCCAACGGGAGGTCGTAGAACAACGTTATGGGGCTTATTTGTTTCTGGAAGAGTTGTACTTTCATGCAATTAAAAGTTTGATATTAATTGGACTAAAAACAACTTTCACAAGCTCAACATGATTTTTGAAAATCTGCATAATATCTTACTATCATTTTGAGTTATAATTGTGTAAACATCATGTGTTTTGTCACCACTGATTCAATTCAGCCAAAATCTGAAATTTCTTCTGCAATTGAATAGAAATATGAAAGTAAATTAATTGATGATAACAACAGAATTATCAAATACTTATATTATCAAATATTTATATTTATTGATAAAACTATTATGTTGTAACTTTTATCACAAAGTATAATTGACATTCTTTATCTAAAGTACGTTAAACCATTTACAAAAAAATAACATGTTTATTAATTCATATATAAATAAATAAATAATTCATTGTAATTTTATATGCTGTCATTAAAAGTAATTAAATCAATGTTTCATTAATTAAGTAGTTAATTAATTCTTCTAAAATATGATACATATTTTAATATTTATTGTGTTTACATCCGTGTTTACAAATGTTGTTCACACAAAACCAACTTTATTCGCTGATGACCAACCGAAATGTTTAAATGTAAACACAATTTCTATATTCAATTTGAAATTTTGTATTAATACATTTTTGATTGTTTTAGACATGTCCTAGTGCAAAGCAAGGTGTATTGAACGTTCATTTGGTTCCACATTCTCATGACGATGTTGGCTGGCTAAAAACAGTTGATCAATATTATTATGGCGGTAAGTATTCTTGGCTTTTGTTAATGAATTCTAAAATTAATTCAATATGTTATACTTAATTACCATTCCAAGTGGCCGAGCGGTCTAAGGCGTTATGTCTGCGCAGTATGCCTACTTGGAAACTGGGAAGTTATAGGTTCGAATCCCGACATCGGCAGTTTGTCAATTATTTAAAAAAAGGGCGGTTAATTGACTAAACTGTCGGCATATGGACAAGAACGAAGTAACCGGCTATGCTTGAGAAGGTTTTCTGCAGTTTCCTTCACAAACTCCAAATGAATATCGGCATAGATCCTATCATAGTCGGCTGCAGCTGCATATCCTACCAATTCGTAGTCTATACACAAAAATTCCTTCCACTCCACTCACATCCTCATATCCTTAGGCATCACAATGTTCGAATCCCGACATCGGCAGTTTGTCAATTATTAAGAAGAAAAAAAAATGGGGCGGTAATTGACTAAACTGTCGGCGTATGGACAAGAACGAAGTAACCGGCTATGTTTGAGAAGGTTTTCTGCAATTTCCTTCACGAACTCCAGATGAATATCGGCATAGTTCCTATCATAGTCGACTGCAGCAGCATATCCTACCAATTCCTAGTCTATACACAAAAATTCGTTCCACTCCACTCACATCCTCACATTCTTAGGCATCAAAATGGACGAAGTGTAGCCCGTCCAGGGCAGCCTCTACAATCTATTTATCTACTTAACTGGTAATTCTCGATTCTCTTGTAGGCCGTACGAATATTCAAAGGGCCGGTGTTCAATATATTTTGGATTCGGTTATTCATGAATTGTCACTTAACAAGGACAGAAAGTAAGAAGATATTTTCAAACGTACCTACATTCCATATTATTTTCACTACATTTGTAAATTTTAGATTCATTCAAGTGGAAACTGCATTTTTCTGGAAATGGTGGTTAGAACAAAATGATGAAACACGCGATCTAGTTAAACAATTTGTTGCTAATAATCAATTGGAAATTACTGGAGGTGCTTGGAGTATGAACGATGAAGCTGTAACACATTATCAATCAATAATTGATCAATTCACTTGGGGATTAAGACGAATAAACGACACGTTTGGTGCTTGTGGTCGCCCTAAAATAGGATGGCAAATTGATCCATTCGGTCATAGCCGTGAGATGGCATCAATCTTTGCGCAAATGGGTTATGATGGTTTATTTTTTGCACGATTGGATCATGCAGACAGAGACAAAAGAAAACATGACAAAACATTAGAGATGGTTTGGCGGGGAAGTGCTAACCTGGGTAAAATTAATAACTCAAAGCAATTTATAAAAATGTTATCTTTGTAAGTTAATTGAAAATTTTTATTTTCGAAGGTGAAGAAAGTGATTTGTTTACGGGTGCTTTCACAGGTCATTATAGTCCCCCTGGAGGATTTAATTTTGATGTGAGTTCTAGTGACGAGCCAATTGTTGATGACAAAAAGAGTCCTGATTATAATGTTGAGAACAGGGTTAGTATTTTTTCAACTTAAGCTGCCACTTTATTAATTAACTAATTAAATTTTGAATGATTTTTATCACACAATTTCGAAACTAACGAGAAAGTTCTTGATCTATTTAAGTTTTATTTTTTAAATTTAAAAGTCTTAAAGTTAAAACTTTTCTTGGTTGTAATTTTTCCATATCACAATTTAGTTAAAATTCAATGACATTTGTCTATAAAGTATACGCTAGTCTTCTAGAATAGGGAATATGCATGAAAATTTTTTTTCACTTGAATTGAAGCATGTTTACTTGACAAATATCAAGGTAAAATTACTTTTTAAATAACTTTAAAAATAAGCGAGATATGAATGATTGAAATTCCCGATTAGACAAAGAGGGTGATAGCCCTCTTGATATGTTATGTGACGTCATATTACACTTTCACCATATAAAATACACGTAAAACTCCGTTTTTAGTATTTTTGCAAGAAAGAGACAGATAATAATTTTTAAAAGCTTATAGCTTCCTTGATATTTGTCGGATTTTAATTTCGCTTTTAAATATTATTACAGTATTAACAGTATTTTCATATTCTGAAAATAAATGTGAAAAAAAATTTTCATGCATATTCCCTATTTGTCTTACGTAACCTAAATGGAATTTGGACAAACATTGTTTTGTTGACGCTTAAGTAAATACAACACAAATAAATATACGAATAATAATTTCGACAGAAATAATACTGTCAAAATAGAAATAACAATGATATGAAAAAGTTGGCTCTTACGTCAGAGTCGTCTTTGGTGTAGCGGTAAGCACACTGGACTAGATATAAATTTTTTCATATCAGTATTTAATTAAAGTCTTAAACTTTTTTGAATAATCTAATAAGAATTTAATTTGTATTAGGTACAAGCGTTTGTCGAACATTGCCAAGGCGAAGCGAATTTTTTTAAGACCAATAATATAATGTTAAAAATGGGTGATGATTTTCATTATCAAGCTGCTAATATGTGGTACAAGAATTTGGACAAATTAATACGGTATGATTATATTTGGAATAATGTTTTTAAACTGTAATTTGTAAAAGAAAGTTGGAATTTTGGCCCTCGATTAAAATTAGTATTTTTTATATTTTTTTAATAGTTTATGATAGCCCAAAACAGTTGCTGGGCACAAATATCATGAGTGAGAACAAGATCAATTGCATACTTCACATGTAATCTGATATCTCAAATCCATCAAAATTATTTAAAAATATAATTACAAAATTAATTGAAATTAAAAGATTACTTTCAATTAAAAATTAACTGGTTTGATAAGACTCCTAGGTATACCGGTAGGAATAGATAGATAGATTGTAGAGGCTGCCCTGGACGGGCTACACTTCGACCATAAGGTCCATTGTGATGCCTAAGGATGTGAGGATGTGAGTGGAGTGGAGGAATTTGTGAGTAGACTAGGAATAGGTAGGATATGCGGCTGTAGCCGACTTTGATAGGAACTATGCCGATATTCATCTGGAGTTCGTGAAGGAAACTGCAGAAAGCCTTCTCAAACATAGCCGGTTACTTCGTTCTTGTCCATATGCCGACAGTTTAATCAATTAACCGCCCTTTTTTTTTAATAAAATAACAAACTGCCGATGTCGGGATTCGAACCCACAACCTTCCAGTTTCCAAGTATGCATACTATGAGTCCCGACTTTGTAATGGTTAAAAATATTGATCGCAGAAAAAAATGTTTAATTTCTTTAAATTTTTTAATTATTATTATATTTCTTTTTTTAAAGTCAAGTTATATAATCTTGTCAAAAACTGTTTCTTAAGTTACAAAAAGCTACAAAATAAATAACATAATCGTTTAACCGAGGACCAAATCGCATCATTTGTGTGCAATACCTATCTTTTATTTTCTAAGCTATAATTTTAGGAAAGTTTCAAAACTTTAAACTTGTTGTTAACTTTCAATACCGTTTACAGTCACGTAAATGAACTTCGTGGAGATGAAGTAAACGCGTTTTATTCAACACCCGGATGCTATTTGCAAAGACTGCATGATGCAAATGAAACATGGACTACAAAAACCGATGATTTTTTCCCATATTCGGAATCGGATCGTTCTTATTGGACAGGATATTTCACTTCTAGACCAACAACAAAATTTTTGGAACGACAAGGAAATAATTTCCTTCAGGTATGTGTACTACAATTTTTTAGCTCAAAAATTAGTTTTCTTATTTTAAATTTGATAAACTCTTTAGATTAGTAAACAATTAGCTGTAACTACCGGTTTAGCTTCGGATTCTAATGAAAGTTTAATAGCATTAAGAGAAGCTATGGGTGTATTTCAACATCATGACGCAATAACTGGAACAGAAAAACAGCACGTTACATCGGATTATGTTAAACAATTGTCTCAAGCAATTCATCAATGTGAACAAATTGTATCCAAAAGTTTAAAGTAAGTTGACCAATTACATTTCAAATTTTGCCCCAATTTCTAGAACACTTGTTTGTATTTTATAAAAACGTATTTCGACTACAATGTAGTCATCATCAGTATGAATTAGCTAATAGTAAGTATATCTGGGATATGGATTTATAGATATGTAGCTTATTGCTAATTTGGTGCGAGTCTCACAATGATATTAAAAAAGTTATGTCTTTTATACCATAGGTGGGCAAAGTTTGACTTCACTCAGCTATGAGTGAGCGGTAGGAAGAGAGATAGAGTAAATAGATTAAATACCAATTATTATTAGTTTCTTTTTTTAATTAAAACATTTTCTGAAAAAAATATAATAATCTTTTTTGTGGTCACTATTATACAAAGTAGGTATACAATACATTGAATACATACTCTGGAATTTTGGGCTGGTAATTTGGGGCATAAAATGTATCTTTTTAATATATTTGTTGATGAACAAAATATAAATGTTATATAAATTATAAAATATAAATCTTTTGATCTTTTACGTTTGCCGCTTGACAATTGTAAACCGCTTGTAAATTTTTTTGTTGGTTTAGAATTAGATTTTTGGAAATTCCGAATAATTTGCCTAAACTATTCATATCGGAGAACTAATAAACAATTATTTACCTGATATAATTATTTTTTCTTCGTAGGGGGTATAGTATAGTGTCATTGGAATTTGTGGACACTGGATACAATAAATGCCAAAAATATGGCTGGGGGGGGGAGAGATAATTTGTTACTGATTTCTCAATGGTTAAATTGTTTAATTACATAAAGTGGGAATTTTATGTTAGCTTACTCAACCTAACTGAGTTTCTTCGAGTCAGTCTACTTTGAATTAAAAAAGTGAAAAGTACTATTCGTGCTAGTGAAAATTATTTTTCGCATAATTTCTTTTTTCAAAAAAATAACAGTAGCATGCATGAAAAGCCTTTCAGTTACGGAAATTGAAAATTTTCCTAACTATTCCTTAAACTATTGGGCAATAATTGATAGGACAACCTGTATTGAAACATCGTTCCGTCTTACTTCAAAACATACCTTTCTTACTTACTCTTACTCAGCTTATGGAGAGCCCAGTGGCTCTAAAGAGCCATCCTTGCCCACCTCGTTTTATACGATTTGACTGAGGGTGTGATCTGACCTGAGGATTATTTGAGTTGACTGACTAACGGATTAGGTGTGTGAAGAGCGCCACCTATTTATTGTCGGTATCCTTTTGAGACTATGCAGCGTTGTTTTTCTCACTAGAGTGACGGTATCGAAGCTAACTTTGATACTCAGATATTAGATTTTTTTGAAAATGGTTTAACTTTATTAACTCAGAATTTAGAAACAAAGAATATCTGGCTCATGTGAAATTTGGGAGAACCGAAAAGTCGAAAAACCTAGAGTTCTCTTTGATTATTTTAATAATCTTTATTAAGTTGATCAACTCAATTTAATACATAGTTTAAATTGTATTTTTTCAAATTAATTAATTTAATGTTTTAGTGAATTAGTGATCTCAAAACAGTCATCAAATGCGCCGAATTTGGGCCTAAAGCAATGTCCATTAAATATCAGTGTTTGTGATGTTACTGAAACTTCCAAAAACTTCATTACTGTAATATATAACCCAAGTAGCCGTTCTGTTGACAAATATGTTCGTTTACCAGTGACAGGAGAATCTTATAGCGTTAAAGACGTTCAAGGTATCTAAATTGTCATTTCAAAATAATATTTCGACTAATATATTTACTATAAATGAATTATAGGAAACGCAATCGAAAACCAAATTATTCCAATAGCAGAAGGAGTTTTAAATCTTCCTGGTCGCGAAAGTCCAGCAAAACAAGAATTAGTTTTCTTAGCATCAAATATTGAGCCACTTAGCTTAAAAGTTTATAAAATTACTGAAGATAAATTTAAAAAATCCTCACACTTAAGTCAACAAATCACTGAAAACCGAATTGGTAACGACTATTTTGAAATCTACGCAGATCAAGGTATGATAAGAACTTTTACAATAGGGAATATTTTTTTCACATTTATTTTCAGAATATGAAAGTGCTGTTAATACTGTAATAATATTTAAAAGAAAAATTAAAATCCGACAAATATCAAGGAAGCTATAAGCTTTTAAAGATTATTATCTGTCTCTTTCTTGCAAAAATACTAAAAACGGAGTTTTACGTGTATTTTAAATGGTGAAAGTGTAGTATGACGTCATATAACATATCAAGAGGGCTATCACCCTCTTTGTCTAATCGGGAATTTCAATCATTCATATCTCGCTTATTTTTAAAGATATTTAAAAAGTAAGTTTACCTTGATATTGGTCAAGTAAACATGCTTCAATTTAAGTGAAAAAATATTTTCATGCATATTCTCTATTAGACCAGGAGATGGTGACAGGTGACGTTCTCCCATTTTATACCGCATACCTTTTTAAGACTTGATAATTAACCCTAAAATATGAAAGATAGACAGATAGGTTCTTGGCTTCCGCACGCTTGCACGTCATACGGAAAAGCGCTTCTCTGTTTGTTGAGAATTTTTGTGTTTTTCCGTGATATTATACTGCATGCCTTTTTAACATAAGGTAGTACAAACAAATTGAAGCTCTAATAATTGATGGTATGCAATCCGCAACGGCAGAAAGGGCACAAAGGGTTACGAAAAACGTTTTCCCGAGATTTTTCACCGATGGTCATACGAGGGGTGCATGCCAATTTTCCCATGGTTTTTTTGCGATTAAAACTTCAATTCTTTACATCGGCATGCAATTTGAAAACACGGAATTTCCCTTTAATTTTTTGCATTTTTCGCAACCCTTTGAGCCCTTTCTGCCGTTACGGATTGCATGCCATCAATCATTAGAGCTTCAATTTGTTTGTACTACCTTATGTTAAAAAGGCATACAGTATAATATCACGGAAAAACGGAAGCCAAGAACCCGTATATCTTTCATATTTTAGGGTTAATTTTCAAGCCTTAAAAAGGCATGTGGAATAAAATGGGAGAACGTCACCTGTCTCCTGGTCTAAATACATTCTCGATAGATTTATAACTCTGACAGATGCATTTCAGAAGACGAGCAAAGACTACACTTCAAAGCAGATAATTTAAATGTAAGTCAACAACTTTTGTTCTACGAAGGTGGTTATCAAGAAAATGGTCCTCGTTCGTCTGGCGCATATGCCTTCCGCCCCCAATCAAATGAAGCCACACCATTTATTGTCACTAGTAGTAAAACTTTTAAGGGGCCGCTAGTAGAAGAAATTCATCAAAAGCTTGGCGATTGGGCTTACTCTGTTACTCGACTTTACAAAAATTTGAATTACAGTGAATTTGATTGGATTGTTGGACCGATTCCAATAGAGTAAGTTTGAATTTTGAACATTTGTTGGATAATAAACATCTATTGAATTATTTTATATAGTAAAATTTCAAATTCGCCCCTTTACCTAGATCAGTTTTTGTATTATAAATACGTATTTCGACTACAAAGTAGTCATCATCAGTATAAATTAGTTAGTCGTAATTTACTCTTTGACAATTAGAAATAGATAGAAAATCGATATCACTAGATAAAAATAAAAATAAATAGAAAATTAACCTAAATAAATTAAAATTAAAATATAATAAATTTTAAAATTTTATTGAAATTACTCTTGTTAAAATTTCTTTCATTCAAGTTTACTCTTGTTAACCTCACTCTTATTAAAATTACTCTTATATTGTCTCAGGATATGTTATTCGTTCGCTACTTTGGTAACAGTTTCACGGCTTTGGTGACGAATATTAATAAGAGTGATGTTAACAAGAGTAAATTGAATGAAAGTAATTTTAATAAAAGAGTAATTTCAATAAAATTTATTATATTTTAATTTATTTTGTTTAATTTTTATTTTATTTTTATTTTTGTCTACTGATTTCGATTTTCAATCTATTTCTATTTGTCAAAGAGTAAATTACGACTAGCTAATTTATACTGATGATGACTACTTTGTAGTCGAAATACGTATTTATAATAAAAAAACTGATCTAGGTAAAGGGACGAATTTGAAAATTTAAAAACCTAGAGTTCTCATTAATTATCATTTGATAATCCAATATTTTGTATAGTGACAATAAAGGGAAGGAAGTCATCAATCGATTCCAGACAAATCTGAAAACAGATAAGACATTCTATACAGATTCAAATGGTCGTGAATTATTACGTCGTGTAAAAGATTATCGTGAAACATGGGAATTGAATGTGGATGAACCAGTTGCCGGAAATTACTATCCAATTGTGTCAAGAATTGTGTTAACTGAAAATCAGACCAGATTTGCAGTATTTACTGATCGTGCTCAAGGTGGATCCAGTTTAGCAGATGGTCAAGTTGAATTAATGGTACACCGTCGATTACTGCATGATGATAGTTTCGGTGTGGGTGAACCGTTAAATGAGACTGAATATGAAACTCAAAGTGGGCAAAATGGTCTGGTGGTAAAAGGAACTCATTTTGTATTTAGCAGTAGCAATACTTGTATGTATTAAAAAATATTCCCAAGATCCCTGACCTCATGACTGAATTATATCTGTTAATTTTTAATTATAGCACCATCAGCTGCTTTTGAAGAACGTCAATTTGCAGCACAACATATCTTAGCACCTGAGGTATTTGTTGCCAATGTCGAAAATTTGGATAATATTATTTTCCAGGAAGTGAGTATTTGCAAATCTTTTTCGTTAAAATGAATATTACTTAAGACTGAAATTTTTTTTAAATAGTCACCTCAAATTAATAAGGCCGAATTATTGCCGCCAAATGTACAAATATTGACAGTGGAACCATGGAAAGATGGAAAAGTATTGTTGCGTTTAGAGCATATTTTAGAAAAAAATGAGGATTCCACTCTATCTGAAGGAGCCTGTGTTAACATTGAGGTATAGAATATACATTTTCTTTGCGAATATATATATATTAGACTGTATCAAAAAAATTGACTTTTTTTTTGTCAAAAAGCACTATGAAAATATTGTTCAGGATTCCGAAAAAATGACCCTGTTAAAACGGCAACTCTTAATTTTAACATTAAGGGGTGCCTCATCGCGATTTTCCATTTCCCATTTGTTTAACATGGGAAAATTTTTTTTTAACCTTTGAAATTTTGAAGCTTTTGAACGGCTTATCCGACCTGTAAGGTCAGAGCAAATTCTTATAGGAAATTAAACGGTCTACAAAAAAGGTCTCTTGTAATATTTTGATATATCTATTCCTTTAGGAGTTGATCTTTTCTTACTTTTTTGGCTTTTTAATAGTAGCTTTGTCCAAAAAATTTAGTTTTAGACGCTTAACATTGATATGAATATTTAAAATATTGAATTTTTACTATCAAACCTCATATTTTTTTAAGTAGAATTATTTTTTTTATAAAAATATTATCTAAAATTAAGAAAAAGACAACAATTGAAATTATTTGAGCTTGAAAACTTTAACCTTGAATAACTCCTGAAGGAGTAGATCAGAAGCTACAAAATTCCAAAAGTTAAAAAAAAATTATCCCATGTTAATCAAATGGAAATTGGAAAATCGCGATGAGGCACCCCTTAATGTTAAAATTAAGAGTTGCCGTTTTAACAGGGTCATTTTTTCGGAATCCTGAACAATATTTTCATAGTGCTTTTTGAAAAAGAAAGAAGTCGATTTTTTTGTTGCTGCCTAATATATATATATATATATATATATATATAAATATATATATATATATATATATATATATATATATATATATATATATATATATATATATATATATATTTATATATATATATATATTTATATATATATATACAGGTGAGTCGAACCAAGTGGATAATAGCACACACCTCCACTTCCTTCCACGATTCTATCATTTTTCTACAACATCCAATAGACGACAATACATTATAACAAAACGAAGTTTTTGAACGTTTTGTTCGACCACTTGGTTCGATTCACCCTGTATATATATATATATATGAAATATATATATATATATATATATATGAAATATATATATGAAATAATGAACGTTAATTTTTCTTTAGAATTTATTCGTACAATTCCGAGTAACAAATTTAAGAGAAACCACATTAGATGCAAATCAATGGATCGAAGACAAAAATCGTTTAAAATGGAAAACACAAGGTTTAAGTAGTTCAAATAATGAAAGAAAACCTTTAAGGTATATCCGAGACTATAGATGTACAGAAGAAAATGTAAATGAGAAATTTAATATTGTATTAAATGCAATGCAAATTCGTACATTTGTTTTAGATGTAATCATATTTTAAATTTTTTTTTGATAATAAAAAGTTATTTAAGAAAGATTATATGTTTGTACTATTTTTTTGAAACCTTTCAATTTTCTTTGATTTATATTCTTAGAACTATTTCGTCGTAGTATAAGAATGCAGATTAGAAAGTTGTTTTTACAATCGTTTAAATAACAATTTTATTTTAACGTATGCATGTTAAATAGAAAATGCACAAATAAATAGAAAATAAAACGGTGACTTGGAACGGTAGAAAGTGAATTATATTATTTTTATTGCAAATTTTATTTTGTTCAATAGCTATGTACCTACACTTACCGTGCAAAATATTCGGGTTTTTTTTATATAATATTTTGAAACTAGCCGGGCATCAAACATGCAGAACGTTTGAGACTACAAATGCGTCACAACGACTTCAGGAGCTCTCACAATGAGGCAAAGTTAAAAAGGACATGCCTCAGTATGTGAGGATGTGAGTGAAATGAAAGGAATTTTTGTGTATAGACTAGGAATCGGTAGGATACGCGGCTGCAGCCGACTATGATAGGAACTATGCCCATATTCATCTGGAGTTCGTTAAGAAAACTGCAGAAAACCTTCACAAGCATAGCCGGTTACTTCGTTCTCCATACGCCGACAGTTTAGTCAATTAACCGTCCCTTTTTTTTCTTAATAGTTGACAAACTGCCGATGTCGGGATTCGAACCCATAACCTCCCAGTTTCCAAGTAGGCATACTGCGCAGACATAACCACCTTAGACCACTCGGCCACTTGGAATGGTCGCTAATAATAAAACAAACAAAAATTGATTGATAATTGTTATTATTAATAAAAGTCTTTAATACAGTTTATATAAATTATTTGTCAGTAAATTTGGAAAAATTGGTGAATAAATTATTTCTATAATGACCATGTACATTTTCTTTTTGGTAATATATATTTTTATAACAATAAATTAATTGGGTAAAGTTCCAGCAGTTTTCCTTTGTCAAAACTCATAAATTCACATAACAAATACAATCAACACATTTATAATTAATTAATTAATTAATAATAATTTTTTTAAAATAATAACAAATAAATATTTGATATATCTAGAAGTATATATTTTTGTATGGCAAATACAGCATAAAAGGTTCTATTTCTGGATTCAGTATGAAGTTAGCAAAGATATTTTTTTAATGGAGGTTTTGATGTGAAACATTTATTGCGAAGTGTTAGACCGACTTTTGGCAACGTTGTTTCGCCACGTGATCAACAAGTTGTTCATAGGTGATATTACATATAACAAATCATTTTTAAAAAGATGGATGGCATTTATGGATGGCAGTACATATACAAGTTCAAAAACACATTCATAGGTGACAATGCATATTTTCTATACAAAATAGTTAATAATAATGATAATAGTTTAAGTAACTGATTGAAAGAATTGAGTCGTTTCAATTTTTAAGAAATAATTTAAATTTTTTCTTTGAAAGGAATCTAAATTTTTTGTTTTTGAGTATGCCATATTTATTTCCTTTAATAAACCATCCTTCCATACATATTTTCTATACAAAATAGTTTCGATGTTTCACATCTGCCAGGGGTCGCCGCGAACGGCTCATTTTGCTTTTGAAAGGAAATAAAGCAGGATCTTGATAAACGATATTTTAATCGACAGATATTTTCGTATAGTTTCCAAGACTTGTTAGCTCCCAGAAAATATAAAAAAACCTCAAAGTGTTCTCACTCTTCTACTTATTTTCAAACCTTCTGTAGAATCAGAATATACAGAATGTTACATTTCAAACAATGCATCTAGATATCTCTTCAAGGAAACGATTTTGGAAAAAATTATCTAGATTAAAAAAATTGGTTCCCATTTGAAAAACATAACTTGACTTTCAAATAACTTTAAAGGCCAAGATCATGATCTTCAAGTTGTGATCTTCTCCCTCTGAAAATAAAATTTCCTTGAAGAAATATTCTGATCCTAAACTTTGTACGAACATACGAGGATCCTTGTTCTTAGAATTTTTGAAGTCGTTTAAATAATCATACGGAAATGTCATTTTCAAATATTTGCAGTTGATTTATGTCGAATCTATTTAGTTTTCGAAAAAAAATGTTTCGAATAAATAAAATACTAACAACATTGGTTCAAAATTTGTTTCCAAAAATCGAATAAATTCGGTACAAATCCATTGTAAAATTTAGGAAAAGAGACTGCTAGTGCATCGGCGTTTGAGCCAATGCAATAAAAGTGTCTAAAATGTGGATAAACTCATTTTTCATAAGCTCATATTTTGTACGTAATCAGCCTAAATAATCTCGATCCCAAAAAAAGATAGTTCCCTTCCATAAGGTTCGAGATGAAAATGGAAGCGTAATAGAATGGACTAAATGTATTTATTAGGAACTATATGAAAATTTACCCTAAGAGGCTGATTATGAAACTTTAAAAAATATAATAGAACTAACTTCATATTGAATATATTATTTGGATGTTTTATGAATTTTTGGAAATATTATTATTATTATTTTTTTGTTTTATTTGTTTTATTAATATTTACAATAAAATTCTAAGCAATTGTAACACATAATAAACCTAAAAATTTATAAATATTTGTGGCTCAATAAAAATTATTTACAAAAAAATCAATTTAAATAAATAAGCGCAATTTTTGTACATATTTTTTAATGATTATTCTTAGGAAAAGGGACATTCTCCATCGTTTGGATTTTTATCGTGAAATATTTTATTATGATTTTATCAAGAATTCCAGTCCATTGTAACTGGATTCAAATATCGCAAGAGAACAGAAATGCTATTTAGTTTTTACTTGTTGTATATGTTTTGGCCAGTAGTAAACAACCTAGTTTTTAGTTCCAAGACCTTTGCTTAAGTTTCTGTGTTGTCAAAAACACAAAAGTTTTTGTTTTGGTTTTTAATATTGGGTAGTTATAACGAATTTTAAAGGGGACAAAATCTTAAACATTGTTGTTTATGTTAAATACTAATCGCGGAATAGGCCATTGAACTTGACGTAAACAACAAAATGGCGCTGGACTGGACATACAAAAAAAAGTCACAAAAGTATCGAATGGCAGGCACTTGACTGGACCTCGCAGGTTAATAGACGATAGGGCCGCTCCTTCTCTAATGAGCTCAACATGGAAGTAAATGAAAGTGCAAGCCCAAAATCAAGTCACGTGGAAGCATAAAGTAGACACTATCTAGTCCTCAAGGAGTCATCGGAACTGTGCAGGAACATTTAAAGGACAAATGAATGTTCGGTAGTAGGTTGCTAGCCTGTATACCTGTTGCAGAACAAAATTACATGTCCTTGATCTAGTTGCTGTAAAAATCAAAATTATTGGATATTTTGTGGGAGGAGTTTAATGTTGCTGTACAAGTTGCTCGTGTGTAGCGATATTTGCAACATAGTATCTAAATTTTTATGTTTTTCTATATCTTTTTATGTTTTATTACATAGATTGATGACTTTATATACTTTATTATTTTTATACTTTATTTTTACTTTATTTTTTTATATTGATTATCATATATTTTTGTAAAAATTATCCACAACAATGAGCCAAAAACGCCACACAACAAACTTGAAAAAACTGTAGAGATACATACAAATAAACTAGTAGATAAATAAACTACAAATTAAATAAGATGGATAGAGACAAGATGACAAGTGATTGCATTTTTAAGATTTTAAGTAATAAAGTAATAAAGTAATGTTCCTAATTTTGGTTGCACGTCCGTAGGCAAAATATTTTGTAGGCGGAGTTCAATGTTGCTGCACAATGTTCCACGTTTGTAGCCTACTTAAATGCCAATCGCACTTCAGCAAAATTGAACATTTTTACAACTTATCGAAACACCATTGCAGCGTCATGATGTGAATAATATTTACGTTAATAACAGCATTAAAAAAATTTCTTTCAAACCTTATTTCATAAGTGGAGAAGATTTTTTGTCCAAGTTACAGAGTTGCCACTCAAGAAAAGAAACTTCGGACATAAGATAGCAATGAAAACCGAAAAAATATTCTATTTTTCTATATTATTTCTAAAACCGAAAATGGATTTAGAGACAAATTGATAATAACTACCAATTATAAATAGTAACATGGTTTCTAGGCCACAGAAAGTTTAATCGAGGTCTTGAATTGAAAAACTTGGTTTTTCGTTACTAGTCTCAACATATACAAGTAAAAAGGGTCCCCGACCGTATGTACGATAAATATATAGCCGTTAGAAAAATCAGCTCAAATTTTTTCCTCAAATTTCACAGTTGATTTGTGCTGAATTCGTTCGGTTTTCGAAAAAATGTTTCGAATGAAAATTATTAGTATTTTTATAACAAACGAATTTTATCTCAAGCATTTTTTTCAAAAATCGAATGGATTCGATCAAATGTAAAATTTAAAAAAAAAAAGGATGACACATTTGCTGTTCTTCTAGAGTTTTTCCGTCTAACGATGTCTTTAAATTCTGGTGAGAATGTACCTTTTCTTAAAAATCTTCATATTTTGTTTTTAAAAACTGATTTATTTAATTAATTAATATAATTTAACAATATAAATTAATTTTAAAATATGGTTTTGTAAAATATTTTTTTATAGCATTAGACTCATATTTACTGATTAAATGAAATTGTAACAACTAATCTTCTTTCACCCATCAAAAACTATGGCAAAATACTTTTATTCTATGGCACGTAAGTATGAGATTTTTTAGTTCAAGCGGTGATCCGTAAGAAACGGTTTCGATTTTATTGAGCATAGAACTTCAGAAAAGGTAGTACATATGGAGCCTTCAATCATTTGCCTTGATTGGTTGATTGATTCATCTTGGGGTTGTGCTCCCTATCATTGTGCTTCTCCTTCTACCTCAGTACGACGAGATTCGCTTTTCCCATATGTTGGCAATAGCCTGGAGCTTGCTTATCAGGTCCTCCCGAAGGATCATATATTCGGGGTGAGATGCGCCGAATATCCTGTATCTGCTGTAACCTAGAGGTTCGCAGTCAAAGATACTGTGGCTGGATGTTTCTTCCTCCTCGCCACACAATCTGCGCATAATGGACCCGTTATGGAGTCCCATTGTGTGCAGATGTTTCCGCAGGGGATAATGAATCCGGTAGACATCCGCAGTTGCATCCAGTTCAGCCTCAGTGCATCGAGAAATAGCCTGTTTGTTGCACTCTAAAGCAGTACCGTCCCGAACTCTTGCCGCGGTACTTTTCCCCAGTGATCACAGTCTTTAGCATTTGACCACTCGTTGATCACATCGAGAATCTGATCTAGGCAAGTGATTAAATTGACTATAGACAGACAGTCTATCTTCGTCAAGTCTAGTTATTAGGATACGGAATTTCCAACAGTGTTTGAATGAGTTGGACATACATTTATTTGTAAAAAGAGACAGACATAGGTACATATTAATTCTAATTCTTAAAAACAATAACATATGTACACTCCCGTTCATTAAAATTGAACCAGTTGAAACATTCTAAGTGTTACTGTATATAATATTATACATATATTTAGTAATATATACGCTTAGAATGTGACTTACTGGTACAATTTTTATGAACAGAAGTGTACTATATGACTATCTCTTTTTCTCTCTACAAATAAATGTATGTCAATCTTTAACTTCTTTAAACATTGTTGCAAATACCGTAACCTAATGGCTAGTCTTGACGAGGTCAACCTGTATTTAGTATCTTTTCTGCAAGATTTATCTTCTATAAAATCGAAACCATTTTTTACGGTTGCCGCTGTCTGAATCTTGAAAATAATTGTACAAAAGCAATTTGTTTATGAATGATCGTATAGTCTTCATTTTGATTGATCTTTAAAATACATATTTAAAAAAATTTTCTATGGTTTTAATTCTTTTCCCTACACATCTACGAAATATTGTTCCCATTTAACATTGAATATGTTGCTTGTTTGATGAAGGACTGACAAAACTATTTTATTTAATAATGATATAGAATTATTTATTATTATGTTATAATATAATATTTTTGATTTGGTTTGTTTGTTTTGTTTAATTTTTTTTTTTTTCTAATTTTTAAATAGTATAGAAAATACTTAATATAATCGAAATTTTGTATATCCATTATTCTAGGCTAATTATATATATAAATAATTATATATTTTTTGTTTATAAAAGTAAATTTGGTGAACAGATTATATTTTATTAAAGATATACGAAAATATCAAAAATTCGTTACACAGGAGCTACGCCAACTTAGCGAATTTCCTTAGAATACATAAGCAGTCCAAGTGGTCGAGCGGTCTAAAGCGTTATGTCTGCGTAGTATGCCTACTTGGAAACTGGGAGGTTATGGGTTCGAATCCCGACATCGGAAGTTTGACTAAACTGTCGGCGTATGGACAAGAACGAAGTAACCAGGTATGAGAAGATTTTCTGCAGTTTCCTTCACTAACTCCAGATGAATATCGACATAGTTCCTATCATAGTCGGCTGCAGCCGCATATCCTACCAATTCCTAGTGTATACACAAAAATTCCTTCCACTCTACTCACATCCTCACATCCTTAAGCATCACAATGGACCTTATGGTCGAAATGTAGCCCGTCCAGGTAGCCTCTACAATATATCTAGAATCCACAAATTACTCTGTAGCGGTCACAATTTAAGTCTGATCAAAATGAATCAGGTCTGATCAAGGTCAATTTTAATAATAAATGGTATAGGTCAAGGGGAAAGGGGGTATAGAGAAAGAAGAAATTCAGACAAATCGATATCAAATTATTGTGGTGAAACTTGTAAAGATTAAAATCTAGTTAATAAAACTCTACTGACTGACTGACAGACAACGCAGAGCCTAAACCAGTGGGTCTAGAAGCGTGAAATTTTGCTCAGGAGACTCTTATAGGACATAAGTGAAGACTAAGAAAGAGTTATTGGGAATTCATCTTCTAAGGGTTTTAAATGAGGGACAAAATTTCCTCCTGCCCCTAATGCCCCGTTTACTCTCGACTGATTTTATCCATTAACGAATTAAGCCTTTCAAATACCAAAGGCACGTGTCATATCAAATCGCAGTCTGATCAGACAAAAATTGAGACTACTAAAGCCTTAGTCCGATCGGAATAAGATTTGGTATGCGACGTGCCTTCGATGTTTGAAAGGCTTGATTTGTTAATGGGATATTTTTGGCAAATCACTTGAACCTAGCATATTCATCTGGTGCATCCGCACTCCCTAGAAATGGAATCGACTCCCTTGGTAAATTCAAGTCCTTGCAGTCTTTAGCTTCGGAATTACAACAAATCTCTGATTGACGAACACACATTGCACGCTCAACCACACAAGCGACCAGTCTAAGTGATCGTGATGTCATAGGCACTCTGCTGGGAACTGGAAGGTTGGGAGTTCGACTCCCAACGATGTCAGTTTGTCAATTAAAAACAATTTTTATAAAATTGGCTAAACTGTCGGTGTATGGACAAGGATGAAAGTAATCGGTTATGGTTGTGAGAATAGTTTCCTTTCACAAACTCCAGATGAATATCGGCAGAGTTCCTATCAATGTCGGCTGCAATCGCACAACCTACCAAATTTCTATTCTGCATTCAAATTCCTTGTCGTTTCGGGGTCGGTAAAAAAAGGCCTAGGAAGAACTACTAACAACACAAGTGGTGTCCTTTTGTAGAAACTTTACAATCAATTTGTGCCGAATTCATTATGTTTTCGAAAAAATACATTTTCTCAAAAACCGAATAAATAAGGCACAAAATGACTATAGAATTTTGTATAAAGGACTCGACTTCTGTAACCCATAGTACCAAAAAACAACTAGGAATAGTTTTTGTTGAGGATACAACAAGGTTTCAAATAAAATAAAATTTCATGATCTTTAAAATAAGTTCGAAACAAACTTTTTTTTTTATAAAGTGAACCCAATCAAAATATTCTTTTGAAGAGTCTAATATGTCAAAATTTTTGTGTATATATCTTCAAAAAAACAACTGTTCACCAAAGTGTATTAAATTTTTCATAGAAATTAGACATTTATTATATTTTTCCTTTGAATGGAGGATATGAGGTATTATAATATATCTTATGCAATATCACATCTTATGATAAACACCATATTTGTTTTTTTTGAGCTTAAAAAAAAAACGTCGAAATTAAATTCTTTTTTTCTTCATTTTTGTGCTTTCATCTATGTATTTTAGATGTCGAAAGCTTACTTAATGAGCATTATTCAAAATCGAAACATCACTCTCAAAATTTACGAAAAATTATGCACTTACAGAGAGTAAACGTATTTGACTATTTTGGTAGTAAAATAGTTGTCATGAATTTATTGCTAAAAAAGTGCACGATTTTCCTTTAAAAAAAAATACAAAACTATCTCCGAATGATTCTGATTTGTTCGGAATCTTTTATGTTTGCGTCTTTTTCTTCAGTCAGTCTCCTGAATTCTTGTTGTGCGCATTACATCACCTTACCCAATTGGTTATACGATGCTTGCGTTCCTCCAATATCATTTAAAATTTGGGATTGGATTTAGGGGATTTATAAGCCTTACTATTTATCACTTTGAGAAACTACTATTATTAAATATTGCAAAAATTTTCCAAGAAATACATTTGTCTATCAAAATAGGAGCGATTCGAACTACCAAAAATCTGTATACGAAAAAATTGTTTATTGTCATTTTTTTTGTATAAAAAAATTTTATTTACCCTATTCAAAAATGTTTCGAAAAGATTTCCCCTGATTTCCTAATACGAGAGTTTTTTTTTGCAAAAAGTCAGGAGTTTAGAGTATATAGATATATTCCGAGTATCGTCTAACTGATTATGTTTTTTCTTTCTTACATATAAGTAGGCTTCATTTTATAGGCCCGCTTCCAAATTTCACATAAACAAACAGTCGAATGGAAACGATAAAATATTGCCAGCGGCATTGAAACATGCGTAATTATCGTCCATGCCCATAATCCATAAAAGTGCAATTGTATGGGATGTGATTCGGCTCGAGATTTTTCCAATGTTGATATTGCCCACATTGCTAAGTTTGTTACAAGTAAAAATGTGACAATTTCACGGCCCGGTTTACGTCGTATTTGATCTGGTGTCACGCACGACCGTCGTGACGCGTCTAATATAAACATTGTTTGAAATGTAGTTTGGACTAATGATGTGAGTGCTGTGATCACAACCAATATCGTATTCTTCTCAATGGTAAATTGTCCACCAATTATTGTGAACATACTGTATATAAACATTCCCGTTTGGGCACCAATTAATAAAATATTATCTAATTCCAAATTACGACCTCCGTCATATTTAAGTACCCGAACTTGAAACATACCAATCAAACTGGCCAGTGTACTAACACCGTATAACGTTAACTCACAAATATTCACTTCCATTACGGCCAAATTTACAAATTCCGGTCGTGAGATTAATACAAAAAATAATATTAGCGATATAATCGTTAAGACTAGAATTAGTATACCAACGAATAGACCTTTATGGGCCCGAGCACAGTCCACTGAATAGTGATGGGGTGATTTTTTATATGCTAGACCATCATTTGTTGATTTAATATCAATAATACTAATTTGTTTGGGTTGTTTACTAATATTCTTCCACATTACGTATAGAATTGCAGCACAGATTAAACTGTACTCAATTGTGCAGGGGAATAGAAATGGTGAAGCATCTTGGACCAACGAACCGATGATATTTGTACGACGACATTCGTAAATTGCATGTGGGCCTTTTAATCCACGTGCAACTATATGGTGTGTAGCAGTTAGTGCTAATTGTTCGCCGTGACCATGACCATGTCCTGGTGCAGCTTCACGGCCAGCAAACTGTAAAACTTTGGAACCTGTAGACATCAAATAATACAAAAAATCAATTAAGTATGATTACATTTTATTTTATCAACGCAAATTACAAAGGTCAATAAAACATTTTTTTGGTCAGATCACACTTCAGTTTTCAGATGGCATTTCAATATCCATCAAGGGTCAACCTTGTTTCTTTTGAATGAAAACCTCCATTAATTATTGTCTTGACCAAAAGTTAGAATATAACAAAGTACTTTTGACGTGAAAACGTCTATTCACTCGTTATACTGGTGGTCAGTCGAACATTCTTGTGTGACGAAATACCGTCAGATTTCAATCGTTAATAACTTCGAGACTAATAATGCGTTATAATGGTTGAGCCCACAACAGATAGAACATGTTTTTCCGTGTCTGTCGCGCTGCGCTGTATTTGTTTTGTATGTATGCCATCGTACCAGTGTAGGCGCATGCGCGTGAATATTTACGAATTAGGTTTGTGTAAAGTTATAAATTGGTGTAACGTAAAAACGCGTTTATTCGCGGTGTCATTGTGAAGATTTGAGTACTGTTAATGATAATTTCGGAGTAATAATTAGAAAGAGGGGTACCGCAAACGGGTCCTTAGCACCTAGACCAAGGGGTTCTCTGTGCCCTCCTTGAGAACAACCTGTCACCCGAAGGCGAGACGTCTCCGGGAAAGAGGTGCTATTTTAAGCAGATGAAGCTGTAGGATTATGTCGAGGCCAGACGCCACACAGAAGGTTTGATGGATTCAAATTTTCAGACCCAAACATTCTATAGCTGACACCCTGCAGCCTTCTGCAGATGCATACAGCATGTGCCGTTATTTCATTTCTTTTTCGTCCTCCATACAGGCCCTACAAGTGGGATCATCAGAGATCCCCAAGTTATGAAGGTGGTAGTTCAATCGACAGTATCCAGTCAAGAGTCCCACCACCTTTCTCAACTGCATTCTATTGAGTATCAACCGAGCACAGTCGAACGGTATAGCTGTGCTTATGCACAACTTGGTCTGCCACAGGCCCTGCACAAAGTCCCAGTAATCGAGATGAGCTTTTGCGGAGAACTACTAGAAGCCAAAGTCAGACATAAAATTCGGAATTATATCAGACGAAAACATATCAGAGGAAACCTGCGTGGGAAAAAATTAAACGATTCTAAAAAATCCAGTCTTGAATGAATGAGAGAACTATGGCA
Organism: Nineta flava; assembly: GCA_963920215.1. NCBI lineage: Eukaryota > Metazoa > Arthropoda > Insecta > Neuroptera > Chrysopidae > Nineta > Nineta flava. The sequence continues at coordinate 118,225,327 of OY986040.1, forward strand.
GTGTTGAAAAAGAAATGAAATAACGGCGCAAAGCGATTACGTAGGTAGCCCATCGGACATACAGTAGCCAGCGGCAGTCTAAACGTCTTCGGATCATGTGAGGGACGTTCTCACGAAAAATCAACGTTGCGGACCAGAACTGCGTCTTTCTTCATGTTTTATACGAAACGTTTCGAATACGCTTGAAGAACGCTTGAAAAACTTTCACAAACACCAAAATGTGATGTAGGGATAAAAATAATCACTTTGGAAAAATGGAGAAGTTTTTTAGCACATAATTTTACGGACCCAAGCTTGAAATAAAACGACAAAATATTCTTACCTAATCGATGTGATATTCGTAAAGAATTATTTTCTGGATTATAGAAAGTTAGTATTTCATGTTTAGTTTCCTGAACCAGTACATTTAACCAGACGGATAAATTTGTGCCAATCATATGCATCAATCCAAATCGGGCAGTTATTTTATGTTTATACACCTTCATTTGCTACAACAAAAGAACAAAATAATATAAATTTTTTTTTTCGCCAAAAATCATCCTAAATAACATACAAAAAAACTTACCTCATTGGTTAAGAAAATGAAATACATTTGTATAAAAATAAATGCCATTCGAGTTGCAGGCGTTAAAGCTAACATAACATTATGACACTTTGTATTCCGTTCCAATTCAAAATATTGACCAAACTCTAAACCGGAATAGATCATACTTCCAATTCCAAATGCTGCAGGGAGAATAAACAAAAGGTATCACAGTTTTTTTTTCGCCAATCGTTTAAGATGATGATATTTACCGACTGCGCCCATTCGTAAATAAAAACTTCCATAATGATATTGATGAGGTTGGGTCATTAAAAATGATAATCGTCTTGTTGCATTCACAGCGACACGATATCGACTATCTGAGGATGTACTACCGGAATCTTCGGATCGTTTACTGGACGTTGCTGTACCGGATTCTTCACCACTATCACTGATTGACAGTTCTTTTGCTGCTAAACTACTTTTCATTCCTTAAAAATAAGTTATGTTTAATTGTTGGTTTTTTTTCTCCAAACTTACCGGGTAACGAAATTTTCTATTTCCAATTAAGATGGAATCCCAAGATCTTTTTACTTACCCTTTTGCTGAAAGTATGGATATCCCTAAAAAGCTAATTTACCATATTTTGGCAAAAGGATTTCCCTATATATCTCTAATCAGCATTTAAGTTGCTATTATTTTGACTTCAAAATTTTGATTACTTACTTGCTCTTTTCCTTTTCTTTTTATCCGTTAAAAGCATCATATACATATATAATAGAAACAACATACTTCCAATATATAAATACAAATAATACCACTAAAATAGAAACAAAGCTCTTATGAATAGCCAAAATATTGTCTAGATAAAAGGCGGCTAATTTACATCAAGCTATTGAGAAATTTTCGACGAGATATTAAGTGACCCTACATACCAGAACGTTAGAAATCGTTAGAAACGTTAGATATTTTAAGGCAACATTTCTTTGTCCTGATATAAAATATAGTGTGACTCGAGGAGAATTACTTATTTTTGTCTGGGTTATACTTGATAACGAAGTGGCGTGCGAATGGGAAAGTCCGCCGATGTAAAAAAGTATTTAAGCAGTTTAAAAGTCTAATAGGCAAAGCTTCCAGTAGATCGTTAACAGTTTGGAACTGCTTCATATCGACTGACGTTGAAATACCCATTGTTTCACACAATTTTTATACCCTATAGAAGATATTCCTATAAACCTCTCACCCCCTTTGAAACTTCGTTCCCGAGTATTCCCAGACTCGAATTAACTCGATCAGACTTCTTAGAATATCCTTAAGAAATATTGGAGGTTTGCAAATTTGTTGTATACCTCTGTACATTAGATTATCAAAAGTGGTGTAGAAATGTCGTTATATATATTTACTTTCAGCCAATGAGAGCTCAGTAGGATGTGGCCGTATAGCAAATAATTGAAATTTAAATAGTATGTATTGTTGTAATGAAAATTATTGAGATTAATTTTTTTGATCCAACACACATTTTAATAGAAAAATATTAAGTAAAATATTATGCAAAATATTTAACAAAACAATATTTTTCTCCTTGCAAAAAGAAGGAGTTTTTTTTTGAAAGTACAAAAAGAAAATAATATAGCTCGATTTATTTTTTTTCTTAAACTAAGTTTTTTTTTTAAGTCGAAAAATGATAATAAGATGCTTTTGATTTAAAGTTTTCTATTTTTGGAAAAAATCAAAAATTGAAAAAAAAAAAATTATTACATATAATTTAATTTAAAAAAATTCAAAATCATACAAATTGAATGTTTTTAAAAAACATAAATAGATCACAAATAAATAATGTTGTAAAAACAAGATAATTCAAGTAAACAGAAGTAAGCTAGCTTACAGTAATGTATCATAAAATTTGTGTATAGATTTTGAATTGACACTAGCCGTGTTCGTTAAGTCGCTGGTGAAATATTAACCAAGCGGGGTATGACAATGGGTCAAACCCAAATAGAGGTATAATTTTTAATTAATTTTATAGATAGTCTGAATACTCCGACTACGTCCATGGGTGTTGATATACTAAAATATTCTAGAAGCCTCCATGCGAAAATATATTGTCAAAAACAAAATATTTATTCAAAAACACAATCATATTCTAGAACGACCCATAGCGGGTATATAAACCGTGACCAGTGTCGATTCAAATCAGTTTTTAAAATCGATCATTGTGCGATTAGTATCAAAGTTTAATATCGAAGTATTGTCTGATAAGTTCAAAGTATATAATTGTTGTTCAATCCAGATCAAAGTATAAGTTGGAATTTGTACAAGTAATTTGGTCAAGTAATTCAAAGTTTAACATTGTGTGAAAAAGAATTAAAATAATTATTGAAAAAGAAATTGGATAATCATTTTTTTTAAAGCAATAAAATCAGGTTTTTTTTTTGTTTCGTAAAAACTTGTGTTTAATTTAATTTTTTTTTTTTCTTTTCTTTAAACAAAAACGTGCGTGTTGTTCCAATTACAAAATATTTAGTAATATCGTTTACTAATATATTTTTTTTTGTTTTTGTCGAGTATCGGAATCATTGCAGGTTCGGGCAGCGCTCCTTTGAGGATAAAGAGAGCCAGAATACCGCGACAGTATAATTCATTTTACTGCTTTATAATTTTATTTCTTTTAAGTGTCCAATCCAAATGTTTCCCTTCAAGCCATAAAAAGAAACAAAAAAGATTGGTGGTTTTCTGGACATAAAAAATTTAGCCGATGTATATAGAAAAGGTCTTTCGAATTAAAAAAATTGTCTTTTTGCTACTGATTGAGCCAAGTAAAAAAAAATCGGCTACACGATTAATTCTGACTAGTACCTTTTGACGAACTTAGCACATCAAACACCAAAAATTTCAAATTGATGGAAATTAGCCTACTTATCATCCATATCCAGTCAACTCTTAGACCAAAATTATTCGGTACAAAACTTATGAACTATTTTGTAGATACCTCATAAAACGATGGTGGTATATACGTTGATATGACTTCAGCCATTGGAAATGCAGTTCCCATTACAACTAATAATTTCCCATACAAAGCGGATAATGTTGTTGCCAACGCATCACTGAAATTCAAAGAATATAATATATAGTCAGGCAGAATATACTTATAAGTATTCACAATGACAACATCATCTTCAAAAGTCTGTAGTAGCTAGTGATTGAAATGTTTAATTTTATGCCTCTTTGTGCAAAAATAATGAATGGATATGCAATTCATTGACTTAATGACAGAAGGGGCGAAAATATATAGATAGACTTTGTGAAAAAACTCTACATGAAAACTCTACTTAGAGAATTAAAAGAAAATTGTTAATCTACACTTTATTATTTAATTGTTTCTAAAGGTAAAAAAAAAGCGAAAGAGCTAAAATAAAAAGAGTGCGGAATATAAATACAGAATGTCCTACACAAAAGTCGCCTAAGAGAATGAGATGTAAGTGATCGACAAATAGTTCAAATTGCTGTCAATTTGTGCCGAAATATTTTTTTCGAAAACTAGATTTGGCACAAATCAATGACAAAAATTTGAAAAACAAACGCCACGTTTGGAATAGATTGTGCCATGGGCCATAAAAGTAGGGTTTATTTTTCCAAATTTTTTAGTGTATTTATACCCTATTCTTTCGATTTTTAGAAAAATGTTTCGAATAAAAGTTGTTAGTATAGCTATAACGAACAACTTTTTTCCGAAGCCTTTTTTTCGAAAACCGGATGAATAACAAATCAATTATGAATTTACGGTTCTTTTGTGTACATGATTAAGAATATATTTAAGGTATTTAAACAATTAATCCAATTAATAATTAGTGACATGTAAGTATATATAGTATCCGCTTCTTGTATACTTGTATACTTGTGTCTTCGTAACCGTACTGGATATTGATAGTATTATGACGTTTAAGTACACACAAATATAATATATTGCACTCAATTCATTGCTATATTTCTAGTTAAAAATAACAAAAATTTTTTGTTACTAAATAATTAAAGGTGATTGGAAGGGGACACACTGTATATAACGGGTGATTCATTTAGACGTACTTTTTTGTCTATGGATTTTTTGACAGATGAAGCTTGAGTTGTGTTACCCTGTCATGGTATTTTTGTTCAGTATAGTTTAAAATTTCATCATGGAAAGACCGATTCAGTCTTTGGGCTCTTGGGATTTTATTTAGTGATGAGGCACATTTCTGGCTTAACGGATATGTCAACAAACAAAACTGCCGTATTTGGCCTGAAGAACAACCTAAAGAGATTCAAGAGCTGCCATTACATCCAGACAAAACGTTCAAGAAAGAAAAAATTTCAACCAGAACGTAACTGTCAATGGCGACCGTTATCGTGCCATGATAACGGACTATTTGTTTCCTGAAATTGAAGCCCGTGATCTCCAGGACATTTGGTACCAACAAGGCGGCGCTTGCCACACAGCACGTGAAACCATGGCTATATTGCGAGAACAATTTGGTGAACACTTAATTTCGCGCTTCGGACCGGTGAGTTGGCCGCCTAGATCCTGTGACATCACACCCATAGACTGTTTCCATTGGGGCTATATAAAGTCCAAAGTATGTATGGATATGCCGCGTACGAATGAGCAACTGGAAGCCAATATTACTCGTGTTATTCAAATACCACTCGAAATGCTCGGACGTGTCATCGAAAATTGGAACTGCTTGAAAATGGAATGGACCATGCTAACCGCAGTTACGGACAACATTTGAAAGAAATAATCTTTAAAAAATAAATGAAAAGAATGGTTCTTTTGTATGATAGTAAAGATAACCCTATAAATTAGTTTTTATTAATTATTTTTGTTAGTTTTGAAAAAAGTACCTCCAAATGAATCACCCATTACTAATAAGTGTCATTTATATACGACTGTATAAGTTTTAAAGTAGGCATAAGAGTTAAGTACAGAGACATAAGTGTCATAAGATGAGATAGAACGAACGACAACGAATAACTATAAAAAAAATTATATATTTATATAGTTAAGTGAAAACTATATAAAACTTACGCGCCAAGTTGCTTCCATTCAGTCTGACGTTCAACACGAGAGGGTCGTCTTAGTGCAGGAAGTTGAAGACCGCCAACATGATGATGTTGAAAACTTAAGGGTGCTATTGCAAGGGGGCCAGCTTTTTGTTTTTGTTGTGTACGCCGTGTATGATGATGATGATGTTGATGATGATGACTTGCAGCATCCCTTCCTGTTTTACTGGCTTCATCCGTTGTATTTATACCACCACGGCTACTACTTACATTGCTACTGTCACCATGCTGTCTGTAAAATATAGACCCAATCAATGTATAGGGTGTGTCAAGCATATGTGTACAAAATACATCATATTACTATAAACTCCAGAAGTAGCGTTATTTTTTCAAAATTTTACATTTAATTTGTGCCGCATCCATTCGATTTTTTAGGAAAAATGATTCAGACTAAAACTGTTGGTATTTTAATAATGACAAAACTTGTAATCGAAACATTCTGCCGAAAATCAAATGGATTTGGCATAAATCGACGGCCAAAAAGAAAGAAAGAAAAAATAAGGCCACTTTAGGAATCGATAGTACCTTAAACACTTTGTACACATCTGCAGTTGACACATTATCGTAAAGTTTATATGTAGGTACTTTAGAAATTGGAACAAGAAATGAAAACCAATTTAGCCAGAAACAATTTATTTAATCACAATAAATATCGGAGTATTTTTCATTCGGTTTATAGCTTTTTCATTTGACCTCATTTATTATAGTTCAAGACATGTTTCTATCGAGTCAGTAAAGCAGATAGATGTAATTAAAAAAAAGAACTCTTTTCGAATTGTACATTTTATATACTTCTTATAGTCCATTTATAAAATTCTTCAAAATCTTATATAGTACATTCATAAAAGGCCACAATAATGTTTGTTATTTTTTGTTGTAAGTTAAAATTAAACTTTAATTTAGGCCCATCATAACGGGCCTAACAAAAAAGGATATTTAAGAAAAAAACCTGAGATTTCGGATAAATAAACTACCGCCAACAGAAATACAATTTACCCGAAATCTCAGTTGTTTTCTTAAATATCTTTTTTTTTAGACCCGTCATACCGGAATTTTATTGGATCAATCTCTTTATGAATATTTCTATTTTCTATTGCGTAGTTTTTTTTATTCGTCTTATTTTATTCCAAGTGAAAATTATCAAAATATGTGTAAAAATATGGGTTTCTCCATAAGAGCCATGCATTAAAACTGGAACTTAAACATTAATTAATTGATTCAAGACCCCCATAGCCCCCTTGAAACTTTTAAAATTTATTTATATGCACTTCAACTACATGTAAACAAAAAATCAAGCCTTAATCTTTTTGAAGCTTCAGTGCTCGTAAAATTCCAAATTGCGTTATACTTCACCGTTACTTAATGTACGATTAAAAAGTAGGCCCCACAATTGAACTATCGTTTTTTGTTTGCCAATTTCGGGTTTTCGCTTTTACACCTTACCATGTTTCCCCTATTTGCGCATTTTTTTATAGAATAACATTTTAATGTTTCGGCTACCTACGAATTTGAGCTCGTAGAATGTCTAGATACCCTATACTATAAGTTAATTTTTTCGTTTTCCGTGCCTACATTAGCACGACCCATTATTAGTCTAGTTTTTCCGGGTGGAAAAGAACATTTCAATAACTCCAAAAATAATAAAGTGGCCACACGGGAACGAATTCTCGCAATTTTACGGGTGTCGAATTTTTTAAAACTGAACATTTTTAATTAGTTTTCTTTTTGGTAAGTTTTCTTTGGTAAATCTTTACTCACGTTTAATATAAAACATAACGTTAAAATGTAACAAATTCTGAAATATATGTTACAATAAAACCGTTTAAATGAGCTTTTACCTTGTTCAAGAGCTTTCATTTAAGGTCATTCAATATGATGACAACTGTATAATGTGTCAATTCAGTAGTTTTTTATTTTATCATTGAAATTTGACACTTTAATTCAAAGTCACTGGTACAAGATTCAATATACTGCGGGTATGTTCCAAAATTTGGTCCAAGCGCTGTGAGTGTTAACGCCATGAAGTACCCTGCGAACAGCGTTCCAAAATTGCAAGCGCGCTGCCACTGCTACTGCAGCCGTGAAAATTGGAACGCGGTTCACAGGACTTACAGCACGCCGCCATGTTAATTGCTTTCACTGCTTCACCTTTTCAGCGGCAGAAGTCACAACAGGAAATTACTTCAAAATTCATGACGTCATTTTTTTCACAGTACTGCTGCAGCGTGATGTCATTAATTCTGGAACGCGCGGTGAAGTGCTGCCACCGCTTGCAGCAAATTTTGGAACATACCCTGCGTCAACATCATTCAGTATTTTTTCAACATCATCGAAATTTAAAACTTTGACTCAAGATTGCAGTTGAGACGATTCATACCCCGCTGAAGTACTTTTACACCGCGCATCACCAAGCAACTTTAGCAACAATGGTCGCTCCCTTCCACCTAGAGGACACTTTCAGAAGCTTTCCGACCTGACCTACTCGGACTCTAAGGTAAAACTCAGGGTTAGTACATTCTTATAAGGTTTAAAGTACCCTGGGTATTCAAAATAGTTTTACTATGAAGTGTGAGACATGGCGTAGCTTAACTTTTCAAGTCCAGTTTCTCTATCTTACTCATTTACCAAAGTTAAATCTTCCAGGTTCACTTATATATGTATGTAAAAAAATTACCTGACGGGTGACGATAATGAAACATGATGATGCGAACACGATGGTGTGACACCACCAACACTAATCCCACTAAAACGATTGCTACCACTTGGTTGTTTTTGATGATGATGTGTTGTACTACCAGCTGAAGATAGAGGACGCCGTGCTGGTGACGATGATGAATGATGGCTTAAAGTTTCTGGTGATACAATTACCGCTGTTTGGGAAGCTGGCGATGGTAGTAATGGATCGCCACCACCCAATCGACTACTACAAGCTCTACTTCCACCGCTCATATTGTTTAAAGGTATTGATGGCCAACTGTAGATGGATAATTTATGGAAGAAAGAAAAAAAATTGTTTTAGTGAAAGCAATGTTTAACAATATAATTTTAGAAATTAACTTAGGTAGTTCCAGAACTAATAGCAAGAAATATGTTTGCCTCCGTATTTTTTGCAACCCTAAATATCTTAAGCATTTCTATGGATTCTACTTTGGAGAATATCTAATAGATAAAATTATACATTTTAGTTGCAAATAGATAGATAGATTGTAGAGGCTGCCTTGAACGGGCTACACATCGACCATAAGGTCCATTTTGATGCCTAAGGATGTGCGGATGTAAGTGGAGTGGAAGGAATTTTTGTGTATAGACTAGGAATTGGTAGGATATGCGGCTGCAACCGACTATGATAGGAACTATGCCGATATTCATCTGGAGTTCGTGAAGGAAACTGCAGAAAACCTTCTCAAGCAATTTTATAACATAATCAAGTGAAGAACGTGGAAAAATTTTCGTCCTACAAATTCAATGGAGTGGACTCTGAGTCTTCCATCCTCAATGTTCAACGGCTTCCAGAAAATTTCGATACCGTTCTCCAAAATTTTATAATTAAAAAAGTTGGGCGTCTTGTCAAAACCAAGCTACTTACAAAGTACCAGCTTGATGCTCATCATCCTGAAAAAAACTCTTTGGTCTCCCAGACCAATACATTTGTATACATTTGTATCGACCGCAAAAGGAGTCAACTGTACCTAATGTTGCAATCAAGTGGTAAATATTTTCCAAATTTTTTCGTTCGATTTATACCGAATCTTATAGGTTTCGGTTTAATTTTAAAAAAGAACTCAACTTAAGCAGTAGATAGTATCAAGTAATATATAGCTTAATCATGTTTTCAAGGTTAAAACCATAAAGATCCGCACTGGATTAAGGCTGGTATGCTAAAATATCTCATGGAATAATCTTCTCTATCAATACATATAAACTTGCATGCCCTGACTGATTCATCAATGCCAAGCCAAAGCTATTGAAGTTATAAACATGAAATTTGGGAGATATGTTTCTTAGACAGCATAGAGATGCATTGTTAGAAAATCACTACCTAAGAGAGTAAAATAGGCAAATTATTTTTTTCTAAATTTTGACAGTTCAAAACGTTAATTTTTTTATATTTTAAATTTATTGACGAATAATTCATTTCAAAAATTTTGTTAATGCAGGCATTTCTTTAGAAACCATAAATTATTTTACACTATAAACGTTACATTACATGAAATCTATATAAATAAAAAATCGGGACTAAACTTTATCTATACACACTGTTTTGGACAGCATTTCCTATAGTGAATCAATGTTAAATATTATTTATTACTGCCCGGCCGTCTGGTACTGTATGAAGTCAGTCAGTCCACATGTAAATAAAGTCAGTCAGTTATAATGCATAGCTATACTGTATGCGTATGGTTATTTGTTTGTCATTTAAGAGTGGGAAAACAATGCACATACTAAAGTGTACTCTCATCACATGTGTACTGACTGACTTCATATAGTACCAGACGGCCAGGCAGTAATAAATAATATTTAACATTGATTCACTATAGGAAAAGCTGTCCAAAACACACAGTATATAAGTTAGAGACACGAAAATTGGTACTTTGGCTATGAATAATAAACAAAGAAATAAGTGTTTCAGCGTATATCGAAAATCTTAAAGGGGATGAAATCCCGCCTTCCCGTCTAGTTGTATTTAAAACTAGGGACATGAATATGTAAAAATAAACAAATAAATACGTGTAACAGTTTTCTAAGAAAATCAGTCCTTGACCGTGATAAATATTATGTTACACAATTACAGTAAATTATACTCGATAGTGATCATCGTCAGGACCAGGAACTTGGAACAGGGAGGTTATAAGTTCGAATCCCGACACTGGCAGTTTGTCAATTAAAAAAAATTAATGGGGCGGTTGATGCACTAAACTGCCTGCGTATGGACAAGAACGAAGTAACCGGCTATGCTTGTGAAGGTTTTCTGCAGTTTCCCTTCACGAACTCCAGATGAATATCGGCATAGTTCCTATCAAAGTCGGTTGCAGCCGCACACCTACCAATTCCTACTCTGCATACTCTGCAATCCTGATCCTCCACTCACATCATAAAAATGTAAAGTATAAATTAATAAAGGTTGAAAAATAATGATGTTGGTGGCCTCTGTTATAGACCGTCGTGTCTCAAAAACGGACGTTAAACACCATTATTATTACTCAATTATAAGGTCTTTGCAGGCGAAGCCGCAAAGGGTAATAATGCTGGTCTATTGTATGGAAAATATTTGCTCAAAATCATTCAATTCATTTCTAATAGGTGATAACGACAATAAATAAATCGATTTGAGCAACAACGGTTTATATACATTGTGAGAGTACACACACATACCTAATGAATTTGACCGCGACAATTCTAACAATAACAATAACATTCGATACAGAAACAGTGAACCCCCCCCCCCCCCCGATATTGTAGTTGCATTGTATTGTTTAATGTTAGTAAAGTACTTATAAATCACAGTCAACACCAATCACAAAATTACTGCTCTGTGACTAAATAAATGAATGTAATCTCATATATAGGAATAAAGCTATTAGTTAATTATACAATCAAATATTATCAAGTCCCTATTTTATAAATCATAAATAGATACATATGTTTGTATAAATTATTGTTGTAAGTGATAAAAGTCATTCAGGAAAGTTTTGATCTGATAGCATGGATACATACAGCTGTGCTCAACAAAAATAGAGACAATTGGTGCAATCAATGAATCAGATTTAGACATAAATATCGGGACGGGAAGAATTGATTTTATAGCTTTTTTTTTGGACTAGTTAAAAGATTATCATACTAAACGTTGTGCCATCTACAAAGAGTTTTAAAAGGGTGAGGACGTAAAAGGTTTTTTTAGTTTAGGCGTGGAAAACTTTTACTCGAAAACAGTCAACCGCAGCTGTAAAAATATTGTACAAAACTAAAGACTATTACCAGTCCAAGTGGCCGAGTGGTCTAAAGCGTTTTGTCTGCGCAGTATGCCTACTTGGAAACTGGGAGGTTATGGGTTCGAATCCCGACATCAGCAGTTTGTCAATTATTAAGAAAAAAAAGGGGCGGTTAATTGACTAAACTGTCGGCGTATGGACACAAGAACGAAGTAACCGGCTATGCTTGAGAAGGGTTTCTGCAGTTTCCTTCACGAACTCCAGATGAATATCGGCATAGTTCCTATCATAGTCGGCTGCAGCCGCATATCCTACCAATTCCTAGTCAATACACAAAAATTCCTTCCACTCCACTCACATCCTCACATCCTTAGGCATCACAATGGACCTTATGGTCGAAGTGTAGCCCTTCCAGGGCAGCCTTGACAATCTATCTCTATCTATCTAAAGAGAATTAAATTTTCTACAAGAATGTCGTCTCATTGTTAATTTTTTTGAATCTTAAATTTAAAAATTTACTCCAATTCCTAGATCAGTAATTTTCAAATACGTTTTCATATCAAGCATTTGATGTCAAAGAATGGCAATCAATGTTCAAACATATTACTTAAATGTCAAATTAAGTAAACACTAGCTATTTCCGTTGGTATAAAATAACCGGAAGGCAGCCATACTAACAACGGACATAAATAGACGCTTGTTTACAAAAAACAATAAATAAATATGTAAATAGTAAATAAAAAAATAAATAATACATCGACATCAAAGATAGTGAAAGATCATATGCATTCCACTACCATAACATCTCAGGTAGTTCAGAGGCAGAGCGTTGGTCTAGAATCGTAGAGGTGGTGGGTTCGATTCCCATTTTAGATGTGTATTTTTCATATCAAGCAATTGAGGTCAAAGAATGTTAGAAATACGTGTTTCGATACAAAGTAGTGATCATCAGTATGAATTAACTAATCGTAAATAATTTCTATTAGGTAGAGTAAAATTGCAAGGATCGTGGGAACATCAATCATCTCAGGCCCCGTTTTTGAAATGGGCACAGATATGATTCCCAAAATATACTCCTTCTCAAAACCTTTCACTGTAGTCTGTGATAGGGATATGTGGACGGAAGGAGAACCACACTATCTCAAGGACCCACACTATCTCCATTCCCTCAGATTGTCAAGCTGCTCTAAAAGCCTTGTCTGGAACTGAGGTCACCTCAGGGGTAGTCAAGGATTGTTTGGAGGAACTACTGGAGCTGGCAAAACGGAACAATGTTAAATTGATCTGGGTGCCAAGTAGCAGTGATTTTGAAGGAAACGAAAATGCAAATACCGTAGCAAAGAAAGGAGTCGGAATACCCTAGGCCCAGAGCCTATTTTAGGAATTCCAACGGCTGCATGTAAACAGGTGATCAACGAGTGGTCAAATGCTAAACACCGTGGTCACTGGGAAAAAGTACCACGGTAGGAGCTCGGGAAAATACTGCTTTAGAGTGCAACCAAGCGACTATCTCTCGATACACTGAAGCTAAACAGGATGCAACTACGAAGGGTTACCGGATTCATTACCGAGCATTATCCCCTGCGGAAGCATCTGCACACAATGGGACGCCATAACGGGTCCATTGTGTGTAGATTGTGTGGCGAGGAGGAAGAAACATCTAGCCACATTATCTTTGACTGCTAACCTCTAGGTTACAGCAGATACAGGATATTCGGTGCATCTCACCCCGAATATATTAACCTTCAGGAAGACCTGATAAGCAAGCTCCTGCCTATTGCCAACATTTGGGAGAAGTGAATCTCGTCGGACTAAAGTAGAATGGGAAGCGCAATGGACCATAAGGCCGAAGTGCAATACTTTTTAGACCCTAAGATGTATCTATCTATCTATCTATCTAGAGTAAAATTTCTATAATAGAAACAAACCATTCATGGAAATTGAATCGAATACTGTACAACATTTCTTTGATAACTTTCTTCTCAAATGACCGGCAAAGAAGGAAAAAGGAAAAAGAGCAAATAGGAAAAAATTTTTTTTAGAAATTAACGACTTTCACAAGCGTGTATTAACATTAAAAATGTCATTCTTGTATTGAATTTAATGTTTGAAACAGTATTTTGAAACCGTGAAAACCTTCAGCGAAAAGCCGGGATCTTCTTCACCCTGCCCCTTTCATTATATTATTAGATCTCAAACTTTACTGTGTTTCTCTTTTAACTGCTCCAAATAAACAAAAATAAAATAAAATAACCCTGTCTCAGGCTGAAGAAGGACCTTTCAAGATGGAGCAGTATAAACTCAAGGAAGGCATTAGAAAGCTATGGCTGAGAATCGATGGAAGATAGAAATTTTATGATGTGATTTACTGAAGCCCTTGACATTCCAGGTATAGCCAGAAATTCTATATATTTAAACAGGACTGGAGGAAGTATTTTAGCGAGAGGGTATTTTGGTTTTACATTAAAATAATAAGGTGACCGCAATACGTAGATCGCAATACGTAATCACTTTTCATTCTTTCCGTTAATATACCGTATACTTATACACAAATTTTGGATTTTTGATCATGATGCATTTCAAGTTGGATCATTGTTTTTTGACCCGAGTGTAGTACATTTCATAAAATAAATTAAATTGTTATAATTTTGCAGATAAATTGATGAAGGTCCTTTTATATTTGTTTTAATTGTAATTATTCCTACATTATTCAAAAAGGTTTAATTGATTCCTTAATGGTAAGTCTAAAAATAAACTACATTATGGTACTAATTAAAAGTACAGGGTGGTATAGCATTGTAAGAACAATATTTAACAAAATATTACTTGTGTGGTAGTTTCATGAAGCTTTATCTTCTTTAAAATTTAATTATTTTGCACATGTTGATGCTTAACGATACGTCGTGGCAATCGGCAAAAAGGTCGAACCGCATAGAACGCATTAACTTCGCGTGAGCGATCTGATTACTAGCTTTTAGTTTATTTACTACCTATTCTTCATTTTATCGCGCTGAGCTATAATTTAGCACAACAGATTATGCTTTACCGTGTAAAACAACTAAATCGCCGAATATCGCAAAATAATAATTTCTCGTAGTTTCTTTCTTTTGAGAAAATAACAAATCCAAATATTTGAAAAGAATAGCAAAATAATTTAATAGCTTTCAGTATTGTGACTTGAAAGACCTATGGTGCTTCCCTTTCACTTCAAAACCCTTAAGAGATCTACGGGCTGTGTGCTTCAACAAATTGCTGTCCGTTTCAACAGATCGCCTCCTATGTACGTCGGTCGCTATTTTTCAGACCAAAATATACGTAAAAAATACAGAGAAATAATGAGGCATTGCCAAGTCAAAAAGCACATAAAAAGATTTGGAATTGTACCAACGACCAATACAGGTTCTCTTATTAAAAGAAAGAAAGGAGACTCAACATATAATTTATGTAGATGGGAAGCCATTGCATCAAGAAACCATTAGTAATTAGATTGGGTACCTAGACGATAAGATTACAATTAAGCCTTATATCTAACTAAGCCCGTAGATCACTTAACAGTTTTGAAGTAAAACGGAAGCACACACAATTCTAAAATCTACTAAATTAACTGGCTATTATCATTTTCTAATATTTAAATTTCTTATTTTTTAAAGAAAACTATAATTATTTTAATATTACTTAATTTTATATTACAAGATAGGTAAGCTTTTCAATTTAAATAAAAAAAGCATTCTTCAACCAAATAAATGAAATTATCTGTTTATTGATTGGAGTATATCTTAATGACTTCTTAATTTGTTTCATTTATATGCAATTCTCATTACAGAAGTTAATAGCATTTATACATTAAAAGCTACAGCCAAGTTGAATATAGAGCTTTCATGTTATAAATGAAAAAAGGTTACTAAAACTGTTGATTCGAATCGATATTTTCATGTAAGAGAAAATATGATTAAATGTAGAGTCAAGTCATTTATAACAAGGGTTCAGTAGGTTTATTTTTAGTTTATTTCTTTAAAAAATATACAGATGAATTGACAACAATTTTGACAAAACACACAAAATTAAAAAACAGAAAATTTTAAGTTATATTTATAAGTAATCAATCTTCATTTTTCTTTTTCGATAGTCAAAATGTAATTGGAATTAAAAGTTTTGAGCCTAAAATATTAATCAATCTTTTAAATTTCATCCCATTCTGTTTTGTAAACTAATTCTTAAATGTCTTAATAAATCACTGTCATTGGATTGATTTATCTTCGAAAACAGTTTAAAACATAGTGTTTTTGTGTAAACAGTGTTTTTTCTCTAGAAAAATGTTTGATATCGCAACATAACTTGCAAAAACAGTAATACGAAAAACATCCCTTAACAATAATAAATAATATTTCTATATAACTCAATAATAAGAGCGCTTGTTATCATCATACATTTCTTTCGTTATCTCCACATTCTTACCTTGGCCCTTCCTCATCCTTATTTGGTGGTATGGTAGTTGTTGGGCTAACCGTAGTAACATCACATTCAGTTGTAACATCCCCCATTTCCGGTATTGCACCACCTGATGTCGTGGTTGCAATATCCTCAATATCTGAATCAATCCCTTGCGCAAAATCCATATAAAATGAATCGCGAGAATCACTTGATCCACGTCTTAATTTCAAACTTAAATCAGGTGAACTATCTTCCATTTCGTAAAAAATTTTATTTGTTTCAAAATTCGCCAAAGAAGAAAATATTTAATATAAAAAAAAATTTCACATAATTTTTTTAAACGACAAATTATCTACACAAATCACTTTGGAAATAATTATAAATATTATTTAATATTATACACTGATTAGAATAATGATTATTGTTTATCGAATTCATATTTACCGCAATTATTTTATGTAAACCGCGCGGCACGTAGTAAATAAAAACAAAAGACTCGAGTGAAGAAAGAACAATTGAATATCTCTAATGTCACCCAAAATAAATCTCGAATATCACAGTGGATTGAGTTGAATTTATTACATACTAAATAATTAATAAATAATAGTAAATAATTGTATTAGCATCTCATTGAGCAATTTTAGCGTTTTGTTGAAAATTGAGTGTACGGATTGTGGATGAGTTGAATTTATTTGTTCGGTATAGTAAAAAAAATGTATTGTTGTGATGCGTAATGACAATGTCGTGTATAGAGTATGATGTATATATACCGTGTTTCGTTTACAAACGTCGTCTAGTCTTTCACACACAAAACACACACCGTCAATGTGTATAGGAATTCAAATGCGGGGAAATAGTCAAAGCTAGAAGAAGAGAAACGAGAAGCAAGATGATGATTATATGAGAGAACACATAAAATTACATATATACGCATTAAATGCGCTGTGCGTATTATAGAAATAGTACTATTTGCGCAGGGTTGTTAAAATATTATTATTCCACCCTTGTCTTGTATGTGCATTCACTTCAATATTTACTGTTTGTGAGTGTGCTGCATGTTGAATGCCATTTCGATTCATACGAATCTCATTCTCGAAACAACAAGTTACTTTATTGGCAGGATTATAATATCGAACGCGTAAGTTTGGTGTTGGTGTGTTAAAATCATATACATAGGATCTAGATAGAATAAAAGTGAGCGGGCTGATTTGCCCACAATTTAAGCTAGTAGCCACATTTTATTTCTCGCTTCAACATGCACCCTCCCCTTTACATCCCGACCCTAGATTCCTATGTCTATGGTTAAAAAATACTTTAATGTCCAGTACTGGTTGACAAGAAGTTGCTTCTACTTATAACAAACTCGAAAGCAAGCCGATGAGTATTCTTCTGAACGAACAGCTTTAAAGAGTGTTCCTCTATTTGTTAAAGATTTTGCATTTTCTTCTTGAAGTGTAGAAATATAGATAGCAAAGATAGTGGATACTAAACATGGAGGCCCAGACGCTGAAGCTCACAGGGATTTATTGTATATCCTAGTTCGCCGTCGTGTACTACTGGTAAAAAAAGATATTGACCAGTAACTTCGCATAGTTGAAAAATGCGAATGACCCTGTTTTCACGGCCAAGTCAATATACACATTTGCAGAATGACGAATATTCCACTCCTAATATGCACCAGTGACCTGAGAAAAAACCTCTCAGCATCCATAGATTATTGCAGCTGGGAATTCATTACTGCTTCAATATAAAAAATTTAAGTCTTTCTGCTTGGAAATCCAACACGGTTACTTTTACGATTACTCTAATGACATTTGAGGCTCTTAGGAAATTCAATTTTCGGAGCCCTCCTCGTTTTTTATTTCGTTTATGATTCTATCCGGTTTATATATCCTATCTCCATATAGTGAACTATTGCAATTTAGCATCGTCTCACACTTCTGTGGGGAATAGACATATGTCTATTGGCTAATCCGGCCCTGGCCATACCAAAAATCATCAAATCGGTTCAGCGTTTTAGCTGTGAAAACGTAACAGGCAGAAATACTTTCGCATTTATAATATTAGTATATACTGTCATAGTATCCGAAACCTTTTTTTCGAAAACCGAATGAATAGGTAAGGCCCAAATCAATTATAAAATTAATAAAAATTAATTAATTATAAAAAGAACGCTGCTTTTGTGACCATGTGTATAGACAGCATTATATAAAAATAAATATTAGCCACAGCTCTCTAAATATAAAGTAAAAGAATAATTAGCACTGTCTGTAGTAAACTATGAAATTAACACTTTGGCGCGTAACTTCCAACATTTCTGCCTTGAAATCCAGCACCGCCAGCACGACTTATTAATATTCTTCCCACATTCCCATAGTGCTTTCTTCATGGAAGCATACAAAACATCGTACCTGATGAATATAAAACACAAGACTTTAAAAGTTTCTGCCAATGATTTTTTTACGATTTTATTCAGTACACTGGATGATAATACGATATTTGTATCTTTTTCTAAACCCCATAAAACTAAATATAGTTATTTCATAATTTTTGTTGAATGAAATAGCATAGTAAAATTATATTATATATATATATATATATGTATATATTTATATGTATATATATATATATATATATATACATATTTAGAATTTAAGATCACGTAGAAACATTCATTGACCCTGCGGCTTTTCGAAACGAAAGTAAAAGTTACATAGTTGAAGTATTCAAGAGGCAGACACCTAACTAACTAACTGTATGACAGTAAACAAAGTTTTTTGTTTAGTAAGCCTTATGAAAAAAAAACTGCTACATACATCATTAAATATTAAACACGGATTATTTTTAGATACGTCTCTCTACGCCTTTCTTGACACCCTATATTGTTCGATTGCATTTATTAATATTTTGTGGTTGTTTACTTATTAAAATTAACGCAATGATATAAATGTCGATACTAGATAGACATAACAAATACTTATATATGCAAAGACGGAATTAACATTTCCTTTTAAATTTTGCCGATGCTGGATCAACGGGATACGTACGTAAACCATATGTCTTACTTAGTTTATAAGGGTAAAAACATAATTTACGATGTCACTTTTTAAGGATGTAATAAAAATTTACAGTATAAATACAACCATTGCAGTGAAGATGAAATAATATATTTTTGAAATTCGACAACCACTGCAGAATATTTATTATACACTGATTAAAATCTCTCTAAAGATTGCGGGGATTAGCCAAATTTTCTAAAGGATCTAACGCCGGTTCTTTCACACTCTCAGGACACGTGGAAATAGAGGGAAATGAGATAGCGGTTGGTTCTGGCGAGGAAGGGAGCATCGACATCCCTTACAGGGCCGAATGATCACCCATTCTGCGGACTGGGTGGTCAATTCTATCAAGAAGAGAACAGAAAGGAAGAAGACATCAATAGAACCACACTCTGGAGGAACCTTCCAAAGCTCTGGCTGGCCAAGAATCTTCTCAGAAACTATAACCGCACCAGATACAAAACCGGCATTGGTCTGAGCAAAAATAAACTGCGGATTCTGACAAGGTTTCAGACGGGGCATTGTGGACTCAGGGGATACCTTAGAAAGCTTAGCTAGGGAAATGAGGGCAACTGCAGGTTTTGTGTAGAAATGGAGGAAACTCCGGAACACCTCCTAATAAACACCTCCTGGGTGAGATGCTCTAAGACGAAACCACTCCTCGTTAAGCGGAACACCATAGGTCTTATAGGTCACAGTACACCAAATTCACCCCATTATCATTCATTCAACAAGGGTTCTTTGTTTTATAAAACTATTTCATTTTTCGTGGTTCTTACATTAGATGAATGGCGACTCCTTGCAGTTAAGGCAATGGTACTGGGATAGAATGCGATAGATAGATAGATTGTAGAGGCTGCCCTGGACGGGCTACACTTCGACCATAAGGTCCATTGTGATGCCTAAGGATGTGAGGATGTGAGTGGAGTGGAAGGAATTTTTGTGTATAGACTAGAAATTGGTAGGATATGCGGCTGCAGCAGACTCTGATAGGAACTATGCCGATATTCATCTGGAGTTCGTGAAGGAAACTGCAGAAAACCTTCTCAAGCATAGCCGGTTACTTCGTTCTTGTCCACACGCCGACAGTTTAGTCAATTAACCGCCCCCTTTTTTGTCTTAATAATTGGCAAACTGCCGATGTCGGGATTCGAACCCATATCCTCCCAGTTTCGAAGTAGGCATACTGCGCAGACATAACGCTTTAGACCGCTCGGCCACTTGGACTGGTAAGAATGAGATCATTGGTAGTATACATTTTCTTAATCAGCGCTTTAGTATTTAAAAAAATTTAAGGTTCCTGATAACTGACCACTTTATCTTGACCAAAATAGAAACCAGTTTTAGTGTGCAGTATAAGTTATAGCCAGTCCAGATCTCTAACAGTTTCTAAAGAAAAACCTGCATTAACAAAATTTTGAAAATAAATTATTTGCCAATAAGTTTAAACAGAATTTAAAGTATTAAAAAATTGACATTTCAAACTGTTAAAATTTAGAAAAATATAATTATTTGACATTAAAAATAGGTTATGTTTTCGTTGCACACAAAATTCAGCCATGTTTTTTAAGCCTCAGGCCAGTTCTCATTAATGTCATATTTTAGAAAAACGGCGGGTTAAATTCGGAATTTAGAATTACTTACATAGATGACCAAAACTAAAAGTGCTTTGATTACGAAACCATATATTTTGTCCGTGGTAAATCTGCTAGATTTATTATTTTTTTTAGGCTATTTATTTATTTTGTTTTGAAGAACTATTTATTTTCAACTACTAATTGGAAGCAAAAAAGTTTACAAGTAGCTACCATCTACTATCGATTGTTGATATTTTTGACTTGCGCAAAGCCGACAATATGTTATTTACATCTCTTATATGTATTGACAGTGTATAAATTTCTGTTTCACATTTTTGGCATCATATTCATTTCATTACGAATTTATTCAATCATTTTAGGAAACTATCACAATAAGTGTAAATTAACCGCATGAATAATGCTTACTCGATATCTCGAATAAAATGGCATTAATATTTGATAACTAACATTAACAGTAGTTACTAAGTTGTTCACTAAAGTGCGACCATGAAACTTGTAGGCCGAAAAGTATGTCAGACGGGTTGGTGCAGGAAACTAGTTTATAATTTACCCACCAGAAAGCATATTCAAGTGCTAGAGTTCCCAATATGGTCACTACCACGATCGTAAATCGTAATAGATAGGTCTGGAAACTCAATGGGAAAAATCGGTCAATATATTTTTTATAGTGATGAAAAGGGTTGAATAACAATTAAATAGAAATGGAATTTTCCATTTTAATTGTATTTTGAAAAATCATTTCCATTTTAAATAGAAGTATTAACGAATTAGCCATTTTACAATGATTAAATGGTTTAGATAATTACAATTCACAACGAAATAACGAGTATAATTATTTGGTTGTTCAAATTGTCGCGCGCTTACGACGGTCTCAGGTATTAAGCGTGTGTTCCGATATACACTGCAAGCACTGTTCAGTCCTCTTACTGGGGAGAAATTAGTTTACCAGTACACTGCCACAGTAGCTTAGGGGAATATATGACATCATAAACCACCGCCATTTTTGTACTGCGAGTACTGGCGTATTCGAGGTAAGGTACTCCCAGTGATTTGATCACGTGATGATAAGAAAAAACAAGAATTTTAAGATCTAGAATTTTACGTCTTAAGTTTACATCAGCAGTAAATATAAATTAAATATTTGACATTAAACTTAATTATTAATTGAATTAATATCATATTAAAAGTAAGTATATATTTTATCATAAAAAATGTTATATTTAACAATTTATATAAGACTTATTACCCTTACAAACTAATTAACCATTTTTCATAACCTCTCCTAGGCATGATAGGACCTTGTAGTTGGTGGAGAGGCTTATGTGCATCGATGAAGGGCTATGCTACGCCTTCGGTAACTATGTTACTGGCAGGAATACCCAGGCCGTACAGGATACCCTTGAGAAGCACGACCAAGAAACCATGCAAAACCTAAGATACGGTGCGAGGCATTGTGCCTAAAGAACTACTATGGCATCAGGGTCAAATGCTGTCATAAACAATCTCCTTGGAGCAACTGGCGAACTCCACTGTATCAATGCCCTCCCCATCAAGTGTCCGACGGGAAGTACACGGCCCGTTTTTAATCGTGGGACAAAAATGGAAAAGCACTTTAAAAATAATAATAACTCTGGGGCTCGAATGCCCTCAAAAAGTGAATCAACTGAGGCTGCACAAGCAAACCTCACCGAGACACAAAAAACTGCAGGTGCATCCAACCCAGCAGAAAATCTGGACGATAATTTCCAGAATCCTTTCCTGAAGGTAGAAATGAAAATCTCTCGGGTGCAGCCCAGAGAAAGCCAGAGCTGTGGAGAAACCGATTCCTCCGATAAAGAGGAAAATCTCGACAAAAAACCGTACAGCCCTGTTTTTCTCAGGAACAGTGATACCTGTGAGGTCCGACTTAGGGAATCAACCCTTGGAAAACCCACAGGAATAGAGGTCGAGATCTGAAGATGGGACTTCAAGCACGAAACAGATCTCGAAATAACGTAGAAAAGGGAAACAGGCAAGTGCTATTAATGTGCATTGCATTGCGGGGGTATCCTGAGGTAAAATTGACTCAGGAACAATCCGAAGAGGTGCAACTCTCGATGCTACAAACTCTCATTAATCAAGTTCCCACCTGGACAGGGGGGCCCTCGTTGTGCGGTGCATAGGAACAACAGCCATAAACTGGCTCATGGAGAACGTCCCGAATATCAGACCATGGGACGGATCGGAAATTGTCGTCGGGGATGCAAGAGCCCTGATGAACACACCAAAAGTTCTGCGGTATGCTCCCCAGACCTATAACTCCGTTGAACCGGGCAAAATAATCAAAACTCTTGGAGCGCAGAATGCAAACCTGCACACTCAGGAGTGGCGAATTGTAAACAGCACGAAGACCAATGCGGGGCACACCATCATGCTGGAAGTGAGTGCAGCGGATCTGGGGTTGATTCAGGACCGAGGGATTAAATTATACCTCGGGTTTGGTCAATTCAACTTTAGACCACTAAAAACATCAAAGGGAAAAAAGAATGTCTGATCTTCGGATGCTTCAGATAAACCTCCAGCACAGTAAGGCGACCTCCGCTGTCTTCTATCAAAATGTGCTGAAAAGGGGAATTTCCATAGCTGTGATCCAGGAACCTTGGGCTGTGAACCATAAGATTCTTGGACTAGGAGATACTAGAGAACAAATTATTTACGATAAAACCTCGGAGAGACCCAGGACTTGCATCGAGTTTTGTCAGAGAGATCTTACAGCGGTAAAAGTAAAATACAACATGGGGAGTGGAACTGGAGTGGTAATCGCTTCGGTTTACCTACCCTATGATGCATCTACTCCACCACCATCCACAGAGATGGAAGACCTAATCCAGTATTTCGAGGCAAAAAACCACCAATCTTGGGATGTGATGCAAACGCTCATCACACTGCATGGGGAAGTAGAAACATAAATACAAGAGGTGAGTACCTTTTTGATTATATTATAGCTAACAACTTAGATATAGTTAATCAAGGCAACAAGCCGACTTTTATTAACAAGGAATCGTCTGGTATACAGACAGATCCAAAACTGAAGAAGGGACCGGGGCGGGATTCTACGGTGAAAGACCTAATGCAAACATAAGCCTCAACTTGCGGAAATATGCCACGGTCTTCTAAGCAGAAGTCTACGCCATACTGGCTTGCGTCCGTGAGAACCTACGTATTGCTACATAAACCAGAACGTATGTATTCTGTCGGACAGTCAAGCTGCTTTAAAAGCCTTGTCTGGAACTGAGGTCACCTCAAGGGTAGTCAAGGATTGTCTGGAGGAACTTCTGATTCACAGTGATTTCGAAGGAAACGAAAAAGCGGATACCTTGAAAAGAAGGGAGTCGGAATGCCCTTCATAGACCCAGAGCCTATTTTAGGAATTCCAAGGACTACATGTAAACAGGTGATCAACGAGTGGTCAAATGCTAAACACCGTGATCACTGGGAAAAAGTACCGCGGCAAGAGCTCGGGAAGGTACTGCTTCAGAGTGGAACAAAGAGGTTATCTGTCGATACACTGAGGCTGAACAGGATGCAACTGCGGAGGGTTACCGGGTTCATTACCGGTCATTATCCCATGCGGAAGCATCTGCTCACAATGGGACTTCATAACGGGTCCATTATGTGCAGATTGTGTGGCGAGGAGGAAGAATCATCCAGCCACATAATCTTTGACTGCGAACTCTGGGTTAAAGCAGATACGGGATATTCGGTGCATTTAACCCCGAATATATGAACCTTCGGGAGGACCTGATAAGCAAGCTCTAGGCTAGTGCCAACATATGGGGGAAGCGAGTCTCGTCAGACTGAGGTAGAAGAGGGAGCACAACGGACCATAAGGTCGAAGTGCAATAGTTTTACCCCGATATTAATCATTCAATCAATTAACCATTTCCATTTTAAATATGTTCAAAAAATTATTGTATCCATCCCTGGCGACACTGTTATTGAGGAGGCTAACATAGTATCATTATCCACAAAGATACTACTAGATAACAGTGCTGCAAAGTTTCAAGTCGACTGTGGTCACTACTCAAAAAACCAAAATTATCGTACCGTAAATAGCAAAAAGAAAACAATCAAACCACAAAATTAGTTCACTTTATTATACTAATTTCAAAACTAATTTTCTAAATGAAAATCTTTAAGAATATATGTACAAAAAATATTTTTTATTAAGTATAACCAGCTTTTTGAAGCTTTTTAAGAGTATAATTATCTATATATAGAAAAAAATAACATAATTAAAATAAATTTTTTATAAACATGATATTTTTTTTTTAAATCGAATATTTTTACTTTCAAGCAACTTTTAAAGAAGGAAAATTGCTTAATGGACGTTTTCCCTTACCATGTGACCCTCAAAACAAAAATTATCCAACAATATTGAAGGTAAAAATACTCAACCTAAAACAGGAAATAAATTTGGGGTCTTTATATAATTGTCATTTTCGAATTTAGTTGCTGCCAAAACATGTTTCTAAAAAGAAACCACCACATGCCATTGATAATATAAAATATATGATAAAAAATACAATAACAGCCAAAATAACATAAATTTTTACATTTTTCCAAAACATAGATCTGGCAAGATTACGGCTTGTTTTTCTGAACGTAACCGACTAAAACAAAAAATTGAATATAATTATATTAATGACAGGATAATTTTTCGAACAGTTTTTTTTATAGTAAACTCAATTTAGGGAGTCTATACATATAAACAGATGAAATCGCATGATCGGGGCATAAGGAGCAATATGATTGGTTCGTTTGATAACTTGGACCTTTAAATGTAAATTAATACAAGTCTTAGTTCTCGTATGCGAATTGTTGTTTACTCATTTTTGTGATCCATCATTTCGATTGTTTTTTTTCTTTTTTTTATATATTTATTTTTAGTTTTTATTGTTATATTTGCTCTTGTTATTATTTTTATAGATTCCATTCGTTATATTCATATTTATAACAAAATAACATTAATAAAAAACGAAAACGATAGAACGAGACCGGTCTGTTTTGACATAATGAAATGACGTGTTCAGTGAATGTATTTGTTATTGTCGATGGATTGTGAAGCTTGAGTTTACTATAGTTTTTTACGTTATATAATAACTTACATCTGCACTCAAATTATCAGTCTTATTTACAAGTAATTCCAAACGTTCACCTCGCATTGATACATTTTCTGTAAAAGAAATAAAGAATTTTAAAAATTAAACGGGAATGAAAATTTCTTAAGAAATTGGATACTTACCAATATTTTTAACCATAATATCTTTCAATTCATCAAGTTCGCCATGAACTCTTGATATGGTATCCAAATCTTTCGATTCTGAATAATGTTTCATTTCATTTGCCAATACACGAGCGAATTCGTTGTTCATGGAATATGCAATGGCTGTTTGAGCACTGGCACCAAATGTTGATTTAAAACGTCGTTTGACTTCATTTAAGTATAAAAATGCTCGAGAGCGTTCAAATTCCTACAATTTAGAAACTAAAGTAGAAACTAGAAAGTTGTTTTCTATTTTTGATAAGACAGTGGAACTTAAGGAACTATCCGGGTCACTTTAAGATAAAAAAAAAGGCCGTATATAAGTGGTTTTGAAGCAACGAGCATTGGGAAGCCCTCTTTATTATATGCGAAAGAAATAGCAAGACTTTTCATCATCATTCTTCGTAAGTTTACCCAAATTTAGCTCTTATTAAATGATATGATATTTGATTATCCGGATGGAATACGGTCCCAATTAATTCGGATAATTGGAGTTATTCTGTAATTCAGATTAAAGTAACGGTACTAAGATTAAAAATATTATCTTACAATAAATGTGTATTAAATTCCAAAATGTTTCAAATTCAGATTTCGTTTAATCTATTGAAAAAGGCGCGATTTTTGTCAATTCAAAAGTTTCGTAATATAGATAATGAAAACAATACTTATAGAAAACAAATAACCTTGTAAGTTCAAAATAGATAATCTACAAATGAAACTACTGGCTTTTTATACAATATTATTTAAAAATTAGTAATATAAGATACTAAGTTTTCGATCAAGACACTTTCTTAGATTCAAAATTTAAATTATAGCATTAGTGGAGTTGCAATTGGAATAACTAATTTGTTTACAAAAACTTTGAAACAAAATGGCAGGAGATTATTTTAACAAAAACAAAGAGTTAATTTGTATTTTTCTATAAATTTTAAGTCTGAAAATTTGTCGAAAGTATAAGATTACTTACATCGTCTGTTATACATAAATAAATAATACGATCTTCGCAAACATAATGGAATAAATAGCTTCCATGTGAATATGTGAGTCGATCATTTTCTGGTGGAATTTTTTTCAGAATTTGTTCGGTAACTTCAGCAAAATTTCCAGCACACGATGCATATTTTGCAAGAATTGTTGTACCACGAGCAATTACACTATACAATATAGCCATTGTTCTCCTTCAAACTAAAACAAAACAAAATGATCTGGATATTTTTTATATAAAAACTACTCGTAAATTAATTTTACCTGAATTTCCTTCTTTATATTTAATAATATTTTTAAACCCTGTACATAAATTTTATCAAATTTAATTATTGTTTTCTTAAAATTTTTAATAAACACAAGTCAATTTTAACATTTTATTAAAACGTCAAAAAATTTAGTTCCAAATGTGTGGCACTGCAAGTAACTTCTGTTGTATCAGTGATTAGAACTAATAGAATTTTACTCATACGTCACAGTCAATACTTATAACAGGTTTAAATTATTTACCATAGACATACAAAAGTTACTTATAGACCTTTTCATTTTGATGAGTATACTATTGGTAAAGTTACCCATGACGTCATATTCCAAAATCGAGGCTTTAGGGAGGCTACATTTAAAAAATTATTTATATTTTTTATAAAAACAGATAAGTTTCACCAATAAAATAATAAGTTTTTGTTTATTTTATTAACGCAAATGTAACTATCACAGTTGAGCCTGACTACTGTGTTTGTAATTATTGCCACAATCGTCGCAATAATTACTCGTTAATCGTCGCTGTAGAATAATAACCTCGTATATCAAATTTAAAAAAAAATACAGACGAATTTTTGTAAAAATTGAATGAAAACCATGTATTTAATCATACGGCGAAACCCTGAACCCAATATATGACTACTAGTGCCATCAATAGAGTATTACGTATTACATAGTTTTTAATTTTTACAAAAATAAAAAAATTGGCTTTTTTGACATACGAGGTTATCATTCTACAGCGACGTAATTGTTTCTTCGATGGATATTTTGACATTCAGTACAAGACAAAAACAAATCGTTTGAAATGAAAAGGTTTATAGACGCTTCAAATACTGACGCCATTATTGGACGTAATTTTTTTTTGAAAAGACAACAAAAGGGAATCGATATTTATAATATTTAATCGTTCATTAGACACAAACAATTTATTAGATTAAAAACGACTTGCAACTACACACTAATTGCGGTTATTGTATACCCTACATAGCTTTAAAGTTTATTCCACCTTTATTTATTCAGATTGCGTCTGAATACTTAATGAAAACCGAAGAAAATTTAAATTATGATTGAAACTGAAAACAACATCAATTATCGTAGCGTCTCTTTTCGAAACGTTTTTGTAAGCCGAGCGTTGCCGTGTTTACGGAAGTTGCATGATGTGTTTACATTTTTTGCCGATCTTATCTGTAAATTCTGTAAAGTTTTAAATACAGCTTCCTAATCAGCTGACGATTTCGAGAATAAATTATTTGAATACTCGGAAAACTTTAATTAGTATTCTGTTTTTGATTGTACAAATTTTATCAGAAATTCGAAAATAATAATATTTGGGTTACAATAAACGTATTAATATGTCAGGTTAGTCATTTTAAAACAATTTTCTTATCAGAGATTTTGATATAGTAAATAGAATTTCCAGTCGACTTAATGATAAACTCATTTATTCAAAGTAAAAAAAATGCACATCCATATTTATAGATAAATGCATAGAAACATAAAAAAAATTCCATAGGGTATGAGAACATACGTGTCGTCTTAAAAATTAATTTTGTAATTAATATTCTACCCCTTACTTACTTTCCCCTAGATGGGCATAGAAAAGAAAGTAATAGTTGGATATTTTTAATTAATAATTTGATTTACAAACAAATGGTCTAGTTCATTAATTTCAATGCCATTTTGCAACGTCATCAGCTAAATGCCAGTGGTTTTTTATAATTATAAGTTTAAATAATATAAATACATAAAGGATTAGTATAATCTATAATAGATTAGCAGCTAGTTGGCTTTTAAAACCCTCTAGACAACTCAAAACAAAATTTCGCTCATCGGGTTTTGCATACTCAAAACCGGCTATATGCTACTTCATGTAGGTAGATAAATTATTAGAATTAAAATAAATTTTTTTATGCCATGTAATTTGGTTTTGAAAGTGTGTTTTCTATTTGTAATGCAATTATTTTAAGTAAAGCTGAATGCTGTACTTTGAGTTTCAAATCAACTTAATTTTAAATTTATTTTTTGAATTCATTTGTGATGAGTCTATTTTATGTTCAAAAATTATTAAAATAAGGCTGTTTTATAGATTAATGATAAAAAACAAACCTTATTTGTATTTGTTTATGGTTGAAATAATAACTAAAAGTATTGTGTAGTCTCCATGGTATGATAATTAAATAAATCAAACCATCTCAAGTCAAATGTGAAGTCATTTAAAAAAACATTGAATTATTGTTGTTAATCATAAAGTTCAGAGTTTATTATTAGATGGCACTGGTAGTAGCAAATTTTTATATAGTAGTTTTGGTAATAAGTTTTATCGCATCTCTATGGTTTGGCGTCCTCTGATTTCGGAAAGACTATTTGTCTATTTTAGCATAGACTAATTTTAGACTATCGGTCTGTGAGTGACGATTTTCTATTCATGTTTGGAGCACGTTTAAAAATAAACTTTTAAGCGCCATCAACTCGGAAGGCGGCATTTACATTTTGTTTATATATATTTATATATATATATAAACGAATAGTTGTCCATATTTCCCATACAAAAATCTTTACTTATTCTCGAAAATTCCAAAATATGGAAAAGTTTCCGTAAAGTCCCTACATTGGTTCGACAATTTCAACCAAAATTGTGCATATAAAAGTTGAACATAAAATTTCAATGTCATACCTCTACGCAGTTCCGTCCTTACCATAAGGGCACACGGGGCACGTGTCCAGGGCCCCAGCAGGCCGGGGACCCTTAATGATGACATATTCGTTTACATCAAAAAACGAGAGAAGCTCATTTTTTAGTCTATTTTTACAAAGAACCGTCGTTAAAATTTCTAAATTATAAATCCAGATGCTGACTACAATGATATTTCTCAAAGAAAAAAATGTCATAGCACACGCATCAATTTTTTTGGAAGGATCATCAGAGACTGTACAGTTGAATCGCAAAGAAAATTTCGTGTAGGCACGTTTATTCCTATCATCGATACATTAAATGCTCGCCTAAAAAATCGTTCGGAATCATACCGGGAGGTTAACGAACGTTTTAGTTTCCTTTCTCAGTTGAAAACAATCGATTCTGATTCGTTTACAAATAAATGCAAAGAATTTGTAGAGTTATATCACGAAGACATTATTGGTAGTGAGCTCAAATCTAAATGTTTTCATTTAAGACAGTACTTGAAAAACATTTCAAATGAATCAGCAGACTTGGATATCTCAGCTTTACCTTTATAGCCTAATAAAAGTCGAGAAGTTAGAAGAAACTTTTCCGAATGTAGAAATGGCTACAAGGATATTTCTTAGCTTAATGGTCACCAATTGTAGTGGAGAGCGTTAATTTTTGCATCTAAAAAGAATAAAAAATGAATTACGAACAACTATGTTACAAGAACGACTCAATATGTATGTCACAATATTACAAGCGATCTTTGGTCGCGGCTAGACTTTTGCGAAATTTGTTTCAAAGTTATACTTTGTCCAGACCTAATTTCTTTTGCCTTTAAATTCTTTTTTATAAATACTAAAGAAAATTAATTCATGATAAAATTTTTCAATTATTCTATACAGGTCAATCACGTATGCTCCTAGTGGGAATTGGAGCGTCAGTTGGTATCGTGGTTATTGGTGTAACATTGTGGGTCAAAAATCGCCGTAACAAATTACCAACAAAATGGCAAAAAGTTGGTGAAATTAGTGATTTGGTATGTTTTCCAATAAAATCATGCGCCCCAATTCGTGAAACTGAAATGGAATGTACTTATTTAGGCTTGAAAAAAGGACTTATACGTGACAGGTTATTTTTTATTATATGACAAAATGTTAAAAACAAGTTTCATATTTAATCGTTTATTTCAGAGTATTTATGGTTGTTAATTTAGAAGGAGAATTTTTGACAGCACGTCAACATCCAAAAATGGTTTTAATTCAACCGGAAATTGTTGATAATACGTTAACATTGAAAGGTCCTGGCATGATAGATGCTGTTGTAGATTTGGAAAGAATTCATAAACAAGTTATTAAACATGCCGTCGTTTGGGGTATGCTAGCAAAATATTGATAATCATTAAAATGATTTTTTATGGTACTTAATTTTCTAGGCGATCGAGTTAGAGCTATTGACTGTGGAGAAGAAGCTGCCCGATGGATTTCTAGATATCTTATCAGTGATGATCTTGGCTTTCGATTAGTATATTATCCTGATGAAGAACCACGTATAACGCATCGCCAAAAGAGCTACTTTCCAAATTTATTGGAAACAGATACTGTAACTATTAATGAATTTTTTGATATTAAAATTATCATTTTGCCTTTGACATATTATTGTTGCAATAGATATTTTCTTGAATAATTAGGTTTAGAACTAGATATTTCATAATTCGACATATCTTAAACGGTGACAGTCTAAGGTATATTCATTTTTAAAGGCACTAGAAGTTGGAAAAACAATCTACGAAAGATTTATATTTTCACTGTTACATTCCTACTTTAAAAAAGAAAAATATTAAAGTATAATCTTAATTGAGAATATGTTTAAAACTTTCTACAGAATTCATTAATTTTCTAGGCGCGTGTAAAATATTTGACTATTACGTCTCTCTAATAGTGCTTACTTTCGTATTTGGGATGAAAAAAATTTCTAGTTCGGAATTTTTAGTTTGCTCGAAATCATATTCAAGAATTATTATGCCGTTGTTTTATTTTAGGGTTCTTTGTTCGATTCAACCAGTTATATGTTGATGACTGAAAGCTCTGTTACTGATTTAAATGATCGTGTAAAAAGAGTTACACCAATCCAACAATTTCGGCCAAATTTTGTTGTTAAAGGTACACAACCTTATGAAGAAGACAATTGGGATTATGTTAAAATTGGTTCTGATGCAATTTTTCGTAATGTTCGACCATGTACCAGGTAATTTCTTTTTGAGCCATAATTATTTAACATTCCTATTGAAATTTTTGTACTTTTTTCACGGTTACGTGGATTATTTTGTGGTAATTGAATTTGAATTCCTGACTTTTACTTTGAATTTTTTGTAAATAAATTATTTATTTGATCTAGATGTATATTCACAACAATCGATCCGGAAACTGGTGTGAAGGACAGTGAGTCAGAGCCATTAAAAACACTTCGAAGGTAAGTACATTTGGAGATGACCCTGAATTTTTCCCTTAATTAATTCATCTATGTTGTCTCAAAACAGTTATAGACAACTAGAAGATCCAGAGATGGCTCAAGGCGAGAAATATTCTCCGAAAATGGGCATACATCTGGGTTTACGTACAAGAGGGGTTGTAAAATTAGGTGATCCTGTTTATATTAACGTAAACTGAATATATTATTACTGAAATATATAATCTCATTTAATATTTTAATCGAAATATTGGTCTTATGGTCATAAACATGTTATTCCTTTTTATAAATTGTTATTAATGGTATTTAAATAAAATTTTTATAGTAAAAATTGTGTTTTTTGTTTGTTGAGACAGCAAAGGATTTCATCCGCTTTTTATCTTTCATGCATGATTGATTTTTTAAAACATTGACGAATTATTTTTACCTCAATTTAAACCTCTATATTGGTCGTGTTTGCGACAACTTAGTTCTTAGTAAACTAAGCAAGTTAGTTCTAAAAAAGTGTAATTCTGAGCATTTAAGTTCAGCGTGTTTCTGTCAAGGCATACTTACTAACTTATCAGCAGTGTTGCCAAATTGGGAGATTTTACCCTAATTTAGTGGATTTGATAATATGAAATAATGTATGCCATCTTCTCCATACTCCGACAGTTTAGTCAAATAACCGCCCCCTTTTTTTTCTTAATAATTGACAAACGGCCGATGTCGGGATTCGAACCCATTACTTCCCAGTTTCCAAATAGGCATACTGTGCAGACATAACGTCTTAGACCGCTCGGCTACATGGAATGGTTAACAAATGTATACTCATGTATTTAATACGTCATAAGGTCCTTTTACAAGTCGCGTTTTCTCGATAATAGCTTACTTCTTTTATCATGACAACAATCGCATCAATAGTTACGCTATGAAAGTAAAGAAAAATGTCTACATAGTAAAGAAAAACGTGACAGTATGGGTGCCTAGTTTAATCTTTCTGAAATTCTCTTTTGAAAACTTAAAATGTACCGCGAGAATCATAAGAGCGAATTATCACTATCAATTGGGATCTCTGACAGGGGGCGGGGCTTAATATTTCAATCTACTAGCAGTCTTTACTAAGTTGTGCACCTGAGTGCAACAAAGAAACTTGTAGGACGAAGGGTATGTCAGGGGGCTGGGGCAACATGCATTGACCTACTAGCTCTAGTTTATAATTGGCCCACAAGAGAGCATATGCAAGTGCTAGAGTTCCCAATACAGTCAGAAAATAATAACGAAAACAGTAGATGCTATAGTTCTATAACTGTGGCAATAGTATCATGTATAGTGAGTGTCCGATATTGGTGTATAAAAAGGCGGCCAGAATTTTTTTTATAATGATAATTGAATGAGAATTAATATTATAGTCGCAGAGCAATAAAGCAGAAGAGTGACCACAGCTTTCTGGTTTATTGCTCTGAGGCCATGATGTTCTCATTCAATTACTATTTTAAATTTGAATATGTACACTCCCGTTCAAAAAAATTGAACTAGTTGAAAAATTGTAATTGTTACTGTATGTAATATTATACATACCTACATTCAGTAAAATATGCGCTTAGAATATGACTTAACTGTTTCAAGTATATTGAATTTGACTGTACCAACCTCTTTTACAAGGTGGGAAAAAGTAATGTCAAATGTGAATAGAGAGAGTAAATAAATGGCATAATGTAAATGAATTAAAATCCATCATCCATCCTACTTTAAGTCAGCTAATTCGCTATCTGTCTGCAACATAAAAGTCAAAGCACATTCGATGTCAATTACAAAAATTATGGCCCATGCACATTATCACGTTACTTTTGGCCCACCTTCTATTATCTTGATAATAAAATTCTGACCGCCATCTTATACACCAATATCGGTCAGTGACTGTACAATTTATTGAAGCGAGATAGCGTTGTTGCTCGAACAAATATAATTATCTCTCTCTCTGCGTAGAACATATTTTTTGAAAATTTAATTACTGTGATATTACAAAATATATTTTATATAATAAATATATAATTAAATTCTTTGCAGCCTATATAAAAAAATTTTTAAGTAATAAATTTTTCAAAAAATGTGTTCTACGCAGAGAGAGAGACAATTATATTTGTTCGAGCAACAAACAAAGACACTATATCATATTAATTAATTAATTAATCTTAATAGCCAGCAGGACTAAGGTAGCAGACATTGCACTCATACATTTATAATATTGTTATCAGCCTTTTAAACATTATTTCATTCAATTAACAGATGAGGGAAGATTTTTCTAATGCCGGATCTTAGACCATAAGTAAGAAGCAACAAATAGCCTTTTGGGAATGTTCGTTTTTGGTACAAACATGAACAAATTTGACGTCGTTCAAATGACGGCTGTTTTCAGAATTCTTCATTTAATCTATATATATATATATATATATATATATATATATATATATAGCCAATCGGTCCATCCATTTTGGAGTCATAAGTCATAGGGAACATGAAATACACACATCGCTTTATATATATATATATATATATATATATATATATATATATATATATATATATCCGTGAACCTTCCGTGAAGCCAAAACAAAAATTTCGGTTATAAAGTAGACTAGCGACCTGCCCCGGCTTCGCACGGGTAGCACTAATTATCTATAGCCAGATAATCTATAATATCTATAGCCAATCGGACCATCCATTTTGGAGTCATAAGTCATAGGTAACATGAAATACACACATCGCTTTATATATATATATATATATATATATATATATATATATATATATATATATATATATATATATATATATATATATATATATATAAAGCGATGTGTGTATTTCATGTTCCCTATGACTTATGACTCCAAAATGGATGGTCCATCCATTTTGGAGTCATAAGTCATAGGTAACATGAAATACACACATCGCTTATATATATATATATATATATATATATATATATATATATATATATATATATATATATATATATATATATATAAAGCGATGTGTGTATTTCATGTTCCCTATGACTTATGACTCCAAAATGGATGGACCATCCATTTTGGAGTCATAAGTCATAGGGAACATGAAATACACACATCGCTTTATATATATATATATATATATATATATATATATATATATATATATATATATATATATATATATATATAAAGCGATGTGTGTATTTCATGTTACCTATGACTTATGACTCCAAAATGGATGGTCCGATTGGCTATAGATATTATAGATTATCTGGCTATAGATAATTAGTGCTACCCGTGCGAAGCCGGGGCAGGTCGCTAGTCTACTTTATAACCGAAATTTTTGTTTTGGCTTCACGGAAGGTTCACGGAGGTCACATGATGAGATTGTATGATTTATTTTTAAAAAAAATTTTATTTATTCTAGAATAAATTATTTAATTAATTGAATCATATTTTTAGTAGTATCCTAGTTTGGTTGTCATAATAGTAACGCAAAATGTCAGGTTAGTTACTTTAAAACAGTTTTTTTTTTTTAAGTTTTGTTTGTAGTAAACAAAATTTTGATACGAAGTAGACATTTCTTAAATTTAAAAACAATAACACAACTATTCATAGATAATAGTCCGGGAGACCAATGGATTTTTCAAGATGATGTGCATCAAGCTGGTACTTTGTAAGTAGCTTTGTTTTGACAAGATGCCCAACTTTTTTAATTATAAAATTTTGGAAAACGGTATCAAAATTTTCTGGAAGCCGTTGAACATTGAGGATGGGAGACTCGGAGCCCATTCCATTGAATTTGTAGGATGAAATGATTTTCTCGTTCTTCTCTTGATTATTTTACAATTAAACTTAAAAAAAACTTGATGCTCGTAAAATTTGGATGACCAGTCAAATCGACATGTCCAAAGGCTTCCAGAAAATTTCGATACCGTTTTCCAAAATTTTATAATTAAAAAAGTTGGGCATCTTGTCAAAACGATGCTACTAGCATCAAGTACCAGCTTGATGCTCATCATCCTGAAAAAACCCTTTGGTCTCCCGGACTATAAAGCGTTAAGAGAAATATTATGGAATTTATTTACCAATATATATTTTTTTACTTTCAAAATTTTTAGAATATTTTAGCTGTATTTTTTATTTTTTAAGTACTTTGGCATTAAAGAAGAAAAAAATATTACAAAAACCAATATTTATTTAAATTTTGAAACGTAAATTTCAGCGAAATATATGCCTTTATATGTTCTACCAATCATATATCTACTTCTATCTACTTCTATAAGAACTATCATTTGCCCGTAGAAAAGTTATATAGGTTGTCCACAAAATAAGTTTTACAAGTTTATAGCAAAGAGAAGAGATCTTAAGGTAGTTTACTTCTTTTAGTCTTTCCATACAACCAATTATAAAGGTAGTTCACTCGTAAACCCACTTTACTGAATAATTTGATGAAATTGAAATATGATATGAATCAAAATGTTTTTCATTTATTAAATAAACCTCTTTTGACAAAATGGAAACCCGACTTCAAAAATCAAATATTCTATAACAAGAAATGCACTAAAAAGTAAAAAAATAATTGCATATTCTTGTGCCTATTTTAGTTCACCTAAGCAAAAATTTTTAAATATATATGTACAATTATTGTTATTTTTGGAGTCGGTATCAGCATAGAGAAATTCACATAACTTTTGGACACCGCCTCCAAAAATAACAATAATTGTACATATATATATATATATATATAATAGGTTTATTTCTCGCTTTTTAGTGACTTTGAAGTTCTATAACTTGTTTTATTTGTCTAAATATGGGTAGACCAACTAAACGACCTACTAACTTTTCGTGCATTTCTTTATAACACTTTTTTTTTTTTAAATTTTTAGTGCATTTATTCATAACAGATTTTCAGTTTTTTTTACATGCATTTTGTTTTTTTTTTGTAAAAATTTTTTTTGAAGTCGGTTTTTAAAAAAATTTTCTTATTTTCCCATTATGAATGAGTATAGCCTTTAAAAAAAAAATTTCGCAGAAATCGGTTATCACATATAAAATGAGGATTTTCCTCGATTTTCCTCGATTTCCCGGGGATCCCCACATCAGAATGCGATTTGGTGCCAATGGGACCAATGGGAAACCAAACCCTTTAAAACAAAAAACAAAAAAATTCAAAATCGGTTCATAAATGCCGGAGTTCTGAGGTGACACCCAAAAAAAAAAAAATATATATAAAAAAATACAGACGAATTGAGAACCATCCTCCTTTTTGAAGTCGGGTTAAAAAAAGAAATTTGTTTGACCTATTGTAAAACGAGATATTCTCTATTAAAGTTGAAATTTTTAATATGCATGGTATATGTTAAACGGAGGCGCATATTCCATTTTTATACCCGGTATATAATATACTATATACCAGGGTATATTTAGTTTAGTTCCGAGTTTGTAACGGCTGTCCGCCTGTGAACACGATAACTCAAAAACGAAAAGAGACAGCAAGCTGAAATTTTACTATGTGTAGTTTAGAGCTGAAGAGTAAGGTAAAGTTAGTGAAAAATTTAAAGGCAAAAAATGCCTCCTTTTTTCAAAACAAACAACTTTTGTTTGAAACTTTTTTTTCATAAATTCAGTATATACCGAGTATTTAAACAATTAACTCACTTAGTTGTTACTTTTACTTGTTTTTATAAAACATTCTATACATTTCTTTTAAAAACAAATATCTTATAAAGTTGTACTTAACAAACTAATTTAGAAAAAAAAACGTATGTTGCGGATTTAAAAAAAATTTATTGATATTTATTGGTAATAATTTGCAACTGTGATCCCAAAAATATTGAATAATCACTGACAAAAGAATTCTTGTGTAGTACAACATATCGTAAATTGTATCATAAATGTTAAAACACGATATATGTTATACTAGATATGTTCAATTAGTATAGTTGTAATAAGTAAATTAATTATATTGTACTAGCATTACCCGTCGCGGCTTCACCCGCAAAAATTTTGTAACGCCCTTATAACCAAGTAACATAATATTTTCTCCCGAGGACTGATAAATTATACACCTATACATCAATAAATTATATAACTATACCTTCCTCATAAATCATTTTTATAATATGTAAGAACCAATGTATACAAAAACTTGACAAATTATATACTAAAAC
The DNA here is from genome assembly GCA_963920215.1 of Nineta flava. Lineage (NCBI taxonomy): Eukaryota > Metazoa > Arthropoda > Insecta > Neuroptera > Chrysopidae > Nineta > Nineta flava. The sequence goes on from OY986040.1 coordinate 118,263,815, forward strand.
CTTCCTCGAGAACCACTCTATCCATTGGTGAAAACAGCATGAAAATCGGTGCAGTAGTTTTTGAGTTCATCGCGAACAGGCAGACAGACAGACGCGGCTGGGGGACTTTATTTTATACTATGTAAGGATTTTATACTTTTTGATTTGACTGTAACGTGTGAACTATCTTAATAAAGAATAAGAAACAAAGATATTTATTAAATTTTTTAAAGATATTTTATGGTACGATATATTCGAAAGGAATATAGCTAGAGCTTAAGGAATTTTTTTTTAATTTTTAAGACCCATTTTGAAAATTATTTGTTTCTTTGATTTGAAATTTTGTAATAGAAAAGTAATTCCCTTCTAAGAAGACGATAAGTAAAGGTAAATCATGAAATGAAACTGTTCTTTGCAGGCCAATCGCGTATGCTCCTAGTGGGAATTGGAGCATCAGTTGGTATCGTAGTTATTGGTGTAACATTGTGGGTTAATCATCGTCGTAATAAATTACCAACAAATTGGCAAAAACTTGGTGAAATTAGTGATTTAGTATGTTTTCCAATAAAATCGATGGGTCCGATTCGTGAAAACGAATTGGAATGTACTAATTTAGGATTAAAGAAAGGACTTTTACGAGACAGGTTAATTTTTACCAAATAGCGATGTTAAAAAAAATACCAATTGTTAGTGATAATTTATTGTAGAGTATTTATGGTTGTTAATTTAGAAGGAGAATTTTTAACAGCACGACAACATCCAAAAATGGTTTTAATTAAACCGGAAATTATTGATAAAACGTTAACACTGAAAGGACCTGGTATGAATGATATTGTTATAGATTTGGAAAGAATGCTTAAACAAGTTGTTCAACACGGCATCGTTTGGGGTATGTTAAAAATTGGTATAATATTGAAATCAAGAACATTCTCACGTTTACTTTATGGAACTTACTTTTGTAGGTGATCGAGTTCGAGCTATTGATTGTGGTGACGATGTTGCACGTTGGATTTCTAAATATCTTGCCAGTGAGGATCTGGGTTTTCGTCTAGTATATTATCCTGATGAAGAGCCACGCGTAAAAAATAAAAAGTTTATAAAGAGCTATTTTCCAAAAATATTAGATAGAGATCATGTAAGTATTGAAAACTTTTGTCTATAAAAATGATCACTTCATCTTTGAAAATAATTGCATTGATAACTGCGACCAGTTTGATCACGACGTCTGGTGTTCAAAAAAGGAACCAAGTTTAGTGTGCAGTTTAATCTTATATATACAAGGGAAATTCGTTGGGTGTTTGTCCGAATTGTTTGGAGAAAGTTATTGGAGATAGCGAAATAATGATGAGAGAAGACCCTAAATAAGTTTTCTTTATGACTTCAGAAAAACTATCAGAAGTTCAAAATTCCAAACCATTCCTAAGTTATAACTGTTTTCTGACCGTTCCAAAGTAATAGCCGACCCAAATCTCTAATATAGTTTATAGTTTCTATAGAAATACCTGCGTTAACAAAATTTTGGTAATAAATTATTTATCAATAAATTTAATAAAAAAATTGACTAAACTGTGTTTTGTAAACTAGCGTCTATTTATTTCCATTGTTAGTAAAGGTTGTCTTTCGGTTATATTATACCAACGGATTCCCCATTCTTAGATGTGTATGATTTTTCATATCAAGCATTTGATGTCAAAAAATTGACGTTTGCAAACGTCAAACTTTAGAAAAAATAACTATTTGACATAAATTTATTAAAATAAATATGATTACTGAATGTAAACAAATGTATGAGTCTTTCGTTGCACAGTATAGTCAGTCATGTTTTACAATTAATCTTTCGTTGCAGACTATAGTCAGTCATTTTTTTATTTTTTATAGTCAGTCATGTTTCTTAAGCCCCGCCAGGCCAGTTCTCAATAATGAGCTTTCTTAAATCTTTGACAGACAATTTTCTACTAATTCAAGACAATTCATAGCTAAGGAAACGATGAATTTTCCAGAATCTCTTTTCTGGTCGATAAAAATATTAAAAGAATTTTTATTTGCTCGAAACGGCATTCAAGATTATTACGCAAACCCACCCCCTCCCCATGTTACATATTATTTATTTTAGGGTGCTTTGTTCGATGAAACCAGTTTCATGTTAATGACTGAAAGTTCGGGTAATGATTTAAATGAAACGACTCATACCGATTCAACAATTTCGGCCAAATTTTGTTGTCAAAGGTACACAACCTTATGAAGAAGACACATGGGATTATATTAAAATTGGTACCGTTGCAATTTTCCGTAATATTCGTCCTTGTACCAGGTAATATCGTCTTGAAATGTATATTCTTAAAAGATTGTTTATAAAGCTTTGTTTTTTGAAATTTTTTTAAAATAAATTATTTATTTGTTCTAGATGTGTTTTAACAACGATTGATCCGGAAACTGGTGTTAAACATATTGATTCTGAACCATTAAAACTACTTCGAACGTAAGTAATTGTAAATATGACAGGAGTTTTTTCCTCGTAATTAATATGTTGTTTTTTCTTCTCAAAACAGTTATAGACAAGTGGAAGATCCGGTGGTGGCTAAAGGGGAGAGGTATGCTCCAAAATTGGGAATACATTTAGGTTTACGTGCGGAAGGTCTAGTGAAATTAGGCGATCCTGTTTATATTAACGTAAACTGAATAGTACAATTGTAGTTTTATACAGCTGTTATTTAATATTTTAATTTAAATAATTGTTTTATGGTCATTTTTTATTACCAACATGCTATGTATTTTTATATCTTGTGTATATAATTATATATAATATTTGTAAGAGTAAAGAAGTAAAGTTATAGGAAATTAATTTTACTACAATTTAGTTTCTTACCATTTTTTCTGTTACTCTAATATTTACACTGTAGTGATGAGCCAAACAATAGCAAAGCCAAGACCAAGACCGAGACAGTCTTGGTATCAGTCTCGGTCTTGCTCGAAAACTTATAGTCTTGGTCTTGGTCTTGCGTATTCAGTCCTGGTCTTGGTCTTGGTCTTGCTCAAATACTTGTAGTCTTGGTCTTGGTCTTGCGTATACAGTCTTGGTCTTGGTCTTGCTCAAATACTTGGTCTTGCGTATTCAGTTTTGATCTTGGTCTTGCTCAAATACGTGTAGTCTTGGTCTTGGTGTTGCGTATTCAGTTTTGATCTTGGTCTTGGTCTTGCTCAAATACTTGTAGTCTTGGTCTTGGTCTTGCTCATTTAGTCTGTTACTTACTATTAAGGTCGTTTAACAATTAATATCTATAATTAATTAAGCTTTATTTTACAATAATAAAAAAATTTTACCATATTCTATTGGTTTTTATAGTAAAAATTGATTTATATATTATGTACCATTTTTATGAAAAAGTATGTTTATTGTTTCTGATGACAATGTTTATCGTGTTTGGTCAGAATTTGATGACATTGAAAAAAGTGTCCATAAATATTAATAAGATAAAAGTTCATTAAGATCTATATCCAACGGAGAGGTGATGTATTTATTCTCAGAAAATTCGCTTAGTTGACGCAGCTCCTGCGTATAGAATTTTTTCTCACTTTGACTATTAATAATTTTTCAACATCATGTATTTTAAAATCTGATCATTTTTTCAATTAAGCAAGATGCAAACGATTATGTTCATAATAAAAAAAACTTTAAAAAAATATTAATAAAAATTAAAAAAAAGACTTACCTACTTCCGTCAGTATATATATATATATATATATATATATATATATATATATATATATATATATATATATATATATATATATATATATATATATACATTTACTTCCGTGTGTGTTATGTAAAGTAAATGATTTAAATTTTATGAAAAAAATTACAACTAAATAAAAATTAAATAATTTCTCACACACAATTTAATTTTACGATGCTGGTATATATGTAGGTACACTGAACGGCGCAGAAAATGGGTAATAAAAAATAAATGGCAACTACTTAAATGCTCAGTTACACGCTCAGTTGCCATTCATCCATCATTGCAATTCAGTTGACATCTATCGTACCAAACTTTAAAAAATTAAAAATTCGTCAGTCATATTCATTAGTGCATCAAGCAACGTTATAGACACTCAACTTGATTTTAATCTAACCATATTCATGGTATGAAAAGTAGACATTTTAGAATTTCAGATTCGAAGGAGTTCGTTTGTCAATAGCGTTTTTTTTAATACATAGGTTAGATGTTCTTGTAGCGGTTGACTAGGATGTGACACACTTAGATCATAAGGTTCAATGTGATACCGAGAAGGACTAACCCATTATGGCGACCATTTTTTAAACTATTTGGAGCTGTTCGAGTACAGAAGGTGAGTTAACGTCTCTTTCTCCACCACACACTGACAGTAATCATGTTTACCGTTGTTATGCATGTGTACCACCCAGATAATGTCCGATGATGGCTGCTATAACATTACCTACAAAATGATATTCGTAGAAAGATAATATCTTCGGAACGCCTCGAATTGTACTCTGACCAGATATATATGTGTTAGTATCACATGTACGTTCCACTTGCCAATTTATATATTGACCTTAATTGTAGATATATAAAACTTACAATAGGGAATATGCATGAAAATTTTTTTTCACATTTATTTTCAGAATATGAAAATACTGTTAATACTGTAATAATATTTAAAAACGAAATTAAAATCCGACAAATATCAGAGAAGCTATAAGCTTTTAATGATTAGTATCTGTCTCGTTCTTGCAAAAATACTAAAAACGGAGTTTTACGTGTATTTTAAATGGTGAAAGTGTAATATGACGTCACATAACATATCAAGAGGGCTATCATCCTCTTTGTCTAATCGGGAATTTCAATCATTCATATCTTGCTTATTTTTAAAGTTATTTAAAAAGTAATTTTACCTTGATATTTGTCAAGTAAACATGCTTCAATTCAAGTGAAAAAAATTTTTCATGCATGTTCCCTATTAAATTATATACATAACAAAAATGGCATATGTTCTTGAGTACGTAAATTCTAGGGCATGAGTCCCGGTCAAGTTTTTTGTCTCGAGGGATAGTAAAAGTACCCCAGATTCGACTGTATTTTGTATCTTATTGTGTAAAATGTTGTAGATAGATTATAGCGGCGGCCCTGGACGGGCTACACTTCAACCATAAGGTCCATTGTGATGCCTTAGGATGAGAGGATGAGAGTGGGCTGGAAGGAATTTTTGTGTGTAGACTAGGAATTGGTAGGATGTGCGGCTGCAGCCGACTCTGATAGGAACTATGCCGATATTCATCTGGACTTCGTGAAGGAAACTGTAGAAAATCTTCACAAGCATAGCCGGTTACTTCGTTCTTGTCCATACGCCGATAGTTTAGTCAATTAACCGCCTCTTTTTTTTTTTCTTAATAATTGGCAAACTACCGATGACGGGTTTCGAACCCATAACCTCCCAGTTCCAAGTTGACATATCGCATCAGATATACGCCTTAGACGGTGTAAAATGGCCACTTGGACGGTGTAAAATGTTGTAACTAAACAATAATTATTTTCAGTTGTAAATTTTTAGTATTCCAATTGAATAGCCGATCCGCATAGTATATTTACAGTAATAAACAATTTCATATTTCTGTACTGAGATAATTTTAATTACATTTGAAGTACGTGTAATTAGAGTGTAATATATAATGTATCTTGATTAATTATTATTCTAGTTATTAAAATGAATTTTATATTATCGAAGGTAAATGAAAATAAAAATTAGCTATCTGGGTTAAATAATTATAAGTGAATATTTGTATTCCATTCAAGCAGAAAGAAGTATCTTCCTATTGAAATTATTACTTCATTCAAGAGATCCAAAAAAAAAACAACTATCTCCTGATGTAATAAAAGTTATGGTATCGCTTCCTATGATTTATTTTTTTAATTATATAAAATACTAGCTTATATCCGCGGCTTAGTTCGTGATTCATTGTTATATCTTTGGGTTCCATCCTTATAAGATTAAAAATCTCAATATAATTTCCCACCGCTTCCACTTACTATATTTATCGACACTTCCTGGTATCGACACTGATATGTATCTCTCGTAGCGACAAGCATACCAGTTTTTAGGTCTAATCATTAGCTTTTATACAAAGTGTCTTAAAAATCACACGACCAACTTCACAGTATAATATAAAATTAATATTATTGAGTATTATAAAAATTTTTTAATTACATTTACCTACTTATTTTTTACCTTTGATTGTAGCGGCTGTCCTGGACGGGACACACTTCGACCATAAGGTCCATTGTGATCCGTGAGGATGTGAGTGGAGGACAAGGAATTTTGTGTGCAGACTAGGAATTGGTAGGATGTGCGGCTGCAGCCGACTTTGATAGAAACTATGCCGATACACATCTGGAATTCGTGAAGGAAATTGCCGATGTCGGGATTCGAACCCATAACCTACCAGTTCTAAGTACGTACAACGCTTTTACAAGCGCGGCTACTTGGCTGGCTTACCTTCACGATAAAAAAGTAATGTAAATGATCAAAAATCGAAATTGTTCTGATTATGTTTCAAGACCTTTCGTAGTGAAGTAGTCTTCCGATTATTCGCTTCTTCATTACTAATGCTGATTATTTATTGTTTTATGACTTTTATTTTATTATTATATAAATAGAGTTTTATTTAAATGTTGATATGAAAAAATTAACTCATCGAACTCTGGACCTCTGGATTTCTAGCCCAGTGTTATACCGTGATACCACAGATGATAGTAATGAATGAGTGAATCTTGTCATTTCATTGGCAGTATTATTTTGAAGTCAACATTAAGGATGTATGAGCACTATTTATAGTCTATTTATAAAATTATTCCAAATCTTATATACCTAGTACATTCATAAAAGTCCACAATTTATTATTTTTTGTTGTAAGTTAAAATTAAAATTAAATTAAGAACCGTCATACCGGGCCTAAAAAAATATATTTGAAAAAAAAACCCTGAGATTTTGGGTAAGTAAGCTACCGCCGACAGAAATAAAATTTACCCGAAATCTCAGTTGTTTTCTTTGATATCTTTTTTTTAGTACCGTCATACCGGAATTTTATTGGATCAATCTCTTTATTAATATTTCTATTTTCTATTGCGTAGTTTTTTTTTATTCGTCTTATTTTATTCCAAGTGAAAATAATCAAAATATGTCAAAATATTTGTGAAAATATGGGTTTCTCCATATGTGCAATACATTAAAACTCGAACTTTAAAATAAAATAATCAATTCAAGACCCCCGTAACTCCCCCTGAAACTTTTACAATTGATTTATATACTCGTACATCCTTAACTAATTATTCTAAGCCCGTTTTTACACGTGAAAGTTTTGATGGAAGTTTTCAATCGCAATAAAAGTAGATGATATAACTGAACTTACTTTGTTATGTACATGCAGAAATTCACTCTAAGTCTAAATGTATCAATCGCATATTTTGTTACCAGCTATAACTCTCGTCTTGTTTAATATTTCTTTCTTTGTCAACCAGTTCAGTCACATTATCAGAGTAAACCAATCACAAGTACAAAGTACAATATCAACACACCGTATTCATTAGTATTACATATTAAGTTACATGTAAGATTTCTTCAAAGTAGAACTCTATTTCATCAAACTGAAAACATGCATCAATACATACTACTGCGCTTGCTCACCAAATCAGTTGCATGAATAGTTACTTGAAAAGTTACATGTGTAAAATAGTCCTAACATATTACTATTTGTGTATTTAAGACGATAGTTCTTTCATACTATGGCTTCGTAACCATAATGGAAATTGACATTAGTATTGTACTGTGACGCCTAATTAAACACAAAAATAATATTAAATAAATTTGTATTTATTAAAAACTCCATAAGAAATCCGATATTTAGAAGTATCGATTATCACTAGAAGAAGCTGAATTCAATAAACCCGTTTCAAGAAATTCTAAAATCTACTTTTTGCCATATTTTTGTAAAAACAAATAAAATCACCAGGTGCCACGAAGACTTGTAAACTTTCTCAGAGAAAGGAATCATATAATGAATATCAAATCAAATTACCATTGCAGCAATAGAAATATTCATTATTATATAATAGAACATTAAAATCTGCAATATTTTTGTATAAATTGAGTTACAGTAAAAAGGATCAGTAGATAATGATTGTAGTAAAATTTATTTACGATTAGACTTGGAATTGCAATTATATTTTTGTTTTTTTATGACATCTTGCCGATTTAATATTAATTTTGCTATGGATTGTTATGTCAAGACACTAAATATAGCGATTATAGAGAAACACTTATTTCTATTGTATGGAAATTGCATAACTATTTTACATAAACTGCTATTATTGATCTTTGGAATCAAATCTCTAAAAATAATGTGTTGAAAGATTAGTTGGTTACTGACTTTTAGTATGATTATTTAACAGTGGAAAAAACATTATTAGTTAATAAAATTAATGATTCATGATTGATGGAATCGAAATTCTAATAAACTTTCAAAATAATCACACTGGCAGTTATACTTATTGAAAAAAAAAACTTTATTGAAATTATCGATAATTAGAAATTATTAATTTTTTTTCATACATTGTTTTGAACAGTTTTTAATAAACATTCTTTTATGAATTAATATTTAGGTACCTATTATTAGGTGTAAAGTGTCGAATCAAAACCGATAAATCAAAGATTCGATGTGCACGGATACCTCACTTTGTTTAATGTGTTACTCTTTCTAGACGAGTTGCAAAGTAGCTGGTCGAAGCGAATGTTGGAAATAATAATAATAGCCTCGTTTCAGCTTAATTGTTGAGCAGAAGCCTCTCAAATTAAATCCCAATTATCAGCTGTAGCTTTTATGTCATCCCCGAATTTTCGCATCTAGAAGCGTATGATAAATGCAGTCAAAAGTACGACATTTAAATTCAATTGGTGTCTTATTTGGAATTGTTTATCAAAAAATGGATCGATTGAAACTTAAAATATCACACAAAATGTTGAAAGTGAAGCTAGGGCCTGACCAACGCATTATTTCCTTAGTTTGAATCATGGTCCTGTCGGTGTATTCTATTTCTTGCAAGACTGTCCTATTCCTAGAAATTGTTGGACGTCCATTCGTTTGGATCTTTGTGGATTCAAATCTGGGAGAAATTATTTTTGGATAAAAAGAGCAAAAAAGTACAAGAATAAGATTCTTCTGAATTTTGTCTAAGACTTCTATCTAAGATTCTGGACTGGCGACATTGTGTTTCCCGTCTGTCTTAACTTGAGATGAAAAGTTGAAATAAAAAATATTTTGTCTAAACTCTCGACAATATTATCACGTCTCGTTTATCGCGGCAATTCTATTCTGACTGTGCGTGTTCTAACATTGATCTTGATTGATTGATTGATTTATCTTGGTGTCTAAAAAGTATTGCACTTCGACCTTATGATCCATTGTGCTCCCCCTTCTACCTCAGTCAGATGAGATTCGCTTCTCCCATATGTTGGCAATAGCTTGGAGCTTGCTTATTTGGTCCTCCCGAAGGTTCATATATTCGGGGTGAGATGCACTGAATATCCTGTATCTGCTGTAATCAAGAGGTTCGCAGTCAAAGATAATGTGGCTGGATGTTTCTTCCTCCTCAACACACAATCTGCACATAATGGACCCATTATGGAGTCCCTTTGTGTGCAGATACTTCCACAGAGGGTAATGCCCGGTCATAGATCCGGTAACCCTCAGCAGTTTCATTCTTAGCCTTAGTGCGTCGAGAGATAGCCTCTTTGTTGCACTCTGAAGCAGTACCTTCCCGAGTTCTTGCCGCGGTATTTCTTCCAGTGATCACGGTGTTAAGCATTTGACCATTCGTTGATCACCTGTTTACATGCAGTCCTTGGAATTCCTAATATAGACTCTGAGCCAATGAAGGGTATTCCGTCTCCCTTCTTTGCTAAGGTATCCGCTTTTTCGTTTCCTTCGAAACCACTGTGACCTGGCACCAGATCAATTTAACATTATTCCGTTTTTCCAGTTTCAGAAGTTTCTCCAGACAATCCTTGTCTACCCTTGAGGTGACCTCAGTTCCAGGCAAGGCTTTTAGAGCAGCTTGACTGTCCGAGAGAATACATACGTTCTGGTTTATGTAGCCTCTACGCAGGTTCTCACGGACGCAAGCCAGTATGGCATAGACATCTGCTTGAAAGACCGTGCCATATTTCCCCAAGTTGAGGCTTATAATTGCATTCACGGTCCCTTCTTAAGTTTTGGATTTGTCTGTATACCACATGATTCCTTTCTTGAGATAGGGTGGTAACATTGATCTTAAACGGGAACATAATCTAATTCATAATTGGTTTAGCAAGTAAATAAATCAAAAGTTTCAAATGGTACAAAATCCTTGCAAATACAATTCAAATAAATAAATACTAATTATTAAAAAAATTAACAGAACATTCATTCTTCACTAAAAATTAAAGAAATAGAAAAAAATGTAATTTACATAACGATATAACTTAGATTACTTATGTGATTGCATATTTGTGGTTAATTTATAATAAAATAAGTAATGTTACCATTTTTTTGTTGTTGGTTTGTTTTCGCCTTTCAATGTTGTACGGACTTATTTCACGATGTTTAATATTATGATTGGATTGAGGACAATTTAATTCAACAGAAATTGAACTGATCTATTATAATTTGTGCTAACTTGTTTTAAAACATAAGTAGAGATAAAGGTGTAAATAATATTAAAGAGAACACTAGGATTTATCGAATTAAATTTCGATTTTTGTCCCAATTTCCTAGATCAAATTTTTTTGTATTTTATAAACACGAATTTCAATTACAAAGTAGTCATCATAAGTATGAATTAGCTAATTGTAATTATTCTCCGAGGAGATGTTACTTGTTGCTAATTTGGTGACGGTCATCGTCCGTCAAATTAGCAACAAGTATATATATATATATATATATATATATATATATATATATATATACATATATAAATATATATATACATACATATATATATATATATATACATATATATTTATATATATATATATATATATGTATATATATATTTATATATGTATATATATATATATATATATATATATATATATATGTATATATATATATATATATATATATATATATATATATATATATATATATGTACAAGGTGTAATTGAGCAACCGTGTTTTTATTTATTTAAAATAATAATTTCAATTTGTTAATATTAGTTAAAGAGTTTTATGTTACATTAAAAAAATAGTATTCTAAATTAAAAATCTATTATTTAATTATAAGAAAGCATTTTATTTAAATTAAAAGAATAAATATACTGGCAAACATTTTTTTGCCGACCTGATCGGAATTTATTATGAAGGTCTCTTTAAAATAATCGGATCGGATCAGGAGGTTTCCGTATTAAGGGTTGAGTTATACTATTTTAAATATATAACTCTTGTGTAAGTCATTTACAAAGTTTTTTTTGTCATTCAGTTTGGTTCATTTTATTTTGTTTTATAGTGTACCTAAAGTTGTTTATATACTTAAACATTCCGTTACATAACTTTCTCTTACATTATTCATTATTAATTTATATATATATATATATATATATATATATATATATATATATATATATATATATATATATATGTGTGCATATTTACATTTTTATTTTTTAGAACGTTCTTCAAGTTTAAAGCAAAAAGGATGATAATTATTTCATTATAATTTATTTATATACGAGGGTTTCCCAAACTTTTTATCGGATGGAACACTGAGAATCCTGAACATTAACGGAACACCTTGTGTATTCTGAAGAGCATACATTTATATTAAAAAAAATGAAAATCAACAACTAACTGAATTATTTGCTTAAATACCTGGTATATATACAGTTTATAAAAAAGTTTTTATAAACAAAATTTTTTATTTTTGTCTTTAAATTTTATTTCTATCTTACAAAGATAGATAGTTTTCCCCATGACAAGGGGAAGCATGCTCCGATTTCGCCCTTTCACGAACTTGACCTTAGTTTTTTACCTCTAGAATATACACAAAAAATTTCCGCTCGTTATCCCTTTTCGTTTTTGAGTTATCGTGTCTACAGACAAAGCAGACAAACGGACGGACTTGCGGAGATGTACTAAGTAGGTCATTTTATGAATACCCACACCAAAATTTTTTTCTGTGATCATTATATATATACTGGGTATTAAAAGTATATAGAACTAATAACATACAAATACGTATATAGTCCTAATACACAGGCCTAATAACGTGCAAATTAAGCGTACGTGACGTTTTGTCGCGCAAACAGCGGTGGATTATGAAATTTACATCAGTCAAAATAGTTTTGTTAAAAAGTCGTAAAGAAAATGCTTTGTTATTAAAAATTTTTTCACGGAAACCATATTGTGAAACCCAACTTGTGAAACCCTGATATTATTTATATTTACAGCGGATGGATAATTAGCTTAAGCTGTGTGGTACCTCAACCTTTGAATTAATTTAGTTTTTGTAAATTTGTAAATTTTTTTCTATTTTTAATAATATCAGTCATAATTTTCTAATAAATAAATTAGATTTTTAGGTAAATCATCAAGGACTTTATAAATAAGCTATATCCGTTAATATATTTATATATAATTGTGTTGCATATCCTCTGGTTGATGCCCTCTGCACCGCTCATAACTCAAATACTTTAAAAATAATAATTTGTTTCCTTGACAATATATAGGTACTTTATAAAATACTAAATGTAAATTTCAAATGCTAAATGTAAATGTCTTATAAGAATGTATTTAAAATGTAAAATAGAAAATGTTTAGTTAAAATGGTTTACAAAATAGAAAATGGTTTTCTGAAAATTTTTATTTTTTAGATACACATTTTTAATACACATCAAATAGTTTTTACAGTTTATATATCTTCAAATAACTGCGTAAATGTTGATTTTGAAGTGCAAAAGTGGGAATTTTTCTGGGAGAAGAAATTGTTCTTCGCGAGTATCGTTTATGAATCAATTTTTTAAATTCTTTATAGAATCTATTTAAAATTTTCCGTGTGATCATTTAAAAAGTTACAATTTAAATATGTTTTGAAATATGTATTTTAGAAAAAAAAAAAATCTTTAAATACAAAAAATGTTGACCTTATAAAAACTAACAACTTTTGTTGGATACTTTTTTTCATGCATTCAATATTTCTGGCTTAGAAACAAAATTTACGCTCCGCTCCGTATGTACACCACACTGTTGTATGTATGAATAAAAGGTTCAAACAAAGTTGTTTGTTCTTATGTGATAAATATTTTTGTATTTAAAGTTATATTACACGGACTACACGGATGCATGGAACAATAATATAATTATTGCATTATGTTTCCCCATTTAAACTGGGCAACTTTTGTTTGAAACTTGTTTTTTCTAAAATGTAGTTTTTTTAAATACTCAAGTGGTAATTTTTCAAATTGATTTATTATTTTTGGTATATCGTTTCCATTTATTCGATAAGTAGAATAACGAAAACGGAATATGTACACGGAAATAGATTGATAAGAAAGAAAATCCACGCGTTTTTTGAACACATTGGCTGAATTTATTACCTTAAACAACATACAGATTATAGAAGATATTTATAGGAGACATCAATGCTAGTCTATAAAAAAAACCAAAATATAAATTTATATCGAATTTCTTTGATACTAAAAATATTCAAAGGTAACATAAATCCCGAATAATTTAATTTTAGAACATTTTATATTTATTACAACACTGGCTAAGCAGAGAACACATTGAAGAAATAGATTTAATATACACCCACTCCCTCTTCCCTCTGTTTGCTTACGTATTTTATGGACTGTATTGATGTTACAAATTTATAAAATATGCTTCAAATAAAATACGAATATATCAGTGAAAGAACTTTTATTTGCATACTTGACTTGACTTTGACTTTTATAATCAACAGAGGAAAATTGAACTAAACGAGAAAAACCGGAGTAGAAGTCTGGCACCACAATCAACAGAAGAGAACGAATACAAAAGCATACAAAATAGGAAGAAATATACGCAAAACGTAGCTGAGACAACACAAGGGCGAAGCAGGAAACCAAAAGACTCCGAAACAAGAAATGCAAATGCATACTTCAATTACCTCAAAAATGATGAAGAATTGCTAAAAAAAATAACTCACAATGAAGACATTTTAAGTATACTAATATGGAATTGTCATGGATACAAAAACATTTCGCATTAAAATATTCAAAAAAAATTGCTGTTTAAAAAACCATTGTTCTAATTCATTTTTAAAAATTTCTAGATCTAAAATTTATGATAGTAATTGACCATTGGGATATCATAACTTTTAGAAATATTAATCTCAACAAAGCGAGCAGTCAATATAAGCTTCAGAATGACAAACTCTTGCTGGAAAATAAAAACCAAAGCTGTAACTAAATTCAGTGTTTAACTAACTAGGAACTAAAATCTATAAAATATTGTTAATAACTAATGACTACTGGAGTCTACGTTTTTTGCTTCATTCTTTTTTTTTCTTTTACCTACTTATCTTATATTGGCTAAAATGGAGCAGAAACTTGATGATATATATATACAAAAAATGCAAAAAAATATGTGGAAATTAAAAATATTGATAAATAGCTTGAAAATGTACAAACATTAAAAAATATTAATTTGATTTATTTTTGTTTAGAAAAATATGACTGTAAAAATAAGACTGTAAATTAATCTTTTTTTTTCAATTTAACTACTTCTATATTTGTGTGTTTATTTATTGATTAATTAATTAATTAATTAATTTACTAACTATATAATTGTGGAATATAGTATTAATTTTTTTGTAATAATTGTCAACCACTGTAAAGCTTTACTGCATAATACAGAATATTATTATTATTATATCAGAATTTATTATTATTATTATTATTACCAAATTTTGTGTTTCCCCCTCCCTCGAAATCCTCATTTTTCCTGATCGATTCCGGTCATGCATACCATAAAAATGCATTATAATTCGAACGACATATATGTACATATAAAGTTTCATTACGATACGGCAATTAGAAGTAGGTTAAAAGTGATTTCAAAGATTTTATTACATTGTTAGTTAGTTAGTTACAAGTGAAGCTAATAAAAGCGTGTTAAAAAAATGAACTAGACTTCAAAGGATTTTTTGTATAGACAAAACATTCACACATTAATTTTCATATTTTCAGCAGTCAGTCTTCTAGATATTAGTCATTTAACTGATGATAAATTTGTCTCGGTAAACTTTTTGATATGACTTCTTGTCAATACCAGCATCGTAGACATTCAGACATATACTCATGTAATATTATCTTGAATAGTTACTTTGTATGACCATGTCCCCTTTATTTACAGCGACTTTTCAAAAAAGAATTTAGCCTGCATTGTCCTTCATTGATTAATATTAATTAATATATAGTGTGTTTTATCGGTATTTCGACATGCAATAAATACAAAATTTGAACTTTTGATGCTTAAAATTCAAAATAATATATATGGTAAATTAATATTTAAAATTGATTATTTATGAACTCGTTTTATATGTCATTCAAATAATAAAATTGATACCACAATACTCGAAACATAATTAACAATATAACCTTAAGATTTTTTGGTTAATTAAATATGACCCGATTATTTATAAATCACATTTTTAGCGAATTTCTTCCAAAGGAAATTAGCTATTGTTTTTGTATCAATGAATTTCGTAAAAATTTCTTCAAATGTCCATCGATCCTACCTACTAGATGTATATACTTCTATATCAACATATATACATATGTATGTACATATAAGTTTATGTGTCTGTGGACTCTCTAGTGGTCACAGTTTTATTCCGATTGGAATGAAATTTGGTATTTGAGGCGTATTCAAAAGGTTCAGTTCGTTAATGGGTAAAAGCGGACAAGGGAAAAAGGGGGTTTAAAGGGAGGGGGAACCACAAAATTTGACATATCTATCTTAATATTTGAAAAATCGACAAATTTATCAAGTGTTAAGTTGTAGATACTTAGTTTTACTGTAATTTTGTTTCTTATCATTTTTCTGTTACACTAATATTTACAGAAATATTTACAATTAAATATTGAAAGCTAAAATTATAAATATCTCTGTACACATTAGAGTTTGGAAAAAATGATAAAGTAATGAAATGTACCAAACTTGATTTTCTACAACTTCAATTCTTATACATTTTTCGATTGTTCTATTATTAAGAGACTTATGGCATTTAGTAATAAAATTTACCATGCAAATACTAAAATCATTTCAGATATGATATTTCATTTTGATCACACTAAAATTATGACCGCTAGACAGTTATTTATGCATTCTAACGAAATTCGCTAAGTTCTATTACTTTTTTTGATTTTAGTTGTTCTTGATAATTCTTCCTAATTGATAATTCAAAATTTTTTAATTTTTAGTAAGGACGTTAGATTGGTGCAGTTATATTTAAAAAAAAGTATATCCTAAAAGTTATAGGTAGGTACTATGGGCTACAGAATTCCTGATCATTTTTCAAAATTTCATAATTCATTTGTGCCTTATTCATTCGGCTTTCGAAAAAATTCGGCTAAAACTTGTTCATTATAAATATAGTAAGAAGTTTTATTCGAAGAATTTTTTCGAAAACCGACTGAATATATAAAATACCCAGGAGTTTTGTAGCCCATAGTACAAGTTTTCTTAATCAGTAGACATCGCTTATATTCATCCCGAGACCCTTGTGGGACAATCAGCTGGATGAATAAATATAATTACATAAAAGTAGGTACTTGAATCACAATGGAATCAAAAGATGGTCAAGTTTTCTTAACGAATACAGGTCCTAATCAATTTGAAAATTTACGTGCAAATACGTAAATTACGTGCTTAGGATCGCCGTCCTTGAAAATTGGCTTCACAATCGATTGTTTCAAAAGCTCTGGAAAAACATCAGTCCGAAAAGAAGCATTGATTATATGAGCCAATGGTTCACTTATAAATTCAGCCGATACTCTCAGTATCCTGGCTGGAATGTCATCAAATCCACATGAATTGGTGTTTTTTAATAATGCAAATAAAAATTATGTTTTTATTATTAATGATTTGACTGTATTTAATACTTCAATTTCGTTTGTTGGTAAGAGAAACATGCTTCTTGACTGCGGGACTTCTAACTTATAATTACCACTCGGAATATTTAAATTTAAACTACTTGTTATATTGGCGAAGTATTTGTTAAATTATTCAGCAATGAGTTTTTTATCTTAAGTGTTAACAATAAGGGTTTTTGTTCCCAAACAACTTCCTAAAGGTTATGAAAAGTTTTTTTTTTTTAAATGTTAATATCAATCATATTTTATTGGTTACAAAGAATTTTCATTATTTTTGACTTAGTGACCCTAAAAAACACTTAATAGATATTTGGTTTCACGTAAAATACTAGGCTATGATTACAGATCAAATATTTTAGCTCTTATTTCAATTCCTGACAATCACATCTCGGAATTCTCTCTTTCTAGCGACAACGATAATCAAAAGCTTCCTTATCTTTATTTTAGGTAAGATATACATACATCTCTCTTATCTGTTTCATGTGGTAACATGTAATGCATGTAAACATTTAATATATCACACACACTGTAGACATTTTTATTAAACACTCAATGAAAATTAATCATACAGAAAACTATATAATTATTATAAAGATTATTTAAAAAAAATCAAAGTTTTTGAGTGGGACACGTACCAATCGGGCAACGAATAACATATCTTCGATTAGCTAATTAGCATACTGATGATGACTACTTTGTTATGAATAAGTGTTTATAAAATACATATAATTGATCTATGAATTGGGGCAAATTTTGAAATTTAATATATCATTATTAATTAATAATAATTAAAAAATTAGCATAAATTTTATAATTAGAACAAACCACATGCCACAACGAACTCTAATTTTAATCGGCTAAACACAAATTAAATATGATTGAAGGGCACATTATCTGCCCGAACTTTATTTCAATATGTGTTTCTTGACTCTGAATAATGTGTTTCCCATCTAGTCACAACTTTAGTCGAAATACAAGATTTTAAGTCTTATGATTGGAGTCTCAACAAACTCGGAATTATAGCTTTTTAGCAACAACTTCAATCAAACGCTTACTTGTTTCGGGTAAGACATAAAATTCCTGCTTTATTTACATATATCTCTCTAATCTGTTTCTACGTAATAACCAGTGATGCCTCGAGACGAGACGAGACAATGTAGCATGTCTTTTGTATTGTATTGACTTGTAAAACTCGTCTCATTGCGTTTTTACAGTTTTGTTGAAAAAATAGAATTAAAAAATCATTGTTTGTACTTAAGGACGTTTGAAAGAGTCTTTTTTCGGTAAAAGACGTAAGGGGGGATTAAGCTACAGCGCATGCCCGCAGCGATACAGATTTAATGTATACGTTGAAACTAGATTTAAATATTCTATAGTTATTTAGTAAATAATAATACTATTGAGTCATTACTCGTAATGTTTCTTTTATTTTAAATAAAAAAGTAAACTCTAGTGTTTTGCTTCTCTAAAATGATAAAATTACTTATATAATTCATTATTACTTTCCAAAATGCATATGAACATACCTTCATCTTTGGCTCAAATAAATCCTTGTTTATTTAACAACAATTTACATAGTTTTGTAAAAACTTCTTTGCACTTTAAACTATGTTTTATTCGATTATAAAGATTAAATTTGTAGTTTCTCGATAAGACCCAATGTTAAAAGTATGATTTTCAATATCGAAAAAAATGAAAAAATGCATTTAAACTAACATTTTGAAGCATACCAATGCATTCGTATTCTCTTAACGTCCTTAAGTAAAATATTTTTATACACGGTATATAATAATTATACACTAGGACTAGGGTATATTAAGTTTAATCCCGACTTTGTAACGATAGAAAAAATAGATCATAGAAAAAAAATTTTGGTTTAGGTGTTCATAAAATTACCTAATTAGTCCCAATCTGAAATTTCGTATGTGTGTTCTAGAGCTGGAAAGTAAGGTCAAGTTCTTGAATGGAAAATTGGACCATATTTGGGAAAAATGAGCAAATCTGTGTATCTTTAAAACTGCGGTAATTGAGATGGAACAAAAATTTAAAGACAAAAATTGTCCATTTTCTACAAATAAATAACTTTTTTTTGAAACTTTTTTTCATAAATTCAGTATATACCGGGTATTTCAGCAAATTAACACAGTGAGTTGTTATTTTCTCATGTTTCTATTCATATAAAGTGTATATGTTTCTAATTTATTTTATTTTTATTGAAACAATAAATCTATAGACAAATATTACCACCCAAAATAATTGGCTGTTTTGTGATTATTACCTTCGTTACAGATTAAAAATCTCTAAAGATTGAAAAAGAGTACTATCTGTCTGTCTCTCGAATATTTAACGAAAATCAGTATTGTAATTTTCTGTAATTTTAATATCTCGCTGACCTATTTTCGTCCCCTTTATCTCGCCTGTCGCGGCATCACTAGCAAATAGCGCATATAAACCTTAAAGATAACCACACTATAGACATAATTTTATTTAAAAAAAAAAAAACTCAATGAAAATTAATTAAACAAAAAAACCATAATTAATGATAATTTAAAAAAAATTACATAAATTTTATAATTAAAACAATCGAAAATCAGTATTGTAATTTTCATCTCGTCTCGTTTATCTTGTCTATCGCGGCATCGTTAGCAAATAGCGCATAATGCATATAAACCTTAAAGATAATCACACTGTAGATATAATTTTATAAAAAAAAAAAACTCAATGAAAATTAATTAAACAAAAAAATCATACTTAATGATAATTTAAAAAAAAAAATTTACATAAATTTTATAATTAAAACATCGAACTCTTATTTTAATAGGCTGAACAGAAATTCAATATGATTTAATGGAATATATTATATATCGATGCGGCGATACGACCCCTACACATGCTTTAAATAATGCCACACTCTTCGGCTACAAGCTTGAACAACAACAAAAAATGATGTGGTGGTGTTTCCCCATTTTAATAATTTCAAATAGATAGTTTATAAAGGCAAATAACAAATTGATTAAGCCATCATTACTTATTTTATATTCACAGACAACAGTGTATCTACCTACCTACCACTGACAACAGGTGTGTTTTTAAAAATTATACACATTTGACTGACTACAGACAGCGCAAACAAATCTGTATAAATATATACTTTCAATCGCGGTGATTGTTGTTTTAGTCCAAGAGAGTATACGTACTACAGCCGTAGTAGCTTAAGCTAGTTAGTAGCTCTAGCTATTATTATTTTTATTATTTATTGGTAATAAAAACCTCTAACTAAACGCCATCTAATCGACTACGACAAACGACGTTTGGAAAAAAAAGAATCTTTTTTTTTTTTGTATTTTTATTTTGTGTTAAATAGAAAGTTGTTTCAAATAATATTTCGCTTTTGTAAAAATTTTTATAATACGTGCAATAAGTAAGAATAAGTTTGTGCAGTGACGTGTTTTATTTAATATAAATTTTTTTTTTCCAAGTTAATTTTTAAGTAGTTTTATGTAAGTATATATATTTATATATATTTATTTTTTAAATTTAAGAAATCACCATTTAAATTTGAATAAAAAAACTTTCCCTTATAGCCGCAATTATTATTTCATAATATATTTATTATAAGCTTTATTTGGCAATTTTTTGTCTAAATATACTTCTAACCTTTGCCTATTTTGTGATAGCACTTATATAATATGAGCTTATGGACATCCGTTGTATGGTTTTTTAATTGTCGTACACATAACCACATAAGTGATGTCCTTGTTTAAAAAACTTTATAGCCGATTTGTGACGAGTCCATTCTGTTTTCGAAAAAATGCTTCGAATAAAAGTTGTTAGGATTTTTATGGTCAACAACTTATATTCCAGACATATTTTCGAAAAACAAATAGATTCGGTACCAAATCTACTGCAAAACTTTAAAAAAAAGACACCACTTATATGATTGAGTGTACAAAATGGTCACAAAAGTAGTGCTCATTTTTAAAAATTTTATAATTGATATGTGCATTATTCGTTCGGTTTTCAAAAAAATGTTTCGACTAAAAGTTGTTCATTATAAATAAACTTACAACTTTTATTCGTAACATTTTCCCAAAAACCAAATGAATACGATACAAATCAACTATTAAATTTTGAAAAATGAGCACTATTTTTGTGGGTCATAGTACTATTACATTTGAAAGTGTTACATTTCCTAATTTTTATTATCGATTTGATATTCGATAAAACGTTTCGAATAAAAGCTGTTTGTTATACAAATAATAACAACTTTTGCTTTAAACATTTTCTTGTTAACCGAAATGATTCGATACAAATCGACTAAAAAATTTTTTAAAATATCTACCACTTTTGATAGTAATAACATAGATATAATATACACATGGTCATAAAAATATCGTTCTTTATTCCAAATTGTATTATTGATTTATGACCTATTCATTCTCTTTTCGAAAAAAAGCTTCGGATAAAACTTGTTCATTATAAATATACTAATAACTTTATTCGGAAGATTTTCCCAAAAATCGAAAGGATAAAGCACAAATCAATTATAAAATTTTGAAAAATGAGCGCTACTTCTATGTGTAATATTGACTCCTAAAGTAGTGTTTCTTTTTTAAATTTTTTGCAGTCGTTTTATACCACATCTATTAGATTTTCGAAGAAAAGTTTCGAAAAAAGTTGTTCGTTATATAAATACTAACAACTTTTATCTTAAACATTTTTTCAAAAAAAGAATAGTTTCGACACAAATCAACTGTAAATTTAAAAAAAAAGGAACTCCATTTATGGTCCATCGATAGGCATCATAATTGTGAGCTTTGTAATATTCTCTCAGACTGATTTGAAGTTATTGCACATTAGGAAATTTCTTATGTTTCACCTCTTGTTTTGAGTGTTAGAAATAGTAAGAAAATTCCTGTGCCAAAGATTTATTTAAATTGAGTTAGCTGCTAGGGATATTAAGTTTTCCAAATTTTGCATAATGATTTGAATAATGATTTTTATCGGTCCCTACTGAAATTTGCCGAAACATGTCTCTTTTATGGAGATTTTTGTGTGTGTCCATGTGTCCTTCAGTGGCTAATAGTATCTAAATCAAATAGGATTTGTAGTTCGGTGAAAAAAGATAAGTCGTTAAAAGAAGATTTTCGAGAACGCACATATTCTTAAAAATGTCCCATAAAACTTTCTCTTTGATATGTCACAAAAACACTGGGTCTTATGAATAAAATATTGGATCATATTTCTTTGTAGTTAAAGGTTGAAATAGTTCTAGTGAAAGCAATTACTTCATATTTAATGAATAATATTTTGCTACAGCTTTGTAGAATTTGTTATAATAAACTGCATAGGCAGTATATCTAATTATTATTTTTAAATATTGTTTGTAATAAATGTTAATTTTCTCATTAGGACAAAACCTATGTAGCAATTGCCATTAATTCTTTATCATAAATTTCGAGGCAAATGCTATATAAAATGTGATGAAAGCAACTGCTTCGTTTTATTCCAGTATATGGTCCAGTTGCATCCAAAAAAAATCATACTCAATATATTTCATAATAAATATTAAGAATTTAGTTTGCATGTTACCTACAAGAAAATGTATTGTTTTTGGTACGGAGCACTCAATGCGGGAGTCAAAAACGTAGTGAAGTAGTTCTGTGCCTTATATACAGATTATCAATGAAAATTTTATGTGACTGGAAATTTGCTTCGATATAAAGACTTAATTCGACTGCAATGTAATCATTCCCTAATTAAGGATAAATTTTCAATATTCCTTGGTCAAAAAGGTTAATTTTTTTATATTTATCAATACTTAGAAACAATTTTCTCTTGAATAATATCTATACTTTAGGATATTATCTATCAGAAAACTTTAGGTAGGGCTAATTCAAATACGGACATTTTCAAATATGGTAGAACCGAATTATCCGAATCGGTTTTAGTAGAAAAAATCGACAGTTTGTCTTCATTCTTCATAAGACACAAATTTATCGGGATAATTATAAAAGATACATAAAGGAATATAAAAATTTGTAATCAGTTTGTTTGCTTGTTTCCATATTTCTACGTTACAAATGATAAACCGATTTTAGATTTAGATTTTACCGGATGGTAGAAAATGTTCCATTCGGTAAGTCTATTTTTTAAATATTGATAACTGTGGCTATTTTTTAAACGAGATTTTAGTTTTCTTTGAGTACGAAAAAAGTTTATCTCATTAATGATAAAACAACTTCGAAACAAATGACACGTTTACAATGGTAGAGCCCACAACGGATAAATCATGTCTTGTCGCGCTGTATTTGTTTTGCATGTGACGTCATCGTACCAGTGAAGGCGAATGCACGTGATTGGTTACGAATTAATTTTGTGTAACGTTATAATTTGGTATAACGTGGAAACGCGTTTAACTGGGGTACTGATTCTAGTGTCATTGTGAAGTACTTGCGTAGTTTTACGTGGAGGCAGAATCAGACAATAAGAATATTCACAGGAATATAATTAAAAATTAAAAATCGGTTTTAAATTGAGAATTATAAAAAAATAAGAAAATGTTCGAAATTATAAAAAACGCATATTAGATAAAAGCTCGTGTCGAATAAAATGCGAGAACAACGGCAGCGTCGAACAGGAAATGAAAAACCGGCGCCAAACGATTACATAGCTGATCCATCGGGCATACAGTGACAGACGTCTACGGATCATGTACAGGACGTTTTCAGGAAAAAACCACGGCGCCGACCCGAACTGCGCCTTGCTTTTTAAAAAAATTCGTATAAATTTCCTACACTGAATCGACCCAAATTTAAATGAAACCAGTTTTCTGTGACAGTTTGTTAAATATGTTTTTATTCTTGTTTTAAATATTTAAATTAATGTATATTATATATATATATATATATATATATATATATATATATATATATAATTTCATAATTTTTTTGCCTTAAGGCTATAGAAATTAAGTTAAACTATTAAATATTACTTAATAACATGCATATATAACAATTTATTATGCTACTCTGGGGACAATATTTGACCTGTTGGTAACACATATCGGGGCCGTTTTATGTTTTAATATAAAAAGAAAAAAATTTACAAAAAAAACCACATTGTAAAAAAAAAACCAACAATATTTGACCTCTAGATAATTATTTTTTTATTGTAAATTTGACATTTTAACTTTTTCTTAGCTAAATTGTCATTTTTATGCATTTTTTGTATATTGAAAGTGAAAACGAAAGTTTTTATGATATTTTTATTAAAATTTATTTATTATCAATAAGTAATTTTATCATCACTGATTTATTATGCATGGATGCTTAAAAATATTTAATTGAACCGTCTAAATTTGCATATCTTGCATAAATTTGTTTTTCCAAAAATTTTTAATAGTTAAACTAGATTTGAAATGACTTCAAATCTAGCAAATCTTGCATAAATTGGTAACCTCTTCCAATGATCTAAGAGGTTACCAAACCAGAAATCCTCAACATGGTACATTGTTTGTTGTTATAACATAAACACCGTCTGTATTTAAAGATGTTCTCAAACTTACACTGTTTAAAAGATACCAAAGAGTTATACCACACTGGCACGGGTGCATGGAACAAAAATATAATAATTTTATTGTGTTTCCTCCTTTAAACTAAGCTACTTTTGTTTGAAACATTTTTTTCTAAAATGCATGTTTTAAAAAAATTTAAAAAGAAACTTCTGTAAACTTTTTAAATGAACGAAATTACAATTTCACGAAAATTGTAATTATATAAAGACCTTACAACTGAATAACATAATAACATAACATAATATAATATTCTTCATAAGTGATCAATATCCATTTCTCTAATTAGAAAAGAAAACTTAGTTTCCATAAAAATTATCTCCCCGAGTTTTACTCCCTTAAAAAGGAAACTCGTACTCTCTATTTACCCCCTTAATTTAATAAAAGCTTCAATTTAATAAATCGCTCTCATTTTCTTTAATTTTTTCATCATAGGTTATTTATTTTGGGCTGAAAAAAATAATTATTCTAAAAGTAAATATTGTAGAAAAAATTTCAATTGAGGTCAATGAACGACCTTGCTATTTTCTATTTTAAGTTTATTTTTTGCAAAAGCATTTTCATATTGATTAGAAAACAAATTATTTTTAATATTCGATTCAATTGAAGGGATATTTTGAAATATTTTTTCTTTGAACTTGTCCAGTTAGCATTAAATTTTTGGCATACAACAACTAAATAGGTGGAAATTTAAGCAAATATTATTTTAATAAGCAGTGGGGGGTGCTGCTAGTATCGATATATTACAATTTACACTACAGAAAATAGTGTACCACGATTGAACGTAGTTAAAATCACGTCGACACTTATTTAATCATATATATTTGAAAAATTATAAAAACATGAATGTAAACGTACAATAGGAACAATATCAGCTAGGAATACTAATGAATATAAAACAATAAATTTTATTCAGTTCTATATAATTCTTATTTAATAATTAAATTTGTTTTTTTCTATTTATTTTCCAGAAATATCATTTCCTACAAGAAAATCATATTTCACGTCAAAATGAAAACTACAACCTTAGGTATTTTTGGTATAACTGTACTGTTAGCCATAGCAGTACAGCATACGTCATCACATCCTGTCCCACAACAAACACTTGATAAATCGGA
Organism: Nineta flava; assembly: GCA_963920215.1. Taxonomy (NCBI): domain Eukaryota; kingdom Metazoa; phylum Arthropoda; class Insecta; order Neuroptera; family Chrysopidae; genus Nineta; species Nineta flava. Next base: position 118,289,666 of record OY986040.1, read on the forward strand.
AGTTTTAGAAATTGTACCTGTTAATGATCAAGTAAGTACACCTATATAATAAAATATTACAATTAAATTACCACATAACTGCACCCACTAACGTAAATAATTACACATAATTATCTTATTGAATTGCATGCTTTATTTAAATCAATGATTAGTGAAGTGAATCGCGAACAAAAAAATTAAAAAAACAATTTGTTTACTTTGAAATTAGTTTATTTTAGAAAACTCGTAGTGAAATATACATTTTTATATCCCTAAATAAAAATAACATTGCAAATTTCGTATACAGTTCGAATTTTAAAGTGGTTCTCTCTTAAAATCGCTACTTATTCATGCAGTAATTCCGTTAAATAATTTCGACTTAAAACCCAAATCAAAACTTAACTTATTTTTATTCTACATTACTGCGTTTAACCTTTGACAAAATAATACATAAAAATAATAGAAATAATAAAAACAGTGAAAAAAGCGGTAATTAAAGTTTTACAGAGTATAAAGGCAGTAAATCAGATGTTACTGCTTTTCGATTTACAAAAATTAAAGACAGATGATCTCTTATCTCAAGGTATTTGGATTTATTGTGATCTAAAATCACACTTTAAATAACAACTTAGATTTCATTTTTTTTTCACATTTTACACTTTACTGCCCTTTACCTAAGCATTAAAAAAAAATTTATAATTGATTTGTGCGTTATTTATTCGGTTTTCGAAAAAATTCTTCGAATATAAATGGTTCGTTATAAGTATACTAACAACTTTTGTTCGAACCATTTTTCCGAAATCCGAATAGGCACAAATCAGTTATCAAATTTTTAAATTTTAGCTCGACTTTTGACGTTGTATGTACCTCATATACAATAATTTTATGTATATAAATATATACTATAAAAGATATTCGTACTCATGCATATTTATTCGAATATTTATTTTCCTACTCACTCGTATACATACTTGACCCATATTCTTGTTGTTATTTACAGTAAACATTTTTTCACAGCATAATATTACAAAATCCCAAAAGTAGAGTTCTGTAAATTGACTTGTTCTGTAAAATTTGTTTGTTATTGCTTAAGCCCTATTCTGTTTTACACGTGCAAGTTTTGATGAAAGTTTTTAATCGCAATTGTTCAATGTGATATAGCAAAAATTACAATGGTTTTTACACGAATGCAATTCACTTGAAAGCTGTCAATCGCATGTTTGTTAACAGCTATAACTCTTGTCCTGTTTACTATTTCTTTCTTTGCTAACCACTTCAGTCACATGATCAGAGTATACCAATCACAAGGAAGTAGGATATAAATATATCGTAAGCCTAATCTTACATCTAAAGTTACATATAAGATTCCATCAAAATAGAAGCGAGGTCTATTGTGATATAACTAAATAGTTTCATCAAAACATACTACTGCACTTGCTCATCAAATCATGCATTATGAATAGTTACATAAAAACTTACATGTGTAAAATAGCCCTAATGTATAATTAGTTTTTGATGAAACTCGTAAGAGGCTCGGTACCCTTATTTTTCTTAATGAAATATTTTTTTTGGAAAATTTGATTGCATTACAAAGGACTCAGCCAAAGTAGCACAGGATCCTCAATTAGTATTTTACACCATTTAAAACATGTCACAATTAAAAATAAAACCATATGGTAACAAAAATATATTTAAATGATATCAAATATCCTTTTACTTTTTAATTTTGCACTAATTTTTTTAAATATATTATTCATAAGCAATAATTATTATTAATTAATAATAAAAACAATTTAAAAATGAAAGTTAAAAGTGTTTTTTTATCCATTATATTTTAAATAAACATATAACTGTTTGTCATTGAAATATATATATATATATATATATATATATATATATATATATATATATATATATATATATATATATATATATATTGTTTTGTTTTCATAAGTCAATAAGCGAAATGTATGAAATATTACATGAAAATATTTATAAAAAACAAAAAATTTACTTAAATTTTAAAAATGTTTTTAGATGTTTAGATATTTTTATACCAATTTTTTTAGTAATTAAACTGCATAAATTAATAATAAATTATTATATATAAATAAAATTTATGATATATTAAATTTCTAAATTTATTTAAGAAGACACTTCAGTTGTTTTAAATTAATTTTGCATATTATTTGTTTTAAATTTTTTAATAAATTGTTGACATCCAAATTTAAATTACTAAATCAAAAATTTCTAATTTTATTACAAACTTAAAGGGTACTCAATAAAGTTTGCTTGGAAATTTTATATAAACTTTTACATTCAAAACAATGTTGACATCAAATGCTTGATATGAAAAATCATACACATCTAGGATCGGATTCGGACCTCCGGCGTTCTACACAACGCTCTGCCTCGGGGCTACGAGTTATTATGGTGGTTGAATGCATATGATTTCTCACTATCTTGATGTCTATATATTACTAATTTAATTTATTTACTCTTTACATATATTTTAATTGTTTTGTAAGCTTGCGTCTTTATCCATAGTATGGTTGGCTTTCTGTTATATTATACCCACGGAAATGACTAGTGGTTACATAATTTGACATTTAAGTAATATGTCTGAACATTAATTACTTTTACTTTCAAGTATAAAAAGTTTCGAGTATAAAAAAGCAAATTTGGAAATTTAAAAAAAAAATGTATATAAGAAAGCATATCCGAAGCATTTTCGAAAAAAATATTTCATTAGGAAAACCGAATAAAAAAGGCACAGATCAACTATAAATAAAAAACTTTTGTGGCCAATTGTAAAAATGATTGTTCATGTTTATAGCAACCATTTTATTTTACGATAAATATTTCGCAACCAGTAAGATTGAACCACCAATGCGCAATAAAGTTCCCTTTGTACATTTTATACATAGGCAAATCATAAAAGACTGCAATTAATAAAAACGAAAGATTTTAAGGTTAAACGGACTGTACCCAGCAAATCATAATAAACAGAAACACTTTTTGTAACAGACATTAAAAATTTTAATCTGTAAATTATTTAATTTTGGATAGCATCTAGCATCACTAGTAATCGGATTTATGTAATTATTTAATTACTAAAAATAATACATCATCGTCTTTTGACTCTATTCAAGTATGGCGGACGAAAATTCTCGTGAATTTTTTTCTTTCTAATTAAGATATTTACAAAACTCATCGTCAAACTTTTTTTTTTTTAATTTTAACGTAATGTACGAAATTTAATTTATAAAATAAGAAGGTTTTTACTTTTTAATCTATAGAAGGTGGAGCAACATTATCGAAAATGTATCCGTTCATTCAACATTTGCTATTCACAATATGTTAAAATTCCAATTTTTAATGATTCATTACATAAAAATCCTTCGTCAAATTTTTTTCAAAAAATTATTTTATACATATGAGTTAGCTATTAATAAAATTCAGATTTTTTTGTATACATTGCGGATTTTACCTATACATGTATCCGATCAACCTTAATCGGACAAAACACTGCTAGTATTATCAAAAATAAATCTCACAAATATGTCTGCCTTGAAATTTATTGTCTTTTGTGGCTTCATTAAAACATAAACAATGACGACACAAACATATTGTGCATATTAATTTTAAATTTTTTTCTCTTTAAATATTGATTACCATCAAAAGTGTGTACGGATGGTCTGTTTTAACTTCATACAAAAATTAAAAGATAATAAAAAATTAGCTGTGATTTTTTCAGCATCATAGGTTTTATGGAAATTTAAAACAAACCTTTCATACAGAATTTCATCAATTTAAGAATATTAAAATATTCTTTTTATGGATGGCATAAAATCAATATTTATATATTTGTACATTGTTTAATGAACTCAAAGTGTATATTATTGCTTCGGTGTAGGTAAAATTTATGACTCGTTCGTACAATTGTGCTCTACAAAGTTGAACGAAGTTCAATCAACAACATACACTCAGTTTATGTCGAATAGATTTGGGTTTTTCTTTTGAAAATTATCAGAATATTCTTCTCTAATATATTAAGATTCATTCGCAAATATCTATCTTTGCGTATCCCTTCAGTGATAGAATCAAATTCATTTGTATTGGACTTTATATGAGCGTAAAGGGAACTTATTTAAAAGTGGAAGGGTAACATATTTAAACCATATTTTAATCATATATTTAATGCTTAGTATTAAATATGTGTTTCCTCCCATTCATTTTGAAAATAGACTGATCCATTCAAACTGTGACGATATTCGAGAGTTCATTAAAAATGAACTTAACTCTAGCTATCCTCACATATCAGTGTCTTAGCCATTTAGTACTCGCCAGTGTTCGGAGAATTTAATCATATTTAATAAGCATTTCATCATTCATGCTAAACAAGAAGAAATCAACTCCGTGAGAAATGTTAAAATATCGTTGGCATGACACTGAATGTCACTAAACGATATAATGCCTGACCAAACACTGACGTCGATGATGTGTACGAACTATCTCCCACTTAAATTATAACAATTATTTTTTTCTCTGACACTGATGCACTAGTTTATAAAGGCACTGATAGTTAACGATAGATACATCACTAATATTTGTGAATGGACCAAGAAATAATGCCCGGAGGCGATAAAACGTTAAACTCTATCCGACTTCACGCTATCTTTCACACGGTTCTAGCTAGGATGAACCTGATTATATGTGACTTTTCCTTTTCTATTCAAAGATTTATCCATAAAACATTGAGGGCAGATAAAATTATCTTCGACAGTTAAACGAAGACATTGAAGACGTAACTTTTGCATGATAGAGTCTAGAGCATGATAGAGTACTGAACCGATTTTGATGAAATTGTTACAACTTCAAAGGATATCAAATTAAATTAAACGCTAGTATACATTTTACATTAAATAGTTTTATTTAGGTGCTTACTTAAATTACAAATTCAAGCTTACGTTTCTTTTTCGCGAAAACGTTGATAATTTCATCGATATCCAGGTTCACAGCTTTGTGTATATTTAGGAGAGCCAACCCGGAAAATCTTTCCTGTGCCATTGCATATGTGCATACAACCCACATTTACTTTTAAATTAGTAGACGACTATGTACTTTTAAATTAGTAGATGACTATGCGCACCCAGCGAATAGTCTTTTTTTTTCCAATACAAGTATTCATTTGCCAAAGAGAAACAGATAATATGTTGTAAAAAATGTGACATAACGTGTCTGCATATCGTCTATGATGACTAAGTACTTCGCTGCATTCCGAATCACGCACAATTCATTGTTTTTTATAAATTTTATTAAGGCATTGGATATAATATCATCAGCCTATCGACCTCAATAGACCGTAAAAGTTGATTAGGGTTATGGGCATGCCCATCGTGCTCACAACGGTGGATCCGCGCTTGTACCACGGTCTATACAATAGCCATAAATCGGATCCTATTTTTTTTAACTGGAGTGTACGTACTTACGTATCTATGGTAAAATTACACACACATTACACGTAATTAATGAATATATTTATAAATAATTTTAAGCTGTGTGTTTGTCATTGGATATATATATATATATATATATAAATATATATATATTAATATACAAATACCTACATATAATACTTAAAATATTAGACATATATTTATTTACACTCGTATGTCTCGTATATATTTGTACAGGGTCATTTAAGTGATGGACAACACATAGTCAGTATGTTTATGTCTTTGTGCCTTTGTTAAACGGATTTGATTAAGGGTACCGATAAAAATTTTCATTTTATTCACAAGAAAAATGTAATATTAAAATACCTGTTTATTGAATATCAAGGACGTATTTTATTAAAAAATCACGTACTGCTTTAAATATTAGGTTGTTTTTATTATTATGTATATCTGCGTAATGTGGTGGTCCATGGTTTTGAATAATACATTAGCCAGCGCCGACGTAAATTTAACGATCTAAATTTAATAGCGTTCCCTTTTAAAACATAGTTTTTACAACAAAATACAATTAAAATAATAGTAATACAATACAATTAAAAGATTATTAAAATAATCAAAGAGAACCCTTTATTTTTCAAATTATATTTCAAATTTTGCCAATTCCTAGAACATTTATTTGTATTTTATAAATACGTATTTCGACTACTATTGGTAAGAGACACTATTAGTAAGAGACACGCACCAAATTAGCAACAAGCAACATATCTCGGACTCCATATCCCAGAGATAGTTACGATTCGCTAAATCATACTGATGATGACTACATTGTAGTCGAAATACGTATTTATAAAATACAAATAAATGTTCTAGGAATTGGGGCAAAATCTGACTTTAAGAAGTTTAAATTCAAATAAATATAAAGTTAGATAAACATTGGCTGCAATATTTTCAATATACTATACGATTAAAGGAGCAATACAAAAATGCGTTCTCGAAAACGGTGGTAACGATTTCGATAAAATTTGCACATTAAAGGTTTTTGGGATCAAAAAGTCGATCGAGCTAGGTTTAATTTTTAAGAAAACTTGTTTTCTGCCAACTTTTACAAGCAAAGATATAGGGCAACTTTTACATAATAATATGTAATTCGTAGAAACAGTTTTTCTGTTAAATACAAATTTACGATGTTTAACTGAAGGTTGTACATCTGTCCCGAACAAAGCTCGGTCGCCCAGTATTGTGTTTCAGTAATCTAATATTGTATTGTGAATATCAATTACCATACTGAAACACATTGTACATGTTTATTAAGTAAAAATTGAAATTTAAACATCACATAAAATATTCACAAACATTTACTTTCACTTATTTTTTAATACTTTCTTCCTAGTCCGTTTAACTGTCGACACCAAATGATATTCATTAGGTACTTACATACATACAGGCAGCAACAAGCTATATACGTGTTTATTATTTATTTATTTTTTATTACTTATTATTATTAATATTTATTAAAAACATACGTTAGAGATATGTTTAAACGTATTTGAATGTTACGAATTATAATAAAATTATATGTGTTGTGTTAGTTAGCTATTTGTTACTGATAATTGTAGCATACTAATTAATTATTACAAAGAGACGGAAAACCCGTTGAAAAATCAACGGTACTCTTTTTACACCCGTTATATAATATATACCAATACCAGAGTATATTAAATTTCGCAGAACAAAAATGTTCATATAGGTGTTCATAAAATGACCTAAGTTCATTTCCGTCCGTCCATAGATACGATAACTAAAAAATCAAAAAAAGATAGTTGAAATTTCGTGTATGCCATCTAGAGCTAAAGAGTAAGGTCAAGTTTCTGAATGGGCAAAATCTGACCATGTTTGGGCAAAATTGTCTATATTTGAAACCGTAAGAGATTGAACAAAAATTTAAAAACAAAAAATGTTCAAATAAACAACTTTTGTTTGAAATTTTGTTCCATAAATTCAGTACACATCTTCTTCTACCAGTTATTTAAGCAATTAACTCAGTTTTATTTTCACTTATTTTAATCAAAATTTACTACAATTATTTCTGAATAATAATATTTATAAAAATGCAGAAGAAATAGAATTCATTGAAACAGTAATTATATGCAAAAAAGATATAAAATAAGACTATAGCAGTCCCGTTCAACTTCATTTGCGCCATCAATCTATAGTTCCAGAAATTACCTTAGATAAACATACAAACAACCTTATAATATTTGTGTATACATATTTAATTTTAAGAAATTTTGTACTCAGTAGGGTGAATTTCTTCAGGTTTATGTCCAAAACGAATAGTTTAAATTACAAAAATACGTTACGCAGGAGCTGCGTCAACTTAGCGAATTTCCTTAGAATACATAAATCACTATCTAGTGGCCACAATTTTAGCCCGATCAAAATTAAATGTCGTATCTGATATGATTTTGGTATTTGCAAGTTCAATTTTTTAAATAAATGGCATAGGCCAAGGGGGTAGCGGAACATAGAGAAAAAGAACACACAAAATATAAAACATTTCTCCTAATATTAAAAAAATCGAAAAATGTGTAAGGAGTAAAGTTGTAGAAAATTATATTTGCTACAATTCATTACCTGATAATTTTTTCTCAAACTCTAATGTGTACAGAGATATTTAGGAATTTAACTTTCAATTTAAAGAGATTTTTAGGTATTTGTATCAATCGATTCATCATACAAAAATAATATTATCATAAATCTGAAATTTATATTTCTTTCTCACGACTCAAATATTTATTGGCTCGCTAGGTTCTAAAATTTTAGATTAAATGTGAGTTATAAAAACAGTTTTGCACATTTATCGCACATATCAACAGTTTTTGTGGAACTAATGGGACGCTAATGTCGCATTTCTTGTTATTGGTTAACAAACATGAATGTATATCTCCTATCTGAACAATGCCGATGATTTCCGATTTTCAAATAGCCGATCATTAAAAAAAAACGTGACATTGTATAATCTGAAATTTCATTTAACGCATACCAAATCTTGTATAGTCTCGATATAGATGTTTTCACATTAAAAAAAATATTTTTCCTGAATAATAATTTTATAGCAAATTTTTCCTGTAGGTCGATCCACCAACTTATATAACGAGGCTAAAACAGACCTTATTATAATTCATATATACATATATATATATATATATATATATATATATATATATATATATATATATATATATATATATATATATATATCTATGTAATACATACACATATATGATTGAAATAATTTACTTTCACTAAATAAATCAGTCATAACATTTATAATATGTATACACGAGTGTATATAAGTATTATTTTATAAGAACCATGCAGTTATTATATATAATAACATGACTTTACAATAAACTACTTATATACACACTTTAAATATAAAATTTATTATGCAAAACAAAAACAACAAAAATTGAAAGATGAAATTCTATATAATTTGAGATAAATTATTACTAACAAGTAATGTAACAACTAACTGAGTTAATTGTTTGAATACCAAGTATATATTGAGTTGTATATCAATGTGTGAATTGTTAACAATTCTGCCTATTCAATGTTTATTTAATATGCATTATTTGTAAATGTTTGTTTTGTGTTAATAATATTGAAGCAAACAAAAAAAATAAAAACAAACAGTATTTGATATGTTATATATGTAAATATTATCAGCATTCGTTCTACCATTTATAGGTCTACTTACTATTGAGAGATACGTAATTTGTGGTCTCTTATGTTTGAGGTGCTACATTTATTGAGTTTATAAAAAAATGAAACAAAAGTTGTTTATTTTGTAAAAACAAACATTTTTTGTTCTACAATTTTTCAGATGGACAAATTTTTCGTTTCTCGGTGTACGTTTAAGCATAAATTATGAGAAAACTATTGAGTTTATAAAAAAAAAATTCAAACAAAAGTTGTTTATTTTAAAAAGAAGGAGATTTTTTTGTTAATAAATTTTTTTTCTATCTCTTACGGTTTCAAAGATGTATATTTTCCCCTCTAGCGTGGGGGAAAACGTTCCGATTTTGCCAATTAACGAACATGACCTCACTTTTTTGCTATAGAATATACATACAAAATTTCAACTTGTTATTTCTTTTCGTTTTGAGTTATCGTGTTCACGTACAGACAGACAGACGGACGGACATGTGAAAATGGCTAAATTAGGCCATTTTATGAACACATATGCCAAACATTCATGCCTACGATCAATATTTTCAGGCGTTACAAAGTCGGGACTAAACTTAATATACCTTGTATATTTACATATACTGGGTATAAAAAGATGAACGATCATATAATATTGATGACCACCTGTCCGCCACTAATTAAATATGAACAGATTTCCTGTTTTGATTGAACAAATTTGATATCATAAAAATCTGTTCAAGAGACTTACATAATTTTCTTCATATAGGTATATAATTTATCCTATATTTTCAATACAAGATGTTTGGTAATTCGGTCCATTGCTTGTATTAGTACAGCTAATTTACAACAAGTTTGACCCTATAGTATAAGTGGTAGGAAATGAGTAAATTTCAAGTTGTTAGAGTAATTTATACATTAATTAAATCTGCCACTGTAAATACGGGTTTCTATAGAGAGTCTATAGTATGATTTAGACACACAAAAATGCCAGAAGCTGGAAAATCATCTTTTATTTCGATTTTTATTTTAAATACTTAGCTAAATGTAAATTTTAAGAGCAAGGAAAAATAAAAATAGAAATAAAAGATGATTTTCCATATACTATATACTACAGTATTTAGCTAAAACCGTAAAATGCACCTAAATACTAGTCAAATAATACCCGCGAAAGACGAGAGACGAGATGAAAAATAGAATCCTGTTTTTCGCAAAATATTCGAGAGACAGACGATAGTACTCTCTTACAATCTCTTTAGATTTTTAACTGTAAAAACGATACGAGACGAGAAACCTTTTACAAGTCAATACAGTACATGTTACTCTCGTCTCGTCTCTTCTTGCGGCATCACTTAATACTCCCACCAAAAGAAAAGCGGGACTAATACTCGTGAGAAGACAAATAATCACTAAAATTAGTGAGGAGTAAAATATCTCTTCCCGAAGGATAATTATGATTGGCTTATTCTATTCTGATGTTGACTACTTTGTAAACGAAATAGATTTTACATAATATAAATAATTAACCTAAAAATAAGAGAAAAATTTCCGAAATTTATTATTTTTCAATAAGAATACCATCGGTTGACAATAAAATTTTGATATGAGCTTATTCATAGTCTGAGCTTACTTATATGTTGTTTCCGAATTTTGGAACTGGATTTAGCGTAATGGACTTGTTTTACATAATACGATTTTCTCTAGAATCTAGACTCTAGATCATCGATAGAATAATAAGATATAAAAATTAATAAGAAATATTCGATGAATGTAGTTATTAGTGTTAAACGTGTTATAAAATCGTGCTAAAGCCTTGAATTGTATATGGGTTGATGGGAATTTCTATAAAATCTTGTGATTTATTGTCATGTTCTCGATAAATATTCAATCATAGATAGATTGATATAATTATACATCTTGGGGTCTAAAAAAGTATTGCACAAAAAAGTATTATAGACAATAGAAAATTCGCAACGTTTCTATTTTTATTGTAAAACTTCACTGAATAACACTATCAATAAAACCTTCTAGTAAGCCAATATATTACAGTTTCTAAAAGTTAAATAAATATGATTACTTAATTACCTTAGGTAAAACATTAATTAATTTGTAAAAACACATATAAAATTGTCATTTAAAAAAAAACGGTGAAAAATTAACATTTATAAAAAAAAATGATGTTAATTTATTGTCACTTTATGGCAATATTATATTCATTTTTTACAAACCAATATTTTAACTGTGATAAGTAAGTAAATTGTATTGATTGTGTCATTATTCAAAAGAGCCTAAATATGTCTCAAGGTTGTGGGTATACATGATCACAAAAGTAGCGTTCATTTTTCAAAATTTTATGAATGAATTATACCTTATTCATTCGGTTTTCAAAAAAAAAATACTTCGGATAAAAGTTGTACATTATACATAAACTAACAATTTTCATTTGAAACATTTTCCCAAAAACCGAGTGAATAAAGCACAAACCTTGAAAATTATGAAAAGAGAACGCTACTTGTGTGGTCCATAGTACACACAGTTAGCGCCGGATTTAGGCACTGGACCCTATAGGCCCGGGCCCGTAGGCCTCCACAAAGTTTAACTCTTAAATTGTACATATAACTGATTTGTCTGAATATGGGTAGACCTACTAAACGACCTACTAATTCTTAGTGCATTTTTTTATAACACATTTTCAGTTTTTTTTAAATGCATTTTGTTTTTTTTTTTGTAAAAATTTTTTTTTGGGGTCGGTTTTTTTTGTAAAAAATTTTTTTATTTGAAGTCGGTTTTAAAAAAAATTTCTTATTTTTCCATTATGAATGAGTATACCCTTTCAAACAAAAACTAAATTTTCGCATAAATCGGAGATCACAGGGGATCCTTTCATCAGAATGCGATTTGATGACAATGGGACCAATCGGAAATCAAACCCTTTAAAACAAAAAACAAAAATTCAAAATCGGTTCATAAATTAAAAAAACACACATTTAAAAAAAAAAACCAACATACAGACGAATTGAGAACCATCCTCCTTTTTGAAGTCAGGTTAAAAATTATTAATGATTTTTTCGTTTATATCAAAATATCTCCAAAATTATACGTTTAGTTTAATAGTTTATTTATACTTTTAACATTATCTACGATAGTTTAACTACTTAAATTCAAGTTTTTTTTATTTTATATCTTTATCAGTAGTAGTTTGATTTCATCATAAATGTTCGATTCACCCGATATTTCCTATCTACTATGTGTAAAAATTTTGAAGATTTATTACTCAGAAACTGGACATCAAATCACTATGAAATAATCCGTTTAAATGTATTTACTATTTATCAATAACAGTTTAATATTTCGTAATATTGTCTATACTTTACTCGAACAGTCCAAAAATCTTATATAAAGACGATATGTTGCAATCATCCAGTTTTCTATATGAATGGATATTTATCATGGACATATAATAAACTCCCACCATTAATGTACTTCTGTATTACGTCAAAATATTCATGCAATCATCTTTTAATCGAATTTTAACACTTTGTTAGTAAATAACGGAGTTTATTTCACATACTAGTCCTATTTTCTCTTACATTTAATAATTTTGTGGAAATTTTACTGCTTTAATTTCCATAAATACTCGCAATAAAAATAGAAACTTAAAGTTTCTTTTAAAAATGAAATTGGCGTTATTACATTCCTGTAAATCATTTCAGAATCTATATCTATTGTTTTTATTACTTTTAATTGAAGTTTACAAACAAATCTTGATATTAGCCATATGATTTCTGACGTATTCAACAAACCGTAAATAATTAAATAATTGTATCTTTGTATTGGTAATACATATATACAAGTTAATGTATTACAAAGTATAAAATATATTTCAATATAGTTTCTCTTATATAATACCTATGTGGTAATAAAAACAAAAATCCCAAGAATTAAATCCGCTTTTAAATAAATTTCACGAATTTTTTTTTATGAATCATTGATATCTGTAAATAAAAAATTTTTTTTTACATACAAAACAAAACGGCGGTCTGATCCGGGTTTGTTTTATAAACTTAAAATGTTAGTATGTCTTAAATAAAACGATGTAATACTCTACGTTTCATTAACAAACATTAACGGCAAGAACTGTGACTTGATTGATTGATTGATTTAATATTGGGGTCTAAAACTATTGCACTTCGACTGTATGGTACATTGTGCTCCCCCTTCTACTTCAGTTCGACGAGATTCGCTTCTCCCATGTGTTGGCAATAACTAGGAGCTTGCTTATCAGGTCTTCCTGAAGATTCATATATTCGGCGTGAGATGCACCGAATATCCTGTATCTGCTGTAACCCAGAGGTTCGCACTCAAAGATACTGTGTCTGGATATTTCTTCCTCCTCACCACACAATCTGCACACAATGGACCCGTTATAGAGTCCCATTGTGTACAGAACTCTCCGCAATTGCATCCTGTTCAGCTTCAGTGCATCGAGAGATAGCCTCTTTGTTGCCCTCTGAAGCAGTACATTCCCGAGCTCCTGCCGTGGTACTTTTTTCCCAGTGATCACGGTGTTTAGCATTTGACCACTCGTTGATCACCTGTAATCACTGTGACTTAGCAGATCTGTTGTGATTTCTGTGTGACTGTCTAGGGAATATAGTTCTTCTACTACACGATCTTAACGCAATCTACGGATTCTGTTTTACAAAAGGACACCGCCTTCTACGAATAGATGTTCCAGGGCATCCAATATTTTTCCTTAAGCTCAAGAGTATCCGTAGTCAATTTTACTCAGATTTATGTACACTTGGCCACTATAGTTGATGTAATTTTTTAAAATTTTATAATTTTTTTATGCCTTATTAAATTGATTTTCGAAAAAAACATTTCAAATAAAAGTTATTACTATATTTATAATGAACAACTTTTATTCGAAGCATTTTTTCGAAAAACAAATCAATAAGTCACAAATCCATTATGAAATTTTAACTATTAACATGGACTTGTGTGGTCCATAGTACCTTTTGAATTTTTTTCGATTGCTTACCGGTGTCTTGGAAGGTTCCACCAGGAAATATTTCTGCTTGGAAAGCAGCAAAATAGCCGTGGTATTGATGCCGCTTCTTTGTCAAGCTAGATGATATTTCGTATCTCTTCACTCATGGCCTGATGTGAAGTTGGAGAATGACGTTATTGTTTTTGCTCTTTAATATTTTACTATAATTCTTTTTTATCAATCGTTGTAAATCGTTTCGTAGTTAATAAATGAATCATATATACTAAGAATTCTTTTAAAAAAATACAATTTTGATGAAAAAAAAAAATGTCATCAACATGAATTAGAAGTAATTGACTGAGTTAGTTACCTATACCTATAGCAAATTGGTTTGTACCTATGTCATAAAAAAAAATTACTTATTCAAATCATGTTTACGTAATATTATTTGGTATTGCATTTGATATAGTGACTGAATAATATTTCAATGTGTTTTAAAACACACAACACACAAATTAAGTTGTGAAGAAATTTTTTGTAAATATAAATTTTTATTCATTTTCCATCACCAAGTATACTGTAAATAAGAGTTTAAAAAAACTATAAAAAAAACATACTTTTATTGCAATATGAATTAAAACATGCTAAATAATTTAAAATAGACATAGATTAAAAAGATTGACAACAAACTTAATTTTAATTTAAACAAAAGCATGGGGTGCTCTCTACTTACGACTTCATAATGGCCCTACTTTTACAACAGTAAATATAAAGCACTCTTTGCTTTTGTTTACTTTAAAGTTAAGTTAAGAAAAAAAAGGGGCGGTTAATTGACTAAACTGTCGGCATATGGACAAGGACGAAGTAACCGGTCATGCTTGAGAAAATTTCTGCATACTGCGCAGACATAACGCCTTAGACCGCTCGGCCACTTGGACTTATCGAGTAACACTTCGTCCTCGCATAAACTAAAAATAAAATAAAATGAGCAATCAAATATTTCCCATAAAACAATTAGATAACTCACAGAAAAATTTATTGAGCGTAAAAAGTCTATTAAGTAATTATTATTAAGTAAAGAAAAAAACTAAATTTAATTAAAATATTTAATAAGTTCATGGAGCGTGCTGCAATACCGGTTAACTGATACAGGTGTATAAGTATATATAACATCTGTTTAAGTAAACATAAAAATAACTGTTTTAAATAATGACCTTCTCAATTTGTCTGTCTGAAATTGGGTGCATGGTATAAAAAACTTTCATTTACAAAAAAATTTAAAAATATAAAATCATGTAAGAAGTATTTAAAACAAAATAAAATTAATGATATATATATAAATATATATATATATATATATATATATATATATATATATATATATATATATATATATATATATATATATATATATATATATAGGGTGAATCGAACCAGGTGCATAATAGCACATGCCTCCAATTCTTTCCAATAGAAATTCCGAACAACAAATTAAGACCTATATAATAATATTCCTATCACTTACCACATGTTCTCCTCGCACTCCACTTTGAGTACTTTGGTGTTTATCATTTCTTTGAGCCAATCACGAGTGGTCTTCGTTTGTTCTGGGAAAGTGGTCAGTTTATCGATTTCAATTGGATGTTATTGGGGAATGATAGCATCATAGAAAGAAATGGAGGCGTGTGCTATTATGCACCTGGTTCGATTCACCCTGAATATATATACAGTAGAACCTCAATAAGGCAAAATTTTCTATAACTCGAGCAAAATCCTCGTTACATTCCCTTCACGTCCTAAAACCCCCATTATTCGAAATATAATCCGTCCATAAGTTATTTCCCTGTACACTTCAGTACATTTATTATAGCTCGAAAAATTTTATTTCATCTCTGCCGAAGTAGGTGAAAGAAATCCATCCATATTTGGTTTTACTATGTACTTAATTCTTATAATAAACGAAAATAAATGTTACTCAAAATCATGTGGAATAGAAAGAATCTAAACCTCTAGAAGTTGAATATGTGCTTATAAAAAACTCAACATAAGAAAAAGGATGCTAAGTCAACATCCTTCATAAGAAAAAATTACAATATTTTTGCGGCTCTCTTAAATTCGATATATAGAGGTTCTACTGTATTTATATATTTTTTAAATACTTAAAAATTAATATATTTATAAAAATGCGTTCACTTTTTTTTTAAATTTAATTTTTATTTAATTAATATATAAATTTAAAATTATTATATTTATGAAATTCTACATTTGGTATAATTGAACTTGTTTGTAGTTTTTTATATTTGCCATAAAATTTATTATAAATTACTTCTGATTCTGTTTCAAAATATCAGTTAATGGGGCACTTTTTCTTTGCAATTATTCAGTTTTTAACACGCTTTAATTAGCTTGAGCTGTAAGGAAGTAAATCTGAAGAGTTGCTTTTAGCCACTTTTATCGATTTAAAAGATTGCCAATGTATGCAATTCTGCAGACAATAAAATAAGTTTGTATCATCTAGAAACCAGATAAACTCCGCAAGGAATTAAAAATATCACACGAAAACGAAATTTGAATTTTGGTGGAAGCGACACGTGGTAAAATATCGAAATCAATTTGAGTTTCTTGAGTTTTGTCAACAAAATAATAACTAAGACTAAATACGAATTTTTAGTTATAAAAAATGTCAGTAGATATCCTATTATATTAGTTTCCTTTTGGTTAATATTTTTGAGCTTTACCTGGTTTAAAAAAAATATTTTTAAAAATATGGAAAATAACTAATATTTTTGGACTAATGTATCCGAAAATCGTTGAATCCATCTAAAAAATCATCAACAACCTCAGTGTACGTTTGTCAAATAACAGTATATAAAATACTAGCTGTTTCCCGCGACTTCGTCCGCATTTATATAAAATTCATTTATATAGCTATCCCCGTGGTTTATATAAAATAAATTAAATTAAATAAATTATATAAAAAAAAATTTTTTAAATAAAAATTAAATTATTTAAAAAAAAATTCTTCCCTCAGCCGGATTTGAACCAGCAACCTATTGATATCTATATCTATTGAATATATTTTTTCTTCCAACTTACTTTACAAATATCAATATTTAAGGCTAACTAAGACGTTTAACGTAATGTTAGATAGCCTATAGCTTTCCTCATGAATGTGGCTATCTAACGCAAAATTAATAATTAATAATTTTTCAAATCGGACTAGCAGTTCCAGAGATTAGCGCGTTCAAACAAACAAAAAAACTCTTCAGCTTTATATTATATTAGCATAGATTACAAGCGATTAAATATAAAATGTGTTCAAAATCGGTGGAAAAAATTTCGAATAAATTTAATTAATAAAAATATAGTATTCGTATATTTTTCTTGTAAAAATATTATTTTCATTTAGCTATTAATTTTTATAATAAAAACGTAGAAAAATTATTTTGATTATTAATTGAAACAAGTATGTTTTTTTTTTTTAATAATTAATTACTAATATATGTTATTTTAATCTTTCTTAAGAGAAAAGATACCTTGGAGTTTAATTTTTATTTTTTTATGTAAAATTCATCAAGTCATTAGCCACTTGAATTACGCATAAAACATTCACCTGTGTCCGATTTTATGTTACCTGATAAAACAGTTGTACTAAATACGCAATAACCAATAATTTCCGACGATAACATCCTTTCAAGGCCTTCTAGACGCAATACCGAATCTATCCAAAACTACGCATTTTTTATTTCTTGTAAGATTTCTTTAACTATAACGTAAATTTGGTAAATAGGATAATCTAAATAAATAGGATAACTAAACGTTTTGGTAAATAGGATAATCTCTTCCTTGTTAAGTTAGTGAATTGGTATTCAAGTATTAACGCAAAGAAAAGGCCTATTTAAATAGTAGGCACATTTCAGTTTAAATATGCAAATACGTACTCGACAGAAAACTTGCACCCCATAGAAAAACCACCGCAAATACTAAGCTAAAGAAACTGCACGCATTAAACTAACGAGTTGTGAAAATTAAAAAATTTCTACATGAAAGCCATGACTTTCATGTAGAAATGCGCGTGTGCTTTCATATGGACTAGCGAGCCAGCTTTAAATATTGACAAAATACGTAATTATACCTCGAGTAATTTTATCTTTATTTAAATTTTTTTAATTATGTTTGAATTTATTTTTGAAAAATGGCATACATCTCTGCCCATTGGTATGTACGTATGTATGCATGTATGACGACTCGCAATATATCGCATTCCTTAACCTATTTTGATGATTTATAATCCTTTTTCGATTAAACTTCTATCTAATATTAGTCGAGTGCTGTATCAATAAACACATTATTAAACTGCGGTGTCCACTTTTGGTTTTATCTGTAGATAAAACAAAAACTAGATTGCTGTTACTTCATTTTTATGTTTGAAATATATGCATAATGACTTAACCAAACAAAGAGTTTAAACAAACCAAAACCATTTCAGGATGAAATTCCATTTTAACTTTTTCTATTTCAATTATATTTTAATGATTTTCTTATATAAAAATTGAACAATTATGATACAAACTTCAAAAAATTATTTAATAATAATTCTATTCCAATCCTTTTTTAGGTGATTTGCAAATTACTATAATCGTATTTACAAATTAGACAATTATGATATAACTTCAAAAAATTATTAAATAATAAATTACAAATCAATAAAAAAATATTCCAATGCAAACTGCAATGATAATTATTGATTAAAATTTATTTATTGATTATTTTTCTATGATTTAATCATTAAATCATAGAAAAATAAATTATTTACAATTACTTATATATTTAATCGCTTTTAGCAATAAATTTTGTGGTTTATAATACTCAAATTATATAAATACGGATATATGTATTTATTTATAAAAAAAAATCCCACATATATGGACCAAAACATCTTTCAATTTTATGAATCATAATATAGGTAATACTTACCTACCTAATTATTATTAGTCAATTATTTTTTCTTATTTATCAATAACTACATTAAAAAATAATAATTTTATAAAATATTTCCAGTGTCTAATGTGAAAGTAATTTTTGTTTTTTTTTCAATACATAATCAATTATTGCATAATCAGATATATTTATAAAAATATTAATATGTATTGTCTAATACATTGTCTAATATGTTTTTACACAGTCGTATAATTATTAATATTAATGCAGTTGATGTAATCGAGAAAAAAATAGATTCATTAATCATTTTTATTAGTTTATGATTAGTGTCTAAGATATTTCTTTCTTATACCCACTATCTTTAATATATTATGTAGATTGTTGAGGCTGTCCTGGACGGGACACACTTCGACCATAATGTTTATTGTGATGCCTAAGGATGTGAGGATGTGAGTGGAGTGGAAGGAATTTTGTGTGTAGGCTAGGAATTGGTAGGATGTGCGGCTGCAGCCGACTTTGATAGGAACTATGCCGATACTCATCTGGAGTTCGTGAGGGATCTGCAGAAAATCTTCACAAGCATAGCCGAATACTTCGTTCTTTTCCATACGCCGACAGATTAGTCAATTAACCGCTCCCCTTTTTTTTTTAATAATTGAAAAACTGCCGATGTCGGGATTCGAACCCATAACCACCTAGTTCCAAGTACACGCAACGCCTTTACAAGCGCGGCTACTTGGCTGGTTATAATATATTAAGTTTAGTCCCAACTTTTTAACGGTTGAAACTATTAACTGTAGAAAAACTTTTTGGCATAGGTGTTCATATAACAACATAATTAGATCATTTCCCCATGTCCGCCTCGTGAAATCAATAACTCAAAAACGAAAATAAAAAATGACCTGCATTATGTGTGTGTGTTCTAGATTTAAATAGTAACTTCAAGTTCGTGAATGACTTGGAATGAATCGGACTGTGCTTCCCTCCGCCATGGGGCAAAATATCCATCTTCGAAACCGTAAGAGATAGAAAAAAAAATTTTTTTTTTTAAATATTTCTATTTTTAAAATAAACATGCAGTTTATGGCTGACTTAATAAAGAATAATCCTGGTGCTTTATCGTTAGTGCTGTTACGGAAAATCATAACCTCAGGCAAGGATATGTGGCGCCTAATGTAAGTGGCACCTAATGAAGTCGGTCTTTTACAATACTTA
The DNA here is from genome assembly GCA_963920215.1 of Nineta flava. NCBI lineage: Eukaryota > Metazoa > Arthropoda > Insecta > Neuroptera > Chrysopidae > Nineta > Nineta flava. The sequence goes on from OY986040.1 coordinate 118,309,961, forward strand.
TACCAAGTACACTTGACCACAAAAGATCATGTCATTTTACCGAATTCCTTACCGAATTTGTGCCTTATTCATTCCTTACCGCATGAATAAGGCACAAATCAACTATAAAATTTAAAAAACTGACACCAAGTTTTGTGGCCAAATGTACTCGGTATAAGTGTTGTATAAGACCGATTCACTTAAATACTCGGCAGGGTTTTGATATTACATTAGGTGCAACATATCCTACTATGAAATTTTAAAATATAACATCATTTTTTTATGGCCAAGTGTAGATAATAAAGAAATAAGCTATGAATTTAAATTATTAATATACGAAAGCTAGAATATTAAACCAATTAGGTTTCAATTTGAAAAAATTGCTATTCAATCAGCCGAAGATTTACAAATAAAAAGAACATTTAACTACAACTTACAATTTTTTTTAAGTTGTTTTTTAAGCTATCTCGGAATATATGTAGTAAAACATATTACTATAATATATACTAATATTCATAACAGTCTAGTATATAGCACCCACAAGCGATTAATCCCTGCATTATAAAACTAGCTGCCGGCGTCTCTGTGTACAAGTATGTAACATGTATGTAACGTCAAATTATATTAAATTAATTGAATGAATTATTGAAATGACTTAACCAGGTAATACATAATTTAATTTTTAATTTTAATTTAATGGCATGCGTTATAATAATTAATGATGTATTGAATATTTTAGATTTTTATTAATAGATTTAAAATCCTCTCACTAAGATTATATAACCATTTTTGTGTTGCAATAATTGAAGTTTTCTAAATGGTTTGTATGAAATGCCTACTGGGAATTGGCCTATTTTTTCGATGATAATGAATTTAAAAAAAATTACGTAAAAAATACTTTTAATTATTAAAGAAAACAAATATTTGAGATTTTCGAAACAATAGTTTGGCAAGGTTCGGAACACAGTTCCTTCATCAGACAATATATGATCATTATCATTATCAAATATTTTCTGATGAAGGAACTGTGTTCCGAAACTAGTGAAAATAACATTATTGTTACGACAATCTCAAATATTTGTTTTAATTAATAATTATAACGGATTTTTATCAGTAACGACCCATTCAATACAACACAATACGTTTTAAATTAAGGTTGATTGGACAATTAGGCAATGTATAGATAAAAATCTGAATTTTTGATATGTTATTAATTGCTAACTCATACGTATAAAATAATTTTTTGAAAAAAATCTGACGAAGGATTTCCATGTGATTAATCATTAAAAATTGGAATTTTAACATGTTGTGAATAGCAAATGTTGAATGAACGCATACATATCGATAATGTTGCTCCACCTTCTAAAGATTAAAAAGTAAAAAACTTCTACTTTTATAAATTAAATCTCGGGCATTACGTTAAAATTAAATTAAAAAAACAGTCTGACGAAGAGTTTTGTAAATATCTTAATTAAAAAGATAAAAAAATTACGAAAATTTAAACTAGAAAAAAATCAAAACTAGAGTCAAAAGACGATTATTTATTATTTTTAGTAGTTAAATAATTACATAAATCCGATAACTAGTGATGTTAGATGCTATCTAAATTTAAATAATTAATTTACAGATTAAAATTTTTAATTTCTGTTAAAAAAAATTTAGATTTTGTTATTGACTTGCGAGGTACTGTCCGATCAACCTTAAATGATTTTATTGTACCATCGATGATGTACTAAAAGCTAAAAAAAACTACATTATGAATCAATCTGGGACTTTAATCAGACTTATTTAAATTTTGGGGTACATTTATTTTTAATGTTTTTTTTTTTTTTATTGGAAATCATATCTGCCTTTGAACTGTCTTCTTTACCCTTCATGGCTACATCGTTTGTTATGCACTGTACGGTTTTATTTGAGTTGGACCAAACTCTCAAGTTGTGCCAGAATTTTCTAACGTTATTTTCTAGCATTTAGTGTATCATTAATTAGTACAATAAAACCGTTTAACTTAAAATGTTAACAAAACATCCCATACTATTTCACGACCCCTCCACCAAAATTTGTAATTTATGTTTAATGCCATTTTTTCGAATTCTATCATTAGATCATTTCGATGGTATCACATTTTTTTCTTGCCTTAAGAGTTAAATATGTTTCATGAGAAGCGGTTAGGTGAAAGTTAGTGAATAGCCGGTTGCATGATTCAAGTGTCGAGGCAAATGAAGAATGTACCTACTAAATTTGAGGTGAGACGAGAAAACCATATTTTGTATAGTGCTTGTCATGATAGCACTCTACAAACCGACTCAAAATTATTTAGGTATTTACATTATTGTAGGACGTAGTTAAAAGTTACTTTTTATTTTTTCCTTTATTTTTTCGAAGGTTGAATTTTTTGTTACAAAGTTAATATATATAATTTTTTTCTTTTCAGTGACTTTTTTCTAAAAAAAGGACTTCACTTTTGTAGCATTATTTGTACTACTATGGAATCAGAGAGAATGCATAATATTACAATTAGTAATAAAAATTTTATTTAATAAAACAAAACATATTAATTTTATTATTACAATAATTTCTATTTCTTAATTATGCGTTTATTATAATAATTATTAATTATATTTATTATTATTAGTAGTATTATAATATATACAGTAACAACTTTCAAAAAAGTTGCTTATAGTCAGTGGATTTACCTTCTTGGTATTTTAAACTATATTGTTTAATTTACTATGTTTTTTGTTTATGTTTCCTATAGTAGTAGATAAATAAATTCATTGTCACAATAATGTCTAGCCAATGAATAATAATACCTGATATCCTATAATTATACAATTATAACGGGATATCCTAAATTAAAACAATTAAAAATTAATTTTATTGTAAAATAATATAAATCACAATAATCTCTGAGAAAATTATTTATTTTTGTAAAAATAAATCGTCTGAATATTAAGTACAATTAATCAGATTACATACTTCAAATAGATGATATGCACCATTGGTAAGGTTACTCATGATATCTTATTCCAAAATGGCAGCTTTAGTCAGGCTACATGTCACCAGTTAGTTTTATATTTTTCATTAAAAAAAATGAGTCTGGCGAGTAACGGTAGAAATTATTGATCCAAAAAATTGGTATAGGTGTTCATAAAATGATCTAAATAATTAATCTAAATAATTAATTTTCGCATGTCCATCTGTCCGTAGACACAATATCTCAAAAATAAATAGAGAAAACGATGTGTGTTCCACATTCAAAAAGTGAGGTTTAGTTTGTGAATGCACAAAATCGGACCGTACAACCCGTGAAAATCTGAAAACATCCATCTTTGAAACCGTAAGAGATAGAAGATAATTTGAAGACAATGATTGTTCTTTTTTTTTTTAATAAACAACTAATGTTTGAGTCCTTTTTCATAAACTGAATAGTTTTACCAATATTTCAGATCTTAAACTAAAATAAACAGTTCACGAATAGATAATAAACTCAGTATATATCAGATATTTAAGAAATTATCTCGGTTAGTTGTTATTTTAACTTGTTGTTAACAATTATTAATTCGGTTGCCTAATATAAATTCTATCCAAATGTTATCATCGCTTATCTCGTTTTCAAAATAATATTTAAGGTTGAAGATATAGATAGTGAAACAGCTATCATTTACCCATTGTAGCCTAAAAATTTGCCTAGGAAGTTTTGATCGATCGATATCTCTCTTTATTTCTGAAATAAATGTACAAAATAGATTCAAATAGTTTTTGGAACCATTGACTTCAGAAAAGTGCGAAAAGTACGAAAAAATATTCGTGCAATTCTGTTAAACATCGAAAAATATTATTTAACGAATATCTCGTAACGCTTAGTAATATATACGCTTATATCATAAGAAAAAATTTACCATAATTTATCTAATTGAAAATTTGTTCACAGATTAGTTGGCTTTATTGTCTAAAAATAGCTGAGCTAATCACTTGCTAAGTTGATTTTGACGTTTAAATGTTAAAATTCTGTCAAATCAATCAGATATATAGGGAACCTATTAATACTGGCTATGGTTGAATATAAATATTAAAGTGAAAGTTGCCTATATAATGAATTTACGTAGCAATACGTGTCTTTTATACAATTTTATTTTTTGTTTTTATACGTTTCCGGCAAATTAAATATCATCTTAAATTTTTTTCTGCAGAAAAAAAAATACAGTAAATATTTTTGGGAATTTTTATGTATTATAGAAAGTTTTAACCGGATTAATAAAAAAATTTTTTTTTGTTACAACAAAAACGAATACAAAAATTTCAAAAAAAAACATACAAAAACATACAAAAACTAATTAAAATCTAGATAAATTCCATAATGTAATAAATTTTTGGGCAATTAATTAATTTGTAGGCCATCTTAAATGAGTAATATTTTATGCTTAATGAATATCTTTATTATATTACAAATTTATTTGTTTGAATAATTGTAAAAATAAAATTATTTTACAAGGACTCAAACCAATAAATTAATAAAAAAATTAATTCTAAAAATAATACAGATACTAAAGAAATTATCTGCTTAAATTCAGTTTAATTATTTAATTCAATTCCTTTTGTTCATAATAAATTCTTTTATTTTGAGTAAATGATTCACATTAAGAAATCATAATTATAAAATCAATTTTTAATAAATATTTTTAGAGGACACTTTCATATTAAATATAATTAAAGGTTTCGTTTAATATTTATTTGAAATATATTGGTTAAAACACCTGTAAAACGTTACTAATTTATTAAAATTTTGTTGGTGAAAATGCTTTATTTAAACACAAATTAAATCATTTTTTACTTACCACATCACTCTTCCCGGCCCTTCCAATTATTAAAAAATATGTACACTTGGCTACATAAGTTAATGTCATTTTTTTAAATTTTATCATTGATTTTGACTTATATTGACTTTTAATCGAAGCATTTTTTCGAAAACAGAATCAATAAGGTACAAATCAATTATAAAAGTTTTTTTAAAATGTTATCAGTTTTTGTGTTCTATTTTACGATCACTTCAAATAACGTTTATAAAAAGATTTCAACAAATACTCTAAACTCAAAATCCTTCTACAAATAACCAGTGAACATTAACAATTCCTATATTCCAAATTTAACGGGACAATCTGTATATACAACTTAAAATATCAAATAATAGAAAAATTCATCACATAAAAGCTACGTAGACTAAGAAGATTTTCTTAGAGGAATGAGTCACAATGACTATCAAAACAAACTATCGTGACAGAATTGAAATATTAATTATTATTGGTATTATATGAAAATTGCAAATATTTCTGATACAGAAAATATATTGTCTCTAATAATTTTTTTTCATTTACCCTAATTTTAAAGAGAGAAATTCAAGATTTTATTTTTCCTCTTCCATATGACCAATTTTGCTCAGTCACGAGCGTTTTCCAATACAAAAAGAACGTCACATACTAAATTTCATTTCCATCTTGAATTGTGGCATTTTGCTTTTCCAGTTGGTACAGAACCTTATCCAAACATATAAACACGTTTAAATATATATGGAGCATCAGTGACCTCAAAAACTTTAACCAAAGTTGGCATTCATGCATTGATTTTTCGAAAATTTCATCCACCATCTTGAATTTTACATATACTGACCTTAGATTCGTGATCATCCATCCCAAAAACCCCCACAATAGTGAAATAGTCGAAATTATTTGAAGGTTAATATTTGTTCAGAGCAATTTTGACAAAAAAATGACATTTTATGGTGACACGTTTGAGACAGCCATTTTGAAGTTAGAATATTTTTGTACAAAACACCGAACGGCATCATGACCTACACTTGAAGACGAACCTTTTGATGTGTGCTTAACATTTTTTCTCTCTGAAAAATGGGCAGAGTAGATGGCTGATATGAAAATGAATGCCCCATACATAAAATTTAATAAGATTAATTTGAATTTATTTTTCCTAAATGTCTTTATCGATGCAAAAGCAATATTATTCTCTGCTAGTCGAATTATAGGCCGTTTCATTTGATGAAATCACCGATGTTGTTAACCAAATATCTAAAGAATGCAAAGAGCTATCACGTAAAGTTTGAAATTCCTCTTTTATCAGCTACCTAGAACATAGAGCTACAGCTTTGTTTTAAGAATCTACATCTATTCATGTGTCAAAACACCCATAGAAATAAAAAAGGCATATTTTGTAACAGAACATCCCCAAAACGTAATGATCTACTGAAAAATCAATATCATTCTTAATCGAACACCCATAAACTTTTATATTACATACTTCGTTATAGATTATATACAGAAAAAAAAAAGGACGAAGAAAATTACTGGAAATCATTTAAAAAAAAGTTTCTTTCATAATTTTTTCTCATATATTTACAAATATATGAGTTTGACCTACTATTTAAGGAAAAATACTCAACTGCTATACCCGGAACCGCATAATTCGCAAGAAAGATATTTAATAAATGCCTATGTAATAACACATCCGTTTGTTATTATTTATAATAATATTATTTCTAATAATAATACACTTTATGTACAAAATATCGTTTTTTTACGACACAAATGAACACCTCTTTTAATAATATTACGTATGAGAAATATAAATAGAAAAAATATTAATATAATTATTATGTAACGATTAATTACTGTTATATAAAATTATATGTATAATTAAATGTTTTTTTTATGAATTAAAAATCATTTTTATTGACATTTTAATAATTATTGTAGGGCAGATTTATTTATTCATAAATAATAATAAACATAAACATAATATTTATTGAAATAGTGTAGCAAATATAGGCGCACTTGTAATGGAAATTTTTAGGACTGACGATTTTTGTTCTAATCGTATTTAAAGATACTTTTCCAATCATAAAAATGTTTTTTTTTTATCATTCTTGGCTATTGTTTAAACCACGAAATTTTGTATTAAATGGGTTGCAATGTCGAAAATCAATTATAATTATTAAATACTAGCTTGTACTCGTAAAAATCTAAACGATATTTCCCACCGCTTCCACTACTTTAAATATTTATCGACAATTCCACCAAATTTAGATTACAACGATTGTTTTCGAATTCTTTCTCTCATTGCGAGATAATAATATATAAGTCTTTAAGTCTAATCATAAGCTTTTAAACAAAAAAGTTTTATCAAAATCGGTCCAATAGGTTTAGCGTGATGCAAGACTGCGTGATGCAAACACTAAAACAAACAGACATTTACAATTTATATAATAGTAGAGAAAATAAATATTTGAGTTTTTCGTCATAATATTTTTATGTCCTACAACTTTTGTAGGAAAATGTTTTTGATTTTTTGTTCACATAAGATAAATTCTCTAGCATATTCATAAATATTTTCAAAACTCTCTAATTACATAGATACTGTGACCGATTTATTTTATACCCATCTTGATATGTGTATCAATTATATTTATAACATACGGCGAAACAAATCGAGAAATTTTACATTTTATTTATTTAGATTTTTTATAAATTATGGATTTTAATAACATTTAATTGTATGTAAATTATTCTCTAAACGTTTCATAAAGTTTTTGTGTTTGAATAAAACATTATGTAATTTTTATTTCTTTTCATAAAAACATTCAGTTATTGGCGTTGTTATACCCAGTATATTTGTAAATATACAAGGTATATTACAAGGTTTTTAATGCATATCTTATAAACTTTGAATTTAAAGAATTGTTCAAACATTGATATACAAACTCAGTATATACTGGGTATTCAAACAATTAATTCAGGTAGTTGTTACAATACTTGTTTTTTAAAAAGATTAAGTAAAAAAAATGAACCTGGGTTTTATATAAGAACAAAAATTTCCTTCCTAAATTTAGCGATGAAATTGATCTGAATATACGTATTTTATGCATTTTTGGGAATATTTAACTTCTAAACTATGCCTTGAGGCTACCACTATAAAATAAAACACTAAAATAGCGTTCCAGTTTAAAATTTTTGTAATCATATTTATTTGATTTTCGAAAAAATGTCTCAAATAAAAGTTTTTCGTCATAAAAATACTAACAACGTTTTTTCTGTACATTTTTTCGCAAACAGAATGAATTAGGCATAAATAAACTATGACATTTTGGAAAAAAACTCCACTTTTTGTCCCATCAAAGGTCATCATCACCATTGTTATCGAAAAACGAATTAATTTCGGTTTTTCGACGTAGATTTTGTCATATTTTAGATTAGAAGCAACTCAATTAATTATAAACTAATTTTAATCTTTTTATTGCAGGAAAACAGCGAAGATATACAAACTCAAATTAGCGAACGAAATAAACGAACCATTGGAATGTTAAGGCAATTATTTCCACAATTATCGGAGGTAAAAATAATTTTCCTTATCAGTTAAATTTTTTTTTTAAACTGAATATTTTTATTTTAATATCGAATTGAATTATTTTAATATTCAGAATTTTTTTAATTTCAGTACTTTATTTTTAGACAATTTGCATTAATCTTTTTAGAATATTTTCTTTCAGTAATCTGTCAGATATGGAATGAAAACCACTTGATTAAAATGACACAATTTGTTGAAGGATTTCTTTTTTAGAATATTTTCTATTCCCGTTAAGAAAATTAATTTATTGAAATAAGACGTGATGACATGATAATTAATTTATGGGAAATTTTTACTTTAATGATATTTTAAACGATATTTTTTAATCAATAAAAGCTTAATTGATTTCTTTAACTATATACCTAATCATTATAACCTCGTGTCTGATGTGATTATTTCGACATTAATGTCATCAACAGAAAAGAAAAAATTCATATTTTTTGATTCTGCAATTAGAGAAGAAGCCACTTAATTTATATTTGATAATATTTTTATGTTTCAAGGCTTTATTGTTTTAAAATTACTTTGAAGATAAGTTATAACAAATGGAAACTCAAAAACAAGAACGCTTTCACTAATGACACTGCTAATGTATTATCTAAAAATATAAATATTAGAGACACTATCAAACAAAACAAAAAAAGAAGTTAATTGAATAATATCCGGTGTTGATTTCATTCAGTTTCACTTATTAGACCTACTTAATTTGTACTGACTTTACACGTATTTCTCAATTAAAAATACGTTTGTTTCAATAATTATTTACTTAATTATATATTTTTTGACAATTAAAGGTATGTAAATTGTCAGAAACCTAACAAGTAATCAAAACATACTTATGTACACTTAGCCACAATAGTTAATGTCATTTTTTAAATTTTATAGTTGATTTGTGCCTTATTTTTTCAAATTTTGAAAAAAAATTTCTAATAAAAGTTGTTACTATATATATATATATATATATATATATATATTATATATATATATATATATATATATATATATATATATATATATATATATATATATATATATATATATATAATAAATAAGGAGTATCCGGACCATTTTCCGGAAAACGAATCAATAAGGTACAAATAAACTAAAAAATTAAAAAAAATGCCATCAAAATTTTATGGTCCATAGTACATCTGATAGTGAATTATTATATGCATTCTACCGTAGCACGTCGGTAGCTTAGTTGGAAGATCACTGTTCCAGAAAGCAAGAGGTCGTTTGTTCAATTCCCAACACATATATATAGTAGAATCAAATTAGCATTTTTCTGGCAGGTTGCTTGGAAACGCAATTTTTTTAAAAATCAATTCATCTTGACGTCCTGAATATGACCCTAAATTTTTACGGTCCAACTCGTGACGGAACAGGGTCGAAATTTAATTTGTTTATAACAAAAACGCGTTTTTTCTTAATATCTTTTTTAAAAATAAAAATTTTTTAAATGACACAGAATATTATTCAATTCTATATAAAAAAAAAGAAAACAAATAAGCCCATAAACATTAAAATCGGTTTATTAGAATTCGAGGAAAAAAATCCCAAATTTCGAAAAACGCAAAAATTTTAAATTAAAGTAAAAAATCTAAAAATTACTTCATTTTTTTTTAACAATGGCAAAGTATGCCTTTTATATGTTAAAATTAATGTGCCCAATTTCAGGTCCCCGACAAATTAGGTCCCCGACAATTAATAAAATACCATGTCATCTATTTTTATAAATAAAAAGGGTGCATTTGATCCGAGATGAATAAATCTTTTTTGAATAAAAAGTCTTTAAAATATCTATAAAATAAATAAAAAATTAAATTTTTTTAACTGTAGTTTTACCCATTATTTTTCGATTTATTTATAACGCGCTATAAACAAATTTTAAAAAACAGGTTCCGAGCAACCTGCCTGAAACCGGCTTTTTGAAGCTAATTTGACTCTAATAATAAGCTTAGTTGTTCTTTCGTTTATCATACTTGACGTACAGAATTATTTATATGTCAAAATTGTTTATAAAACATATTATTTACATGTCAATAATATATTAAAGATATTTATGCTCCTTATACTAAGAGCAAAAAATATTAAGGACATTCTGTTATTCGTACGTATTTAATTAACTATTATAGGTAATTGAATAAAGACACTTGTATGTCAATTGCTATATTCAATTGAACATTACCTCTTAAACTATACACTTTGCACAATCAGAAGTGTTTTATCATTTATGATACAATGTTTTTCAATACTTTTAGTTTCGCAGTTGCAAATTGTCACCTTTAATCTTTTTAAGATATTTGCTTTTGAAGAAAAATTTGTCAGAAATAACCTTGAACCATTTTCATATCTTAAACCGTGTGTATTTCAAAATCTCAGCTTTGGGTATGAATATTTCACTTTAAAATCTTCAATTTGCAACCATATTGAACATAAAAATCACTTAACATAAAATCCATATTAACAAGCAGAAAATATATCATTCTGTTTTGCTGCGCGAACGATTAGAGGTATACCCTCCTAATAGTGCTCAACGATTATCCTTGAACGATAATCATGATGGTCATATCGAAGAAAATGTCACTTTAAGGTGTTTATAGCCCCAGTGTTTAATTAAATACATAATTTTGATAATTACATCATCAGAAAAGACTAAAAAAATTGAAATATTACACTGAAGCTTAAGAAATATGTCGAAACTTCTCGTGAGGTCTTGCTTCGATCTTATTAAAAATATAAGATTTTACCTGAATATATAGGTACCAATTGTTTTATCTAAATCAATGGCAAGTCTGCCAAAATGCTCCGCAGCGATCGAAAAGTTTCAATGTAAGCCAATCATCATCATGAAAATAATAAGTAGATGCTTTATAGGTAGTGCTCTTATTTAAAAATTTTACAATTGATTTGTCCCAAATACATTCAGTTTCCGAAAACCAAATGAATTTGGTACAAATTGACTACAAAAATTTACTATTACGAAAATATACTCGATATTTCACTTGAAGTAACAAGCTTCTTCGCTATTTTCAAATTATTTTCTCTATAATTTACCGACCATAATAACCCAAAATTGGAATATTTTTTTGAAAATAATTTATTTAATAATTATCTAACGAATTTCAATATTGCTGAATATTTTAGCAACGTAGTTTGCAAATTTTATTTAACCTTAAAATATGCAAAACAATAGCTTACTTGAGGTAACAAGCTTCCTCGCTATTGTTTTAAAATTATTTTCTCTGTAATTTATCGACCATATAATAATCAAAAATTAGATTTATTTTTTTGAAAATAGTTTGAAATAATATTTATTCTAACGATTTCAAATATTGCCTAATAATTTAGACAACAGTTATAAAAGTATATAAATTTTTAATTTAACCTTAAAATATGCAAAACAATAGCTTGCTTATCTGACAAGAAAATATATCTTAACATATTTTATGTGTTGGTCCCAAGGATATAAACAATGTTTCTGACGACTAAATCGCATAATCAAATCAAAATTAATTTTAAAAATACTGTAAATATAATTATACTGACATAATTGTTCATTCTATAATTTTATTTACAATTCTTTTTTGCTTATTTTAATTATATCAAAATAAATAATTATCATTAAAAAATTATCTATAAATTCATGTAACAATGCTGAAAGATAATGTAATGATTTTTTTTTTTTTATATTATTGCAAATATTAATTTTCAAGTACCAACAAAATTGTTGATCTCAATCTTTTGCTGATTAATAAAATTAATTTTAATATGATATCCTGTGATTATAATTATAGGATCAACAACATTGATATTTATTATTTAAAAAAAAAAAATGAATATAATTATTATATAATTATTACAAAATGAACCTTGATTTTATTAAATATAAATAAATAATATATGCAAATTATATTTATTACAACAAAAATATATGTAACCTTCGACTTAGGTTAAAGGGCCATTTATTCAAAAAAAGCGAATTTTTTTTAATTTTTGTTTGTTTGCTGATTTAAACTCAATTAATTTTTGATCATTGTCACCGATCTATTGAATAGCACCATTTATCATTGCCAACAAAATGAACAAGGACTCCCCGACCAATTTATAGCTAGAAATGTACTATCAAACTCCAAAGTTAGTATGCGTACTACATCCACAATACAATTTGAATAGCATAGGGCCCATTGTAAGCGCGTAATCATTTGAACAACCAAATAGTTGTACTCATTATTATTTAAATCACTTAATCATTTTAAAAAGACTAATGATAAATAACCACTTTGATCACGACGTCTGGTGACCAAAAAAGAAACCAGTTTTAGCGTGCAGTGTAAGTTATAGCCGGCCCAGATATCTAATATAGTTTATAGTTTCTAAACATATACCTGTATTAACCAAGTATACAAAAATTAACCTTTCAAACTGTAAAAATGTAATTCTTGGACAAAAAAAAAGATTATTTTTTCGTTGCACTCAAAGTCAGCCATGTTTTATAAGCATCACCCTCAGATCAGTTCTCAATAGGCACAATACTTCTATTTAAAATATAAAATGAAAATGATTTTTCAAAATACATTTAAATTGAAAAAAGTAGAAAAAGGGAAAATTCTGAAAAAATATATAATATTTGAAAGGGGGTCGTTTCAAATATTACCCATCCCTATTAATAATAGTCAACGACAAAATATTTTGACCGCCCGCCTCTATTACGCTCATTAGCCATTATCTCAGCCCAAGTTTTCTCATTCGTATTGCAACAGGCAGAAAAACACAGATATGATATTGGATGTCCAAAAATATGTCCAAAGGAGTACATACGATATGTGTCTCAACACGAAATATCCTACAGGAAAACCAGTATTCTTTGTTAAATTTCAGGAAATTTCAATTTATTTTCAAGAAGCACCAATGAATTATATTTTACTGACCAGTGCCTAAATCGATATATGGAGTGGTTCGGAACTCACCAATTACTACGAAGGTCAATACTTAAAACACAAATTTGGATGTTAAAAATTTAATTATAAAACTAGCTGTGCCCCGCATTTCACCTGAGTTCAATTTGAATTTTTTCAAAATTTCACCTATAACTTTCCTTAATGGACGGGCTATCTAACGCAAAAAGAATTTTTCAAATCGGACTGATAGTTACTGAGATTAGCAAGATTAATTGCAGCGTAATTGACAACAATAGAAAATATCACCGAATAATACACTTAAAAAATACAATTCAAATACATGGAAAACTCAATGGCTAAAAAAAATTTTAGCCATGCAAGAAAATAAATGAAACACACTGTCTTAGTCAGTGAATTTTTTTCACTTATTCTACGATATTCCTGTTTAGATTTAATGTGTTATACGGATATCTAGCTACAAACGATGATGTATTGTGCCCTTTTTTTTTTAGAATAATTGTTACATTTTTTTGTTTCGAGTAATTGGGTATAATTTTACATTTAAATTAATAAAATTTCAAATTCGCCCCAAAACCTAGATCAGTTTTTGTATTATAAATACGTATTTCTACTACAAAGTAGTCAACATCAGTATAAATTAGTAATTTACTCTTTGACAATTAGAAATAGATAGAAATTCGAAATAAATAAACAAAAATAAAAATAAATAAAAAATTAAACAAAATAAATTAAAATATTATAAATTTTATTGAAATTACTCTTGTTAACATCACTCTTATTAAAATTACTCTTATATTGTCTCAGGATATGTTATTCGTTGCTAATTTGGTGACAGTTTCAATAAAATTTATTATATTTTAATTTATTTAATTTAATTTTTTATTTATTTATATTTTTGTCTATTGATTTCGATTTTTTATCTATTTCTAATTATCAAAAAGTAAATTACGACTAGCTAATTTATACTGATGATGACTACTTTTTTGTCAAAATACGTTATTTATAATACAAAAACTGATCTTGGTATTGAGGTGAATTTGAAATTTTATGTCAAAAACCTAGAGTTCTCATTAATTATCATTTGATAATCTATATTTAAATTAACAACTATGTCTCAACTTGAAGCGTAGAAAAATTCATTTAATTACAATTTTATTAATTTAATTGCATTTATACACAGCTAAGACATACCTAACATTTAATACTTTTAATTGATTGATATTTTTATAAAAATGTAATATTTTACCTCGAATAGTCATTTTAATTACTTTTAATAGTTTTGCATACAAAATCAAATAATTACGTAAACCACTTATATGATAAATGATTTTAATATCAATTATGTATTTGTTTAATTAGTTATTATAACTCTTTTTTTCTATATCTACCTTTTTGAACTGAATGGCCTTTAACAAATAAGTACATTAATTTCTTTATTTATCTGTTTTGTTTCATTGCATGTTGTAATTAAATATTTATTGTTGGTCCAGTAATTGGACTCAAATAAGTGTGGCTTTCTACGGGTTTTTCTTAAGACCAGTAGTACACAACTGCAAGTTATTTAATTCAAAAGACCTCGACTAAATATTCTGTGTACTAAAACCTTATATTATATGTTTTTTGTTTTGTTTTCAATATCTCGGTATTGGTTGGTTTTTGAACAGTTAACACATTGCGTATGGGTAATCCCTATACACTATAAACATACAACACGTAAAACTTAACTTAAAGAATTCAATTAAATAAAAATTCGGAATCTACTTTAATGTGTTTGAAAATTTCTAATTGTAATATATTTTAAAAGTTTTCATAAATTGTCTCGTAGCTCAAAGGCAAAGCGTTGGTATAGAATGACAGAGGCCGTGAATTTGATTCCCATCCAAGAAGTATCTTAATTAAATGTCAAATTAAGCAAACCCTAGTCACTTCCGTTGGTGTAAATAACCGAAAGACAACCATACTAACATAGATTAACGCAAGTTTACAAAAAAATAATTAAAAAATATGTAATTAGTAAATAAACTAAAATTAATAATACAACGACATCAAGATAGTGAGAAACCCAGTGGATTCCACCACCTTAACATCTCGAAGCTCAGAGGCAGAGCATTGGTCTAGAATGTTAGAAATCATGGGTTCGATTCCCATCCTAGATCTATATGATCATAAAATTTGATGTCAAAGAATGATATTAATGATTCATTATGATGTATTCTGTATCTGAAGTTTATCTGTTTTCAGCGAGGTTTATCACATAAAATAAATTACTTTTCAATAAAATCAATTTAGAATAATAAAAAAATCCACTAATATATAAATGTCAATATAATTAACAAATCAGTAATTAATAAAATTTGTAATTATTTTATTACATTGTTGATTTAAATTACATATAATTACAAACTTTTAGAATATACGTACAGTGAACCCTCTTCTAAAGATATTATTTTCGTCCGAATGACCTTCTATTCAAACTTGAGTGAAAAGCTATTGAAACAATTTAACAAATCATATAAATAAATAGTTATTTATTTATTTATTTATTTCTTTAATTTTCTTATTTTTGTTACGGTAATTAAATAATATTTTTACAATAAAATCAATTACATGTGGAAAATAAGTATATTATTGATTACGTAATATTTGTAATTAATATAAAAGTAATTTTATGCAAATCAAATTAATATTAATTTAATAGCAAGCGATAAATTAATTGGTTAAAATTTTTAATTACATCAATTATTTAAGTGCCTTTTGTAAGCCTACATAAAAATTGACTTAAAAAAATTATCTCGAGAAACGAGAATCCAGAGGGGAAAATTTCCCGTCATTGCCCACCGCTTCAACCAAAACATTAATGACTATTTAGTGGCATATTTTCTTATTCCATGATTAGTTCATCAATGGGTGTATTTGTTTTGGGCACTAACACGCTTTCCAGTGCCACGAAGCGTTGGTTTTAGTGTTCATCTTGAGGCTGCCATGTATGCTGCCAAAGAGCGCTAATAACGCTCACAGACGCTTTTTCTATCGAGGTAAGGCAGCAAAAGCATGATCGCCAAATCTTACTAACTTCCAAAACGAATACTGTATAAGCGTTTGTTTATTTATCTGTCATGTGCACCGGGGTTTCTTTTTAAGTATATTTCATTTCATTTTTTAATTTCTTGAATGTTTTAAATCTTTTTTTTTGTCTGAATAAACAAAAAAGAAACCCACAAAACATACAAATTAATATTCGGAAAAAAAACTGCATTACCGACATACTTTATCAAATTGTCAATAGCCGCAACAGACATGATGTTTGTTGCTTGCTTCAAATAAGCATAAAAATAGGCCTATAAATAAAATCCTAATATCTGACGAATAGTGATTTCATAATCGAATTACCTTAAATAAATGAATCGTTAGCTCTTTCTCCTTGTTGTAGTAAATAAATTCGATTTTATTTTAATCAAGTATCAAGATTACTTATATTATATGGACGATTATGACATAAATTTATTGGTCAACAATCAATATTGATTATGTTATAAATAGATAATATATTTTAAATGTCTTATAATATCAGTTTAATATAAGATATTTAAAAGTAACAGTTTATTATGGATAAAACTTGTTAGGTGAGATTTTGAATATATATATATATATATATAATGTATATGTATATGTATATATATACGCTCATTTTATTTATAAATATATATCTTTATAGTCTATAAAATGTGTTATATTAAAATGTTTCTGGGCTGTTCACCAGTTCAAGTGAGACAAAAACACTTTCACTTTTTACATTTAAAATAAACACATATTTAATTTTAGTGTTAATCTTATATTAAATGTATCTTTTAATTAAATTATCATAAAGTCATCTAAAACACAACGTGTATAGACTGTCCCACACAATAAACACTCTCTAATTTTTTTTAAATGTAATCATCAAACAAATGACATCAAACCGTGATTTTTACACTGATAGAAGGGGTGCAATAACTATTATATACACTGATAGAAGGAATATTTCTTGAACCATGTAAATATGTTTTCTTCAAAATAATATACTCTGAGAAAGAAATCCTTGTTTTCATTCAAGAATTTGTTAATTTGAAGATACTTATTCAAGTAAATAAATTCTTGAATGAAAACAAAGATTTCTTTCTCAGAGTATATTATTTTGACGAAAGCATATTTATTTGGTTCAATAAATTCCTTCTACCAGTGTATATATTAGTTATTGCATTTCAGAAATTCTCTCTTTAGTTTATTTTTTTGTCAATATTTAACTCCTCCGTCCCCTATTACATACAAATAATATATCACCATGAACGACTACCATCCTTTTCGTATTATTTTTATCTTTCTCTATTAATTAGACCGTTTTTAAATATGATGTCGCAGTTAGAGAAACCCCTGAGCCCACCATGTCACAGTTGGTAATTGTGCTCACATCCTTACAATCTTAAAAACATATAACATAGCATGTAAATGCCATAGGAAATCTGGGAAATTTATTGAAAATGAATTTAATTCTCGGCAACTTTTTTTAAAAATCTGTATTGTCAATGGAATGCCAAAGAAGCTTAATAGTATTAAAGATTTTAGAAAATTTTTTCTGGTCAATTATCAACGTTGTCGAACATTTTAGCTCCTATAAATTATAACAGGAACATTCTTGTTAGAAATTAGGAAAGTTTAATACGTTAGTCAAATCAAAAGTGCCAACTGCACATTTTTCCCGGCGCTCCCATCCTTTATTTTTCATCTCTATTAAGAGTTTTTATTGACAATTATTTATAAAAATTAATCTATTCGACAAATCATTATGAAAATCAATAGAATTCCATTCTGATAGATAAAAAAAGGATAAAAAACATGATGAATGGACGGAAATACATGTTATTTTTCAAAAACTACTTTCATCCCAATAAATATTTAAAAACATCAAAAATGGCATCCTCTCGTAGAGGAAAACTTGTCAAATTATCCGAGTTATAATTACTACTATCGTCAACAATTAAAGCTGACGCGTTAGATGGTGATGAAGCCCATACAGGTGGATTATAGTTTGGGGTACAAAAGTAGCTCTTTTAAGAAAAGTTATTTACAATAAACAACTTTTATCCGAAGTATCTTTCCGAAAACCAAATTAATAAAACAAAAATGAGCGCTATTTTTGTGGCCATATTTACAATTATTTAAAAAAGATCCATTTTCATTCCTATTTGAGAGTTATATATCCATACTACTTATCAATTGGCGTCGTATATGAGTCAAACCGTACTGACTTTCACACAGACCCCAAGACGGATGATGCCATTCGGTATCTAAATAAAATATTCCATAATTTCTAAATAGCCACTAAACATATTTTGTGTGGCAAAATTATTTCCTATGACTTTAGAACAATTATCATAATGTTTATATTGTATTATTTAAAAATCTTACATAATGTTAATTTTATTGTGTTATTAATAATATTATATTTTATAATTGAATTTATCTTTTGTATGAAACATAAATAATAATTATATTTAATTGTTATTAAAAATTTTGGATTCATTTATAAAAAAATATATATATAAATAAATATATTAATTCATAATATTAAAAAATGTTTATAATAATTATATAATATATATAAACATTTCTAAATAAATTAAGATGATTAAACAAAATTTCTTTTATATTATACATAAAATAAAAATGATTTTGTAAAATGTCTTTCTTGTCTGAGTTGCTGCCCTTTTATATACATATTATTTTATTTTTGTTTCATAATCACTTCAATTTTGATGAAAAAAAAAATAACACCTAATCAGTGATTTATGAATAACTATTTCGTTTCATAAACTAATTCAAAAGATTTTAAATTTCAATAGCGCTCTCTGATTTCTAGGCAAAGATACAAATAAATTTCGTTTCATAATTTCCATAAAATATAATTCAAAAGTATTGAATTCCAATAGATCTTTGATTGCCAAGCAAACATAAAAATAAAAGTGAAATTTGAATTCTAATTCAAATATTAAAATTTAAAGTATTTATTCATATTTAAAAACGTAAATCAAATAAATGACCATTAGCAATCTGTTAATTAATTAGATTCGATCATCAATTGATTTTCAAATTGGAAAATTATTGACCTTTTAGAACTTGAAATAACTAATCACAAAGTTTGCAATTCTCTTCTAGAAGAATCTAAAATATAAAGTCCAAATGTCGAAAGAAATTGGAAAGTATAAAGATTATTAAAATAAGCAAAGCGAATTCTCTAGGTTTTTTAATTTTACAAATTTTTCCCCAATTCGTAGATCAATTATTTGTATTTCATAAATACGTATTTCGACTATAAAGTAGGCACCATGAGAATAATCATGCAAATAGGATAATAAAGCAAAATAATTTGTCACGTAGGAGCTACGTAATGAATCACAACGAATATAATTCCAAGCGACCAAGGTGATAAATTAATATTCATGATTATGAGTATTAAGCCTTAAAATCGTAAATATTTATGTAGACATTGGAGTAACATGGATTTAGGCAGGATCGATGGACATGTGAAGAAATCTTTTAAAATCCTTTCAACGGTATAAAGTCAAAAGCTAAATTGTGTATCGTTAAAAAAATGAAAATTATCATTTTGGGACATCCTTTTTCAAGATGTCCCAACTTGTTTCTTTACCCCCCAAAGAACTTAAACATATTATATTGAATCTAAACAAACCCCAAGTAAAAAATTTTCTCTGTATTCGTCAGATGATCGACAAAAAAGTTGAAGAATTGGTGCAATACTTTGTACGTATAATTGGTCGTGCTGTCTTACAAGGCGGATTATTTGGTGGGGGTGGTGATGATGATGATAGCGAATCACGTTCAGCTGGGGGCAGTAGTTCCAGTAGTTCTAGTTCCAGTGGGTCAAGTCGTCGTGTCAGTATTACATTACCAACATTCCCACCAGATGCTGATGATGATGACGATAATGACTCAAATGCATCCGTTTCATCAAGTGCATCGGTTTCAACGCGTAGTGCAAATTCGACATCCGCAGCCAATGATGCTGCAGCGGTAAACAACAATATTGTGTATGCTGGTTCACATCTTCTCAATCAAACTGAATCAAATTGTTTTTGCATCCTCACGAATTTCATTTTTTTTTTGCATTTGTTTTTTTTTAACCCAACAATTTTCTTCCTCTTTCATATTTTATGCAGCCATAAAGACTCCAAAACAGACACAATAGATACTTAATATTAATATGAAAATTTAATGCATCCGTCTAGAATCGAACCTTGGATCTCTGGATATCGCGTCCACTGCGGTTACCATTAAACCATGGACGATTAACGTGGTGACTCGATTTTTTCAAAATATTGACAGTATTAATTTGAAGTCAACTGATTATTCTAACATATTATTTGTGTAGACTTAAACGACACAAAACTATACCAATGTCTATTTCCAGTACAGTTAAGAAGACACAAGTTTGATAGGACAAGCGTATACTATACAAATAAACACGTTATTAAAATGAAAAATGAACTCATCCGCTAGGTATCGAACCCTGGGCCTCTGGATATGGCATCCAGCTCGCTTAACATTACACCACACAAGATTAATAAAATCATACGGTTTCTCATCGAAACCAATTTGAAATCTACCATGGACCAAATAAAATTTGGGCTTTCTACAAAGTGGCCAGCTTTCATATATTCGAATTATGGTGCCTAAACACATTTATAAGATTGGACCCTCGATACTTCCAACAAACTCAAGCCGAATCAAGTTTTTATTGCATAAAATATGAAAAGAAAAAACAATCCCTTAAATATTGACACAAAGGGAATCGTCCACAACATTTGCGCACATTTAATCTTCTAAACCATTTCGCATATAAAACGCATTCGTCGATTTTTTTTTTTTGCTTATTTTATTTTTTTGAGTCTTCATTATCGATATCCCATAAAATTTTGACAATATGGGAACACTTTCATGTCTTCATAATATTTTTTCCCACATACATTTTTGACATTATGTGGGGGGAAGAGCATATTCATTGTATTTTGTTTGTATCCGAAAGAAAACCATACTGAAATGGGGAGCAGACACATAATCGTTCAATCATATAATATTTCATTTTTACATACTGATTTTCAACGTTGGTTTTGGATAATTCCATCCATGGTGGATTATAAATTAGATATAAGTTATGTTTGGAAAATATTTAATATTTTTTGCGTAGATAAAAGTGAGGTTAACGTAAGTCTTAACATCGGTACATGTTGCTTGATATTATGCGCATGTGTAGTAATTTATAAAACATATACGTTAATAATATTTCAATTTATATTTTGGAAAAAATTTAACGCTTTTTAGAATTTGTTTAACAAACTTTTCCTTTAATTTCAACTCTAATTTTGAGAATCTATTTGAAAATCTATATTAATCTATAAATAGACCAAGATAGGAATGATTATCAGGATTTCCACAAATTTCAAACCAAATGACATTAGCTTTTTGTAGGAAATGTTCGATGAAGTAATGCATTTCGAGTTACTTTACAAAACTCGGAAAACTTTTCAATTTTGGGGTAAAGTTTTAGGAATTTATTATAGGTATGATTGTCACGCCTGACAACGATTTGACAAATACCTTCCTGTTAGAAATTTGTTGAAAATTGTCCCTTTTTATTGTCTTTCTACCATTGGTTTTTAAAATTAATTATAAAACTTTGAACTTCTTAGAAAACTCTTTTCACTAAAAATCTCTCAACTAATGCCTTGAATTTGTCACATTCCTTTTAAATTTCAAATAGATTATAAATTGCACTTCAACAATTATAATATGAGTAATAGAATTTCAATGAAACTAGGATTCGTGATCCGCATATGAAACAAAATTCTAAAAATCCAATTAAAGATTTCTAGATAAAAAAATATATTAAAATTTCCATTGACTATATAATTTTCTGTGGCCAATATTGGTTTCACATAAATGATATATAATAGAAATTTTAATTGCAAACATGCAGATCTCATCACTTCCTGTTTTAATTCAATTCAATTTCAGGTTCGTAACAAAAATAGTTGGTTATTTTCATTGTTTTCTGCACAGAATCGCAATGTTTTGTACGATTTATGTTTAAAAACTAATTTCTCGAATGGATTTTTTACCGAATTCGTTTAATATTCGAAAGAGTGTTTCAAACAAAAGTCATTAATATTTGTATAATTTAAAGTGCCTCTAACCGTTTTCGAAGTTAGATTTAAAGGTGGCTTTGGGAATGATGAAAATATACACATTAATGAATTCAGCCCAATTAATTCAGAAAAAAAATTACACTCAACATACGTTAATATTAAAAATATTAAATTTAAACAATTTCGAGCAAAATTTTTAAACATTCAAATTTTTAGAGTCAATTTGTGCTGGATCCATCTGGTTTGCGTAAAAATAGTTTGAATAAAAATTGATATAAAAATACAAACCACTTTTATTTTAAACATTTTTTCGTAAACCGAATGGATTTGGAACAAATCAATCAACTGAAAAATTTTGAAAAAGGATAATATTATTGTTTTACTAAAAAATGGTATAAATTCAATATTTTGTTACTCAAAAAATTAAATGCAAAGTGCGCCAACGTGTCGCACAAATTATATCGTATCAAATTATATCATATCGGACTCATTCGCCAAATTTTCATATTTCAGCTAACGATTTATTTTATTATAGAATTAAGGATGATACTTAAGCCAAAAGTGTCTCAAACCTTCGAAACTCTTAGAATCTGTTGTTTATGTGTTGAACGTGATCAAAACTCGAGCAAAATCCACTCAACAGTTTTAGGGATAATCTCTCGACAACCGTAGAAAGAGGTTGCGAGTTTGTACTTTACTTGTGATTTTCAATGAAGAATATAATTGTTTTAAAATGGCTCTCCCATGACAAATAAGAGATAAATATTGATTATCTCCCTATAGAGTTAATTATCTCATTATTGTAGAGTATTCGCTCAAATTTCGAGAGATCACGTTCATTGTCAAAAAGAACATACCCTAAAAGTTTCAAAGAATTTAGTTCATTCTTGTTTCAATAAATATCCGAATCTTAAACAATTTTTCTAATTAATTATCTAATAAAGTACATTCGCCTCATTTGGTCCCATGCTGAGCACGACATTGTACTTACATTATTAAACAATACAATGTCATCGAATCATTTTTTTTTATGTTGACATTGAATTTTTTCACTAAAATAATTATTGTATATGTATTGAATTATTGTACCCGCGTACAAAAGAAATAAACAATATCAATAATAATTAGGTACATGTGAAAATAGTAATTTTTTATTACTATTGTTGTAAAACAATTCATATCGTAGCGTGATTGATTTAGCAAAAATAAATCATATGACCTTTTTTTCATTCAAGTAATGCCTACTGTTTTTTTTTTATTAAAAAAATTACATATGTTGTATGTTGTATATTTTTAGGGTTCAGTAGCCAAATAATAAAAAAATAGAACTCGTAACATTTCGTCAGTTTGTCCGTCCGATATCTAAAGCTTTTAACACCGCCATCACGTTTCTGATATAATTTCACAGGCTGTCTTATTAAGCCACCAAACAATTGTGTAATGAAATTAAGAAAACAATAATTTACGGTTAGATCTTTCACTTCGAAGCGTGACCGGTTAAAGTCAAACTTATCAACTGCCCAGAAAAAAATATGTACACGGTATGCCTGCAGAAGTTTTCACTTAATAAAGACTTTCAATGTAAATTGTTTTTGAACAAAATATATTAGCAAATATTTTTCATATGTGCAATTTTTAGATACCAACAAACATTAATTAGTACATGCTACGGAACCCTAAATTAATGTGAAACACTTGGCCGATATTTTTTCTATATAAATAACATGTCTAATGTGTTGTTTATTTTGTTTATGTTAAAATGATAGACATTTGTATATTTAAAATGCACAAAAATATTTATACCAAAATTAGTATTTACTTAAGGATGTACGAGCACTAATGTATAGTCTATAGTCCATTTATAAATAAAAGTCCACAATAATGTTTATTATTTTTTGTCGTAAGTTAAAATTAAAATTTAATTTAGGCCCGTCATAACGGGCCTAACAAAAAAGATATTTAAGAAAAAAACCTTGAGATTTCGGGTAATTAAGCTACCGCCAACAGAAATAGACTTTACCCGACATCTCAGTTGTTATCTTAAATATCTTTTTTTAAGCTCGTCTTACCGGAATTTTATTAATATCTCTTTATTAATATTTCTATTTTCTATTGTGTAGTTTTTTTTTTATTCGTCTTACTTTATTCCAAGTGAAAATTATCCAAATATGTCAAACTATGTGTAAAAATATGGGTTTCTCCATAAGAGCAATGCATTCAAACTCGAACTTTAACATTACATAATTAATTCAAGACCCCCGTAACCCCCCCTAAAACTTTTATAATTGATTTATATGCACTTCAACTACATGTAAACAAAAAATCAAGTCTTAATCTTTTTGAAGCTTCAGTGCTCGTACATCCTTAACTTTAAATTACATTCCAGAAGAGTTAGTAAACCTTGAATAACCTAAGAAATTGATTTGCGTTACCTTGATTAATTTGTACTATCCCTATTCCTGTTCTAAAGTGACGGACATTGTTCAAATATTTACAGTCGATTTGAAGCGAACCCATTAATAGAACAAATGTTAGCTATTTTTATAAGAAACAACTTTTGTTCCAAACATTTTTTTCGATAACTGAAAAAATTCGGTACAATTTCAAATTTTTGTACCAAATTCATATAGTTTTCGAAAAAATGTTTCGTACAAAAGCATTTTTTGGAAAACCGAGTGAATAAACCAACTGAAGATTTTGAAAAATGAGCGGCGCTACTTTATTCTTAAGCATGAATTTCTACTGTGTTAAGAAGTTTATTTTTCGAAATAATTAAATATTTTATTCAATTTCTATTGAGTTTTCAACATTTCACATCAGAAAGTATTTCCAAATCTTTGAATAATAATCAACTGTTCATTCGTTTAGATACTAACGTCGAATTTACATTTCTTGGAATCATTAAACTTTGCCAAACATTCAATGACCTGAATCAAAACAAAGCAGGGATCATATAAGATATCATTAAGAACCACTGCATATTTCTCATTTCAGAACACGTCATAATTTAAACTCACAATATTTTGGCAAAGCGAAAAATATTTTGATTTGTCATAAATTTAAAACTGGAAACAGACAAGTATATGTCTCAACCAAATGCCATCCATTTTATGGATGTCCATCAGGATGTCTCATCCTGAACAATTGCTAATCTGATCCTAAACAGTATTTTTCGCTTTCCCAGTTGTATAATATATATATATATATATATATATATATATATATATATATATATATATATATATATATACAGAGGATGAATCGAACCACGCGCATAATAAAATACGCCTCTATTTATTTCTATGATCCTCCTATTTTTTAATAGCATCCAATAGAATGTTATACGTACATGTTATACGTATCTGCAGAACTAAGATGCTATGCCAATACTATATTCACACATATATTGTCTTCTATATGCTGTATTATACCCTATCCATTAAAAATATTCCACTAAAATATGTTATTCGTTTTATAGAAAGAAATAGAGGCGTATACCTTTTATGCGCCTGGTTTGATTCACCCTATATATATGTATATATGGAGTAACTCAAAAAATTTTGAGCCACTCTATATAATCGATAAAATTATGAAAATTGTCTGTTAATTTTTGTCTTTTTTTTGCCCAAAAATATTTAGCTCCAGGCGGCGGCGGACAATAACGATAATGCATTAGCCGGTGCCGAAAGTCAGAATAACGAGGTGCGGGTTGCATATAATAAAGAAGATGAACAAGCAGAAGATGAATTAAATGAAGATGATGATCAAGATGCCGCAGCCTCAAATAATAATGATGGACCCGCATCATTAGATGACTTAGATAATGTAGATACATCAGACGAAAACGATCGAAACAAACGATTCTTAAGTTTTGGATTTGGTGGTGATGCATCAGCATCAGCCGGTGGCAGTGGAGGTGGTTCTGGCAATTTTCTATTCGATATAATTAGGGTAAGCAAATATTCTTAATCTATTTGTTTTAAGGTCTAGAGATATTTTAAGGGTATAAAATAGTGATACATATTCTATTGTAAAGAAAACTAAAAATTTCTACAAGAAAATGCAATCGATTCAAAAATTTGAAAAATACTTTGCATGTTTAATAATGATCTCATAATTTGGGATATCAGTTTGAAGAATTAAGGGTTTTGAGAAAAGGAAACAAGCATCTTGCATGATTGAAATGAAAATTGAGGCTTCGAATAGTATGCAATTATGTTTCAAATTTTCAAATTTTTCACATCAATTTTGAATTTAATTTTTAAGATAGAATTATAATAAAACTTATATATTTTCAAAGAAATATAAAAACTTTTCTATAAGACGCTAAAATAATTAAGCTAACTTTTAGAACTTTTATTACATAAAAAAAAAATTTTTCTTAATTAACTATGTTGTTGTTAGCTGATTAGAAAAATTTATAGAAAGGATTCAAAAAAATCTTGAAAATGTTTTTATCAGCAAGAAATTGGACATTTAATAAATAAAGACTAATAATTTTAATAAGAAGGTCCAATGATGAAGTTCCAATAAAACTAACGAAACGTTGCTGAATTAATAAAAGTCCTTGTTATTAATTGTCCAATTTTCAGTTGTTGTTAATTATTAATTATAGATACGAATACGTCAATAAATATTAAACGTTATTTTTCCAATTAGAAATATAATTGATTGCTCTGAATTTTTAAATTTTATTCAAATATACTTTTTGACAGCGACCTTACAATGTTGTCTTTATTCATGTCAAGGTTCTTCCAAAGTTCAATAATTTGACGTTATCCATAATTTTAACATAATCAATATTAATAATGCAAAAAATAAAAAATAAAGGTAGCTCAGTGGGTAACGTGTTGGACTACAAATCTGTCACCATTATATATGTTGAAATTCGAATCCCGAGAAGATTTTTTTTTAAAGTCATTATAGATAATTTTGTGCCTTATTCATTCGGTTATGCAGAAAAAGCTTCGAGTAAATTTGTTTATTATAAATATATTAACGACTTTTATTCGAAACAATTTACCAAAAACCGAATGAATAAGGTACAAATCAGCTATAAAATTTTGGAAAAAAAACGATTTTCGTAGCTCTTGTAATTTACGAGATAGTTCTAAAACTTTTTAGAATTGCCCCCTAGTAATATAAAAAGCTCGGTGGGTGCGTCAGTTTATCAATTTTTTTTCAGTTCAGCAGTTGAGTTCAGTAATGAGTTATCGAGCTTGAATTTGAACTTGATTTTTAGCTAGATAATTCATTGAGTTTACCTGCTCTTCGAAACTAATTGTTGAGTTGTCACCTTCTATATTTATATTTATATAAAAGCTTTGCCCATTCAAGTTTAGAATTATTTCGGTCACCTTTTGAACCAAACCATAATATATAAATGTTAATTAAAAATTATGATGTAACTAAAAATGATTTTTTTGAAATAAATTTAAATAATACATACTCTCCATAAAACCTTCAAAATGGCAACAACCATATTGTATAAGAATAAAAAAACACAAATATTTATTTATAAAGGTCATGACTTAAATATTATTATAGTTTTAAGTATACCCAATCAATATTTAATTTTAACAAATTATTATTATTATTTATTATCATAAAATAATTCTTTCTACCTAATTAAAAACTAGGTTTATAAGTTTTATAATACATGTATTTTAATGGTAAACCTAATACTAATTGTACAAGGTTATTTGTTCTTATAGCTAATAAAAATTAATCATTAACTAATTAACTAATTAATAAACAGGGATGTGTATGTCATATTTGAAATGGTTCCATTTTAAATAAGTATTTAAATGGTATTTTCCAGTTCGGGTCCGTGTCGATAGATTTTTCGTGAAAACGTCCTGCACATGATCCGTAGACGGTTTGACTGTCGCTGGCCGATGTATGCCCGACGTTTTTGCATTTCCCTCTCGACGCAGCCGTATCTCTCGATCACCAATGACGATCACCAGTGTAACGAGCGATTAGACGTTTACACGTCCAAACTTGGTTTCTAAATATAAAAATTTCCAGAAAACCATTTTCCATTTTGTAAACCGTTTTAAATATTTATTTTTTATTTTGCTTTTTAAATACATTCCCATTAACCATTTATATTTACCATTTTAAATGTATGTTAAAGAACATTTACAATCATTTACATTTCAAGGACGCTCATGCATGATGCTTGATAGTAGATAAAAATTTTTTTTAGTGATTTAAATAGCTCAATTATGTAGTTATCCTCCCTCAAAAATTTAAAACCTGTTGACGATCATTTCAAAGAGTAATTATCGATTAAAAATCTAACTTTTAACACAGCTTTTTATGGAGAATAGAATTTTTTTTACTTAAAATTATAATAGTTATATTATTGAAGTAGACACCATAATAAATAATGTTTATAAATACTCTTTAAAATATTCAGTTTAGATATTTGCATTAAAAAATGGTGTTGACGAACGTTTGAATTAATTATTTAATAAAATTAAAACTGTTTTGTTAGGTTTGTTTTTGCCACCATATTTTAAAAACTGGCGACAGCGCACAGTAAAAAAATATACACATACACACAAATATACAACATAGATTATTGTCAAATCTGTCACATCAAGTCAAATCAATTTCTAATTTACATTTACTGATATTTTACAATAAATACTTTTAAAATATTTAGGACAAATAAAAAAAAAAGGTTATAAATCATTGTAAGATTATTGATATATCTTACAACTTTTTTTAAATCCTAAATAAATTTAAGATAGTACTGAATCGACTCTAGCGTAGCAAATGAACGTCCTTAAATATGTGCAAAAAGGTATTTTACACATCCCTGTTAATAAATAACAATTTTCAATTGAAAAAAATATGAATATAACTTATTCATATGATCGGATCAATGTTATTATTTGCAGTATTTTTTTTTTACAAATTGTGATGACGCGTTTGATTTTTATAAAACTTTCTTATTAGTAAAAGTGTGTGATTTAATGATTATTTTTTACCAACTAATATTATTATTAAGTGTAAATTGATTTATGCTAATTAATTGTCGATTAATTATCTGAGAATGAAACTAACCTATTAGTGAGTGTTAAAGAAAATAATCAAATTAAGTATTGTAAAGATGATAAAAATTCATTCAAACCAATGAAATACACTGATGATTAATATTTGAAAAAAATCGTTTTAAATTTGCATACGCAACGCATAGAAAGTTGGTTGGGAAGAAAGTTTCATTTTCCTGCATCATCAAAACTTGATATTTCACTAAAATTTTGCATAGTGGATAAGTATAATTACAGAAACATGTAAAAAAATTTTCTCTTATATCGTTAGAAATATTTTTATCCAGAAAATATTTCTCTAAAACCAATGATTCAACAGTTATAAGGATTCAAAAGTATTCCGTTTTTCCAATTTAGACACATAACACAAAAAATAAAAGCTCGTTAAAAAACGTATATTTGGTTAAAGAAAATTATAGTGTCTTTTTAAACAAAAAAACCTAATTTTTAAATGAAGAGAGGTTAAAATTAAACCCTGAATCGATTACAAATGGTTTCTTTCTTATTCGAAAATAATCATATTCCAGTAACTGTAAAATTATTCATTTTCTTAAAGTTGTAAAGTTTAAAATCATATCTTCTAGCTTGTGAAATTAAGATATATAGAAAGCCAAAAAATAAAAATTAGTTTTTTAATTTATATTTGAAATAAATGTCATTTCGGAAGTTTGAGTAATGATTTCTTTAGTAGAGTTTATAAAAATGGAAAATCAAATTTTTTTTAATTTTCCAACGGGGATCTTTTTTAAATCCTTCAAAAAATAGCTCCTAGAAGTAAAAAAAATTCCAGACTTTTATTTTAAAAATTATCCGGGTTATCCAGATTGGAAAAATTTTTTAATTAACAGAATCATAGTTAATGGAAAAATTGGGGTAAAAATTTTAGCCGACGGATTATTGTTTGTTGAAGTATCCAGTAAGTACGTACATTTTTTCTATCCTTAATATCCATATTTAATGGGTTAAAAAAATTTTTTTGTTCAAGTGTCTGAATCAAGCTGACCGAATCACTCGTTTTCAATACCTATTTTCATCTCTCAATTAAATTTATAAAAATTAGTGGTACAGTTTCGGAAGGTGAGACTCTTTTTTAGGAAATTTCCTGTTCTTTAAGAATCTTTCTTTCGATTTCCGATATTTATAATAGTTTTGAGATATTAGCAAAAAACGAAACCCCCTTTTTTATTTTTTACTAAATTGTTTATAACTTTTGCAATTTTTTTACGCGGCACTTCAACTTTTTCAAAAACTTTCTAGATGCAATTACGAATCGAATGACACCTTGGTCATAACTTTCTGAGTAGGCGAACCGGATTCAAAGAAAGGCACCTGTTTACTAGTCTATAGTTTAGCTATTCAAATCAATTATATGAATAAATGAAACCGATATGGATTATTTTTATAAATTTTCCAAAACTTAATACTTTTTATTCAAATAATTGCAAAAAATTAATTTTATTTATTTTATTATCATTTCATAATAAAATTTAACACAACAGTGATTTCAATGCACTTTTTTTATAATGTAATTAGTGCATCACATGACTTCTGTTATAAATATTTTAGAATAAATTAATGACTATTCAATAAAACTAACAAATATTTCCACCAAAATATCAAGATTTTGAATATTCTACCCCCTGGCCATCAAAAGTGAAAGTCCTCAATGCAAAACAACTTTTTTCGAATAAAGAAATATTTACAATTTTAAGGTGATATTAATGGTCAAGGTTATGCCTGTGGTAACCCCAATACTCATGACACTGTACACAAAATTTAAAGTCGCTCGGTGGATTTATAAAAGTTCCGACAGATTTTGATATCCTTATGTATACCTACAGACTTTTAGCGAATTTCCTGAAAGGAAATAGAGCTATTGGTCTCGTACCGATTTCAAAATTTTGCAAAAATTTCTTCAAATTTCCATCGATCCTACCTAGTAGATGTCGATAATCAACATCTGTAAAATTTATATAATAATAATTATGGGGTTTAACTTCCGTTTTTGAGACACGACAGTCTATAACAGAGGCCACTCACATCATTATTTTTCAACCTTATTAATTTTTACTTTACATTTTTATGATGTGAGTGGAAGATCAGGAATTCGTATGCAGAGAAGGAATTGGTAGGTGTGCGGCTGCAGCCGACCTTGATAGAAACTATGCCGATATTCATCTGGAGTTCGTGAAGGAAACTGCAGAAAACCTTCGCAAGCATAGCCGGTTACTTCTTTCTAGTCCGTACGCCGACAATTTAGTCAATCAACCGCCCCATTAATTTTTAATTGACAAACTTCCGGTGTCGGGATTCGAACCCATAACCTCCCAGGTCCAAGTAGAAACAACACCTTAACAAGCGTTTATATCACCTTGAATTTCGGTATTCAAGGTTTCAGTTTTCGCTTATCACATTATCAAGCATCACGCATGTCAAAATATAAACTATTAGTTTACACACTACATCCACAATACTAGCTTAAAGGCAGAGTCCATGGTAACCGCGTGACAATTTGAACACTCAAATAATTCTAATCATTATCTTGCTGTAAATTAGTGAAATTATCTGAACCATTTAATTATTTTAAAATGGCGAAATATATGAATACTTCATTTTTAAATGTAAAATGTAAGATTTTTCAAAATACATTTAAAATATAAAATGGAAAATTACATTTACATTTTAAATAACTATTTAAAAAGGAACCATTTCAAATATTGTCCATTACTGTGAATTTATTATTGGTAAAGTTACTCATGACGTCATATTCCAAAATGGCGGCTTTAGTCAGGCTACATTTCAACAATTAGTAAAAAAATATGAGTTTCATTTAACAAAATACACTACAATTATTCGTTTATAGCATAGGATATCATTAGTTTTTGGAAATCTATAATCGTGACTAAACTTTTGACTTGGCGTGATTACAGAATTTTTATAATGGAAGTCATTTAGTATAATACAATATTGGTTTGTTCTATATTAATTTTATTAAAGTTGTATTTCTGGTTTTCTGTAAAATTACCACAAAATATTATAAAATGTGTAGTAATAATGTCTCTCTGATTAATACCTACCAACCAATGTAAGTACACATGGCCACAAAAGTAGCGTTTTTCTTACTAAAAATTATAGAACTGATTTTTGTCATATTCGATCGGTTTTTGGAAAAATGCTTCGTATAACAGTTGTTCGTTATAAATGTACGAATAACTTTTATTCGAAACATTTTCTCCAAAAACCGAATAAATAAGAAACAAATAAACTATGAAATTTTGAAAAAAGACCGCTACTTTTGTGGCCCATGACTAACTAAAAAATGTTTGTTGCTTGATATTATATGCATTTTATATGTTTCGCCATTTATAGTGAAACTAATTATTTAGTAAAATGTATATCGCGCCTACTGAATTACAATTTATTTATGTTTAATTGACATTATCTTTTCATAAAAACTATACTCCCATGCTGTCGAAGTCGGTTAAAACATTAAGATATTAACAAAACAAAATATTAAAATATTCAAACACACAATTCAGTGTGAAATTTCTTTCGGTCAATTTCATTCTAATGAAATCTCTGACGCAGAAAATGAATTTGAATTTATTAAGATAGTTGCCTTGTAGCCGTCCTGTACAAAAGTTTCGACTCAGAACTCACACCAAATATATCAATAAGCTGAGAGTAGGCTATATTTTTTAACTTGAATGTATCTCTACATAATAATATACTTTATATAATTACACACACTATAAAATATTTTGCTATTCACTCATATTTATTTTCCTACTCATTCATTTACAGTCATGACTAGTATATAGTTTATGAACGCTGTAAGCATATTTAATATCCCCTCCACGAATAATAGCCGTCTAAATATGTCGTTGTTTCGAGTTGTTTAGCAAAATTATATAGTAAATAATTTGATTTTTTTTGTTTATTATTAAGATGGTTATGTTCCTTTCAACCAGAAAAAAATAAAATTTGTTATATTTTCACAATGCTCCTATGTTGCTCCCATCCTGCTCCCATGTACAAAATGTATCACTCATGTTTGCTGTGGTCAATCGTCACTCATGTATTATGCATTTAATTAGTCCAAACTTTATGCATGTCTTAATATTTGTCAATCGCAAGGCAACCACCTTAAATGAAAATTTCTAAGCGCTCTTCTTTACATGTGCTTCTCATATTTTGTGTACCCCAGTGATTTGGATGTTTTTAAACTGCGTGATTAAGTAGGCATTTGTAACGTTCCCATTTTTCAATAATTTAGGCATTTATGGCATGAAACCATAAAACTGTATCTCAATTTTTATTCGTTGCAAGAAACTGGCTTTCGTTAAACTGATAAAACCAAAATTTCATAATTAGCAATCTAAAAATATCTATTTAAGCATTGTAAATATATAATTTGTTCAAAATTATCCAAGATACGAGAAACGGTTCAATTTATTTCGAATTAATGTATACTATCCCAACAACCTTAAACATTAGTCAAGTGTATCAATAAACCTTGAAGAGGCATTACTTTCTATAGTACAAGAGCAACAGCTCATTGTGAGAAGGAACAACAAATATCAAATTAAAGAGGAAAAGTGAAACTCACCCTTAGATATGCAATACGTTTATGTATGGAAGTGAAACGTGATGTTGTTAACAAACAAAAAAAAAACACTTTAAGTACCTGTTGATTGCAAACTATTTTACTATATTACCTTGACATCTTTGTCATAATCAATCATTAAAAATTTTAATCAATATTATTTCTAATAATTATTACATATGCATTGATTGATCAAATTATTTATTAATAATTATAACGGACGTCTAACCTAATTAACTATTTACCCGCATAAGCTGTACTGAATAATTTAGAAAAATTCAATTTTTATTTTGAAGGATAAATTTATAAAAATGTCAATAATCTTAAACAATTTGTTCTTCATAAATTAAATATCAAAAAAAAAAAAAAAAAAACCAGAAATAGTTTCTCTACAGTTCAACTTTCAAACTTAAAAAACAGGAAAAGTTAGTATAGTTCGATTTTAAATAAATACAATTTATGATTAAAATAATAATTTAGTGAACCTAACTAGTGCTCTACTAGTTTTATGAGTAATAATCGGATAACTTTTGACATTTAGTTGGGTGTGTAAAAAGTTCAAAAGCACTCCATACATAACGACTAATGAATTAAGGTAAACCCGATCGTCCTTTGAATAAAGTCAAATCAGCAATTAAATAAAACTATATAAAATAAACATTTTTGATATTTTAAATGTCTAAAAGATAATATACAATGTACAATAAAATAGTTTTGATTTAATCAGACGAGTTATTGAGCATGCGCAAAGCACACACAAAAACACTTATAAAACTCGTAGAAAACCGGTAAAGCACAAAAAGACTTATAAAAATAATTTTTTCAAACGTTATTGTTCCCATTTGTCGAGTTATATTGTTAAGCACATCGTCAAATTTCATTATTATCCACAACGTAATATATGTTAAAACATAATTATTTAAAGTTTAACTCGGTTAGAAGTATTTTAATCACCTACGTCAATCAAAATATTCTAAATATTAATTACCACAAAAATTTACCCAAAAATTAAATAGAACTTTTAAGAAATATCAAATTATTTAGCTACTACTTAATTTCAATTATTTATACTATTATAAGAAAAATACCGTTCATAATAAAAGATTGCACGAAAAAGGACAAGGTTTTGGTTTAAAAAAT
Organism: Nineta flava; assembly: GCA_963920215.1. Classification (NCBI taxonomy): domain Eukaryota; kingdom Metazoa; phylum Arthropoda; class Insecta; order Neuroptera; family Chrysopidae; genus Nineta; species Nineta flava. Next base: position 118,345,284 of record OY986040.1, read on the forward strand.
TTGATGATGATACAATTTATAACCACAAAAAGGCAATGAATAAGAATTATATATTATATTTCAAATTTTGCCCCTATTCCTAGAACATTTGTTTGTATTTTATAAATACGTATTTCGTGCGTGAGCCACGCACCAAATTAGCAAACCTAGAGTTCTCTTTGATTATTTTAATAATCTTTAAGAATTATATACCAAAAATTATTTCCTTAAAATTATATTTAATTTAATTTCATATATTTTGTTTAAAAAATCATTTTTTCGTTATTTTTAATTGGTCCCCGGTATTACAAAATTAAATGTTTTTTTTTTTTAACAAATAAAAACACTTTCATTTTTACTTTGCGCTTAATGGGTAAATTGTTTTAATGAAATTGGTAATATTAAATTAAAGCCTTCAAATATTTGGTCATGGTTTAATAATTTACTCGTTATTAATATAAAATGTTTATTTTGCGTATATTTATTAATTTATTTATAATATTTATCGCGATTAACGTAATACATTACATGTTTTTTTTTTTATATTGAAATTACATTCTTTTTAATTATTAAATAAAATCAATAGACACAAATCACGCAGCAAATTTTCTTATTTTTTTAAATAATATCAAAAAAATTATTGATAGCAGTATTCCTTAAAAATAAGTTTTTGACCATTGTTAAATAGATTCTATTTCCCACCTCTTCCACCAGAGTAATCTTACAGTGATCCCCCAATTTTCTGAAACTCATAAGGATTTGCCATCGCATGGTATAATTTCATTTAAAATACTATGTAATGTGTTTACTAGAATAGATCAATAAATTTTTCCGACATTAAAACAAAATATAAACTAGTTAACATAGAAACTGGTTTGGAGGAGTACTATTTATTTGACCAAACTTATTTTGCTTGAAGATTTCTAAGAATAATTTGACGGTGAAAAAATATATTTTTGCGTAGTATCTAATTCATTTATAGTTGACTTTGTAACGTAACATTATTATTCAACAAATGGTTATATTCATACATCTGTTCATTTAACAAAAAACATAAATATTAAGGGAAATATGTCAAATTTTGTGTTTTCTCACATAAACTTATATGTACATATATATGTTGATACATGATATATATATATATATATATATATATATATATATATATATATATATATATATATATATATCATGTATCAACATATATATGTACATATAAGTTTATGTATATATATATATATATATATATATATATATATATAAATTATATAAACGAAGGTACAATCGATGATATATATATATATATATATAAATATATATATCATGTATCAACATATATATGTACATATAAGTTTATGTGGTATAATACATACATATATATATAAATTATATAAACGAAGGTACAATCGATCAAATTGATCGCAGTATTAAAAGCTCTTTGTAAGACTTACTCCTGATTCAAATATAATCTAATCTAAACAATTGGTTAAATTTGTTTACTCTCAAAATGAAATTAAATTAATTTAAAATTCAGAGCAATATTTTAAACATTTTAGACATAAAATGACGTAAAATTCGTTATAACCAAATTCATGTGATTTATAGCTGATATAAGATAAGACAAAAATAATTTTAACAAGAATAATTAGATATTATATGAATTTATTATGTGTTTTCAGATCCAAAGAAACATTTAATGTCATTTTATTTATTATAATATATATATATATACATATATATATTTTTTTTTTTAATATTTCACACATAATTTTTGGAATAATTTTATTCGTAATTATCTCTTTAAGAATACATTAAATTTGGTAGTTAACCTTGACTTAATTGATTTTATATATTAAAATATAATTATTTCATATATTACAAACAAAATGACATTTTTGTTCTAATTTATTTTTTTTGAAATTTATTGAGAGGTTTTTTTACAAATACGGTTTGTGTTTGTTTATTCACATGCTAGGGTTTTAATCATTTTATGTGTTATTCTCACGAAAAAGGACGTCCTCGCTAGAACAAATACAGATTAATTAACTAAATAACTATCGAAGAGAAAAATATGCTGATAGTAATCGTGAAGAATAACCATTGGAATATCAAAAATGCTATATTGTATAAGTTAAGATTGTTATGAAACTGGAAGGCATAAGTTAGGGTGGGGAGTTTGTCCTATGCTAAATGCATTGATATTTCATCCATTGTCCACTCTAAATAAGTAAAATAAAACTAGATAAAACTAAAAATAAAACTAGACTTAGAACATTTTTCGATCTACAAATTTAATTATCTCAGAAACCAAAAACAGGATTAATTTGAAATTTGGTCCAGGTAATAATGTAATTATTATGACAGTTTTTCATAAAACTGACATTTCTGGTTGTCGAGATATAAATTTGTATATCACTGTGATTACCACCAAGTCCATTTAACGCTATGTATAACCTTACTTCAAAACTGTAACTTTAACATTTTTTTACTCAAAAACTAAAAACAGGATCAAGTTCAAACTTTAACAGGATATTCTTTATTATTGAAATAATAAGCAGTCAAATTTTGAAGAACCAAATTTTGAAATTTTCTTCATAACAACTTTAAGAAGAGACAAATATTTATTTGTAAAGAGGAAAAGAGACGTACAAATGGCAAGCTATCATTTCAAAACTGTATAATTGATTCTTATTTATTCGGTTTTTCCAAAAAATTCTTCGGATAAAAGTTGTTCATTATAATTCTACTAACAACTTTTATTCGAAACATTTTTCCAAAATCCGAATAAAGAAGGCACATATATATATTATGTCCGTTTAAGTATAAAACAACAATTAAAAAATTATATCTACATTATACCATATACAGTGTTGCATTTTTGATATCTTCTAGATAATAAAGCTTGTTTAACAAGACGAGGATTTAAAGTTATTGTTACTTATCCTGGCGAGTGAGAAAACATAAGAAATGTATTTTAACGTTAGTGTTGGAATAAACATATTCATATTTGGAAAAGTCCCTACAACAAAAGTTTTTAATAAATTAATTACGTAATAGAATACAGCGGATAGGGCAGCACGAGCAGCTGGTACCGTTTACCGCGTGGTCGCTGGTACAGAAAGTCTAGGATTTGGACTCACCGCTACCAGTTCACAAACCAAGACCTTACAACCTGTCACGAATAATCCTCCTACTACTACTCAAAATGGTGGTGTTATGGGTACTTTCCTTCAAAAGGTGGTACTATATACTTCTTTCGAATGCATCCACAAATTCTTGTTTTTTTCTCGAATTTTTTCCTACTTTTTTTTTATTCACTGCTTTCTATTTATTGGGTACTTTGGGTTGCTTTTTGAAAACTACACTGAAATGATTGCACGATTCTCAGACATGGCCATAAAATATAAGAATACGAATTTTATGTATAATGTACTCGATTCTAAATCTTAGATTTCTTCAATATTTAGACACATATGTGTACCTACAGTAAACATCTCCCTGAGTTACCTTGTAACTACAAACAAACTCATAAATAATGAACTTAGATTTTAAATCGATATTTATTTTAGCCTCAAAATTCAATAATAATTTATGAGTTTGTTGGTAGTTACAAGATAGCTCAGGGAAATATGTACTGTACTCATAGGTGTCTAAATATTGAAGAAATCTAAGATTTAGAATCAAGTACACTGCATACTTTATACAGATTACTTCTTACTTCTATTCTCTCAATCTCAAATCTCAAATTTTACTTCGAAATTTCTTCTTTCAAGTTTTGATCTGTCTTATAACTTTAAATTTATTTCAGAACTTTTGTCTGAAATAAGAGTGGTACTCAAAAATATACTGTAAGAAGTAATCTCTGTGAAGATTATACAACAAACATATATCAGACAAAGAAAGGACACTCTAATTTGTCGATAATTTGAAGTCATTTCATATACCCTTTAGAAAATATATATTGTCTTTCAATACATTGACCGATATTTAAATATAAATACCAATTTTTACTATGTATTTGTTTTTAAAATATTTTATACAAGTCTGATATTGTTTTATTTATTTATTTTCAAATTTTATTCACATTAAATTTTATGTAAATTTGTGAATCGACTACTTATCTAAACTATTTATCAATTTAAATATCGTCTGCCATCTATCGGTTAATGTATGGAAACATAATCTACACTTTTTCAAGGTTATATGTAATAGCTTTAAAAAACAGGTATGTACTTCTGTAAAGTATATACAATTTTGTCCATTTTCTGTCGTACTGGAACTTCTAAATGCATGAATCATTTTTTCAAAGTTTTCTATTCATCGCTCAATCGATTTCTACTTATAACGGCCGGTTGACATGTTTACACAAAATCTATTGGCTAAATGTGTACAGTTGTCATGACTATACGCGACAAAACAGCTATAATTTGCAATAATTCAGAAACAGTTTATTTATTTTCAGACGGATTTAAGCTTGTATGGTTTATGTCTAAACTCTAATTTGTTCGTCCCTAGATTATCGTTTAATCATGCGCCAATTTACAGATTAGATATATGCTTTTTCAAATATATTCGTCTAATATTTAAACCTTTCCCGGGTTATTTCACAATTTCGCAGTTTTGCCGCCACTATCGACAACACAATTAGCCAATAATTTAATAATTTTATTTTCGTATAGGCTAAGGGTCTTTCATTGTTTTGCATGGCTTTCAAATGATTCTTTATAAATTTGCTTCTATTTATTTTTTTTTTTTTTTGTACAAAATTATCTAGTGCTTGAGATATAATTATTTATTTATTTTAATAATTTTCTTGTAAATAAATAACCAAAAAAAAAACATAGTTTTTAACAAAATTATCGAAAAATTAATTTAAATATTGATTTAAATTTATTTTTTTGTTGTTTTAATTCAAATTTTAAATGTCGTTAAAAGTCCCGATATGTCAAGCACTAAAATTTACAAGTAACAATATTTTCGTTTTTCAATTTTCAAATAATACTTTTTATTTCGACTTTTTATTTTACTTTTGGTTTTGTTTTTTCATAACTTTTGGTACTTAAGACTTTTTTTTTATACTAAATAACTAATTTTCTTAATTTTTCCTATAAAGTTTTCCCACCCCTCTTGTTGAATCCTTTAATATTATCCTTGACATGACGGACGTATAAAAGACATTTTTAATTATATATTTTCAGAGCGGTTGTTTGATTCTGATACAGCAGTATTCTTTTTTTTTTTGTTTGGGGTCGAAAATTTTCATGTTTGGATCGAAAATTCTATTTTTTGACCTACATAAACTTGTAGAATGTGTATATTTGTAAAAAAAAAATTGAGTTCTTTAACAAAGTTGAATGGTTCTAATTTACATATTTGATAATATCCGTTATGATTCTGTATTTAAATTTAGTGTTTTCATTAATATTAATTAGCTAATTACCTTACAAATACGGTATTTTTCTAATTTAAAATGCAGTGTACAAGAAAATTTGCAATACATTGTGGAAAATATCCTATTTGTATATAAAGTAATACAATTTTTAATTTAAGTTAATTTTGTAAATATTATTAAATATATTAATAGCTTATTTCGCATACTTTAAAATTTGTAAATACAAAGCTTTAAATTTAATAAAAAAAATTCTGGTGAAAAGTTTAAATATGTATAAATAATTGTGGAATGGTTGTGGATGCAGTTTTTCCCAAAAAATTTTGCTTTAACAAATCTAAGTTTAAAAATCGCTAGGTAGGTAGGTACTGGCCAAAATATAAGAAAAAATAACTTAGTACTATATTTTAATAGTACCATAGCCAAATTGGTAAAACCGGACTTTTTTGGTACACATAACCCCACTTGTGATCGGTTTTCCGAATCGATTGTGCCGAATCCATACTATTTTCGTAAAAATAATTAAAACAAAAGTTTTTTGGAATATTATAACCAACAATTTTTATTCGAGACATTTTTTTTAAAAAACAAATGCATTTGGCACAAATCATCTCTAAAAGTTTTAAGAAAGAAGAACGCTGAAAATGGGTCTCCAATTACAGGCCAGAAATGTAAAAAGTTTGTATGGTGATTTTGGTGGGTAATTCGGGATAAAAGACTAGCGTCCCGAAAGATAGAGAGCGTCAAAATGCTTTTGGGATATCCCTGAAAATGGTTATTTAGGACGTCTTGATAGGTGCCTATTCATTCTCGAAAAATTTGAACATGTCACTCACCCATCAAGAACTCGGCGGTATCATGACATACACCACGTTAGGGCACAGAGGACCCCTTGGTCTAGGTGCTAGGGGCCCATTTGCGGTACCCATCTTTCTACACCACATTACCTCAGTGAGATACTTGTAAACCAGGGTAACTTTAAGACTGTCGGGTAATTTGATTTTGAAACGGGTCCCTTTATGAAATTGGTGGATAGTATTACTGACTTCACGTGGTGGATGGATTTCATATCAATATCGAAATTCTCATATATAGAATCTCCAATAAGCGCCGATCAGGACATCCCAAATGACCATTTCAAAAGATATCCAAAACCATTTTTGAACGTCAACTATCTTGTCTGTAAGATGTCCTTAGATTTGTAGTGTAGGTACTCGCTACTAAATAGGGATGAATTTAATAATTTTAGAACTTTATGGGATTGAAACCAAACGTTTATTTTTTCTGATAGATAATCAATACATCTGTAGCAATAGTTGTTGATAGTTACCGAAGTAACAAAGGGCATATACCGTATGTGTTGGAAAGCATTGCTAATAGAGAATCAATGTTAAATATTATTTACTATAATAACTGTACAGAATATGCTTAATAAAGAAATAAAAATAGTGGGTGTACTGTTTAGTGTGTCTGTTTTGAATGCTTGCTGGACTGTTTTGTACTGCATTAACATGTAATGAGAGTGGGTTAAATATGTTCATTGTTGTCTTCTTAAGCTTAGCATTACTTTTAACAATTAAAAATTCTTTTTTGAATATCCCTTATTATTTGTATGTGGAATGTGGAAGGAAAATAAATGATAGTATTCTATTAATGGTATAACATAAAACAACAATCCACACAAATTAAAAGAAAAATAAAACCCAAAAAAAAAATTGTTAAACCAACGGTTCGAATATTCTAGCACTTGAGGTGAAATATTCGCACAATTGTCAACAATTCTTTGCCTTAATTGCTGCAAATTTTCAGGTCTATTCCGCGAATAGATCTGTGTTTTGAGAAAACCCCACAAAAAAAAGTCCTTAGGAGATGGATCTGGCGATCTGGCCGGCCACTTGAAGGTTCCAAAACCACTCACAAGATGTTCCTGGAAAGTTTGTTCCAGGAACAGCCTTACTATCATGGCATTGTGCGCAGGGCAACCATCTTGATGGAACCACACAGATTCCAGGTCTAAATTAGGAAGAGCTCTAACAGTTGGCAAAATATTGTTTCGTAACAAACTCAAATATTTTTGAGAATCTAAAGATCCGTCAATGAAGAATGGTCCTATAATATGGTCGCCCAATATTCCAGTCCAGGCATTCAGTTTCAGTATGTATGTGTATGCATGGTTTTATAATAAATATTTTATTTATTTATTTAACATTGATTCTCTATTAGAAATGCTTTTGAAAACGGTCTGTATAGTGTGTATGCAAAGGTATCTAAATATGAAAGTAAAATGAGATTTAGTAGAGAGTACACTACAGATTCATCCAAAAATATTATCTGTAAGATGTAAATAAATCGAAATTTACGCCACTTAATATGTGAATACAGTCAGTCCACTAATACTGCTATGTATTTTAATATCTTACCAAGTTAACATGCCTGAGTAAGTATTAATACCTTTTTTGATAATCTTCGTTTTTGTGCTGAAAATAGACTGTACCAAATTTAGAGATACCTCAAATATACATTCTGCAAAATCACTTGGCACAGAAAATTATTCTTCAACAATTGAGATCTCTGAATATAGCTAGTAAAATTTTTTTAAATAACATTTTTAACGCTTGCATGAGAAAAACTAACATTTTTAGTGTGGATATGTTTGGGAACGTTTAGATTCGAATAATATGGTTAATGTTTTAATTTAACAAAATTTAGAAAAAAAAAATTGTCTATTTCACTTTTCTTTGAATTTCTATTTTCTATGTAATTTAAACTATAGATATTCATTATTGAAATATAAAATATTTTTTATATTCATAACATTCGAAGGTGATCACTTTAGTACGTCAACACTCGTATTTTTACAATCCTCAAAATGTCAATATATTACACTTGTATTGGGATCTCTGGCATGATCCGAGCTTAATATTTCGACCTACTTGCAATTGTTTCTAAGTTTTTCACCAGTGCGCAAACACGAAACATATAGGCCGAAGGGTATGTCACGGGAGTTGGATCAAGAAACGTAGACCTACTAGGTCTAGTTTCTAATTTATCCACCAGAGAGCATAACCAAGATTTTAGGTCTAGATATGGCTTCCGTATATTAATGTGCCCGATTGTGAAAATTATTTAAATAGAGATTATTACAGATTAAATAGAGAAACTTGGGAATACTATGAATATAAAAAGTAAACTATAACTTTAACTTAGTTGTATCTAACTTACAAGGCCGTGTACACCCTATCAAAATTATTGATCAATAAAACGCTTTCAATATTATTGATGAATAATATCTGAGCGTGTTCAGAATAACTTAGTCCTTAGTAATCTAAGTAAGCTACTAAGTATATCTAACTTAATTTTTTGCCAGGACACTTGACAGCAACTTAGATTGTGTTGCCATTTTGCTGGGTAAACGCTGCCATATTAAGAGAATCTTCCCTAAATTTAATAAATTGAATAAAGTCTAGTAGAAAATCTAGGTAATTTATTTAGAGGATTAAATCCACTAAATTTAAGGAAAAATTCCCCAATTTGGTAACAGTGTTGACAAGTAAGTTAGTACGTCCTGAGAGCAACACGCTGAACTTAGATGCTCGGTTGTATATTTTGTTTAGACCGACTAATTTACTTAGTTTACTAAGGACTAATAAGTTGTTCCAAACACGATCATTTACCGTGTGTAGATAAATATTGTCAATAAAGGTTCTGTATATTGAGAGTCGTCAATATAATTGATCAATATTAGTGATAATGTGCTGGGCCCTTAAGACGACACTTTTAATTTTATGTATAATTTTTATTTAGTATTTATAAAGCACTCTTCGACATGTTGTAAAATTTTTTTTCAAAATTGTATTTTTCACGCTTCACATATTTTATCTTTTATATTGTTTGTTTTGTAGAATTTATTATAAAAACTTCAGGGCATCAAGAATTTTATAATTAAATTTTCACGTTATTTATTTAGCTCGTAGCTGGTAGTGGTACAAGTGAAGCAGCCGATGAAGCCGCCAATGGTGCTGGTTTAGATGGTACAGGAAAAGGTGATGCACAATATCAAGAAGGCATTCCTGGACCAATCACCAGATTGTTTGTTATTGCAAATCGTGGAATTTCCAATTTAATCCAGGACTTAATTTTGGTAAGAAAAAATTTTAAGGAAATTTAAAATAAGGATGGTAGAGCGTTGATCTAGAATGCTAGAGGTCGTGGGTTCGATTCCCATCCAAGATGTGTATGATTTTTCATATCAATCATTTGATGTCAAAGAATGTTTTTAATGTTCCGGCATATTACTAATACTAAGTAAACGCTAGTCACTTCCGTTGGTATAATATAACCGAAAGGCAACCATACTAACAATGGAATAGATAGGCGCAAGTTTACAAAAAATTAAAATAATTTAAAATATATCACTAATATTTATATTTGTATCTTATTACAGAGACTGGCTCAGACAAGTGAAAGAGTCGTTAATTTCAAGGCTCGTTTGATTACTTCATTAATCTAAGACAACTAAGATGGTAGCAAAAAATTACCAATTTTATTAGTAAAAAATTGTTTAACATATTAAAATTAATATCCCTATTTGTGATATTAATATTAATTTGGGTCATTATAGATATTTATTTTCAAAATTTTCAACATCAATATATTTAATATTGCAACATAAAATAAATTAACTTTTATATTGTAATATTATTAATATTATTAGATTCATCAACCAAAACATAATTTATTGAAAGTTTTCTTCATTTAAATTCTTCAAAAATAAAATATAAACACACTTCATTGTTTTTCATTAGGAAAATTAATTTTTGCAAATACACTATTTCCTCGATCGATCCAACTCATGCATACAATCATCTAGAAAAAAGGCTGCTGATACATTGAAATGTTAAACGAACCGTGCATTTTGGGTAGAAGGCGATTTGTTTTTTTTTGTAGAGGGCCTCAGTATGTCAAGTTTAAAATTGACTTTTCAGGATCAGGCTTCCCTCCCCCATATGGCGGCCATCTTGTAGGAGGGCGTACAAATAGTTTTTGCGCTGTAGCTTCGTTAAAAAATTGCAGAATGGTTTTTGTTTGAAGTTGAATTCAGATACTTTTTGCCATAATGTGGATAATTAAAAAGTTATAAACCTTAAAACATAAAAATTTATCACTTAAGATTCCAATTCATTGATTAAGTATAACAACTTTTCATTCTTGATAAATTTTTTTCTATGGACCTTATTTTTCTCAAAAAATGCAACTTATTTTTGAAAATCCACAGATGATGCGCCTTTTCTTCCCTTCGCACGATGTCCTTAATAATATTAATTAAATTGGAAATACAGAAGACAAACATTATTCGTAATAAAATTTTCTACAAAAAACATGTAATGCACTTTAAACAAAGTTTTGTGACAAATTTTTTTGTTTTGAGGCTTATAACTTTTTCATTATCCACATTACGGAAAAAATTTCCTGAATTTAACTTGTACAGAATTCGATTTCAAACAAAAACCCTCTCTACAAATTTTGTGTTACATGCATCGTTACAAAGATATAGCGCAAAAACTATTTACACAACTCGTTTCCAAGATAGCTGCCGAAAGAAGAGAGGACCAAGTAAACACATATGTAATTCTCCTATACAAAAATAACAACAAAAACGCGTCCCTCTAAATGTTGGGCTAAAAATTATAACATTTCAATGTATCAAATATAGTTAAAATATTTGTATTTGTAAAAATATTCTGTAAATAAAAATTGAGATAAATTTTTTTTTTTTGAACCAATTGCTCAAATGTGTGTAAATAATAAAACGTTCCATGTTTCTTATTCTTTAAATATATGCAACTCCGGCATGGAGAATATCTAATTTATAAAACGCGCGCAACACTGCCAAGAAAATACTTAATTCAAGGTTATAAAAGCACATAAATATTTTGAATCCGGTTTATAATTTAAATCAAAATATAACTTGTACAAAAAATAAAAACATTTTGCTTAAACTAATCTTTTCAGTCAAAGATTATTCTAAGTAATTCGCATGTAAAAATTATATCGTTTTATATGTAGGTAAATTAAATTCGGGAAATTTTTGAATATGTATTTTTTTATAGCATTATTGATATATTTTTTAACATTTGGAGATATCCAGACGCGTGTTTTTTAATTCCTAAGTAAGGATTTTCTATAATTTTTAGTCAACATTTCCAATCAATTTCTTTTCAAACTAAAGAAATTGAATGGCAACTTTAGTGACCGTACAATGCCTCGCTTACAAACAAAAAAATACCATTATGTCCATTTGTAAAGTCAATTCTCCATTTAAGTTACCATTCAAATCAATTGTTTGTAAGCAATCAAGAGTTATACAGTCAAACCTATTAGTTAAGATAACATAAACATTTAGATTTTTATAATTCAAAAAAACGGTTTGGTTATAATTTGTTTCCAAATTTTAGAAGCTAGAGTGTATTCTAACCTTATTATTTTATCGGTCCATATAGTTTGAAACAATGGTGTACTCTTATAATACTTTCGTAGGATAGCAATAAAATGTTGGTTTACACAGTGAAAATTATATCAATACTAGTCAAGTAAATTCAAGTGTAAAACACAGTTATTCACTGAACATTTTTGGAGTCTAAACCGAAAACCACTGACCTCCATAATATATAGAATGCGGCTCATTCCGGCGTAAAACAAATAAAAAACTATCAAAATTGCATAATCTAGAGCGATCTATACTTACGACTTTAGTAGCGAGCATTATATTAAATATAATTAATTACAAAATTTCGTCTTGTTTATATATATGAAGGCTAGTGGTGAAAACCCTTTACGGTTATAGTCGAATACACTTCTTGTTTAAAAGGAAAAATAAAATCTTGTAGATATTAAAGACATTTTTTAACGATTATTTATTATTTTTATTGAATGTATCTCTTTGGCCATTATTCGGGTACTTTTTTTTATTTCTTTCAAATTTCCATTTATGATTAAAAAAGGAATGTATATTTTAAACAATTTACTTAGACAAATTTTATAATTAAAGAAGCAAAATGTATTATATAAATTTGATGTAAATAAATTTTTTTTTTGTTAAATGTTTTATAAATATTATTAAAATTAATAAATAATTGCTTTGTAAAAAAAAATATTATTTTATTTCATCATAAAACTTTATTCTCTAATGACCAGGTATGTGTAGAATTCTTACAAGTAGGTATATATTTATCTGTGGTAATATCAGGGTTACATGACATATTCCATGATTAGTTCATGAATATACAGCATAAAAAAAACTGCCTAACATATTTTTCATTGTACAATAATTTTCCATAAATTATGACGAAGATGGCCGTCAGAATTTTTATAATCAAGATCATAAAAGGCGTGATTTTAAATTTACACTTAAAATAGTAATCGAATGAGAATTGTATAGCCACAGAGCCATAAACCAGTGCAGTGTATTATTGATTATTGGAAATGTGACCACGCCTTATTAGTTTATTGTTCTGTGTGCATAAAATTCTCATTTGATTACATTTTTTAATTTAGCATATGTACCAACCCTTTTTATGATCATGATAATAAAAATTCTGGCCGCCGTCTTCGTCACGATTTAAAGGAAATGATTGAAATTTACAAGGTTAATTTTTTCTGCCAATTTTTCCTAAAAACTTCAAGTGGTTCATAACGTAAAAATAGAAAAGATTAAAAAAAGACATTTTAAGTAAGTTTGCTCACAACTTGAAATAATAACGAAAATAGTCAAATCAAAAGTGATAATATACGGGCATTAAGAAATATTCTATGCATATTTTTTTTAATCTGACCACACCTTGCTGAACGCTCATTGGCTGCCTTTCGATTTTAGAAATAAATAACAATTTTCAAATCATAGTCAGCCAGACGTCAAATCATTGTCCGCCATATTCCATAAAACTTTTGATCACTGACTGTACATGTCTACTGGTCTTCAGGCAAGAATAAAAGAACAATGTGAATTTGCTATTTTTGTCCCAATTCAATTTCTTCCAAGAACTGGCAAAACTAATTTTTTTTAAAAGAGCGTTTTAACACACTTCCTAAAAGGGTCCCTAAACCCTGTGTCCAAGGGTCTCAACACGCCTAAGACGGCCCTGGCACTTTCCACAATATGTTATTTACAACATTACATTAGATTAATTGTTTTAGTATGTAATCAATTCATTTACAAAACAATTATTTGCCAATCCGAAAATGTATGTGTGGCCACCTTGATTTCATAATTCATACAAAATCAATTGGCATCAATTAAGGCTCTTATTGAGATATCAGAATCGTGCAATAAATAAAAAATACAGAATTGTATAAATAATTTATTAAAAAATATTTCAACGTGTTAACAAATATATATATATATTTCAAAATAAAACAAATCTGATTGTCATTTTCAAGCTAAAGTGTCGGGCGATTGGGGTTGTTGTGTCTTGATGTCAGGGTCTTGATTGCTTACCCATCCTTTACTCTTTTCAGCTTCTTCTTTTTGCAGTCGTTGGATTCTCTCATACTCCTCAATTTCAAATTGATATTTCGGACTGGTTATTCCTAAATAATATGCTAATGTTTCACCAGCATAATCACATGCACCTAGAACTGTTTGACCTGTACGTACTGCTTTATGTGCCAACCAAGGACCCCATTTCAATGTGCTCTTTAAAAAAAATGATTGTAAATAACTTCAGTTTTTAACAGAAGCTAGGTGAGATTTGAGGCTAAAATAATTAAGTACTTACTGGATCAATGACAGCTTTGTTCTCTGTGGGTTTTTGAGTTTCTTCGTCATCTTCGTCGTAACATTCTACAGCCCCGTCACTAAAATGTAATATTTTTGAAGGCACTCTTGTTTCAAATATTGGTGGTTTCGATGTATTATCGTTTACTTCTACTTTAAAGACGTTATTTTGTGCCATTTTTTAGGAATTATAAAGACCCACCTATGTTTGTACACTTTTTACTACACCCACAATCTTGATGTTATTATGAAAAACATTTTAAAATTCCAATCAGGTCAGGGTATTTGACATAGGTGCATTCCCTCGAGTGTTCTTTTTACACTGCACTTGTTAACACATTCAATAAACTGTTATTATAACTTGTACAGACTTCAGAAACAATAAATAAGAACCAATTCTTCTCTTAAAACTTAAATCAACATACATATAATTCAAGTATTGTGATACAATCAATGGCTAAATTGATGTTTAAACATAGACATATAAGAAGTCTATTATGTGTTTAAACATATCAATATATGTAATACTCCTGTTGAATCATTGCACAATATTGTGATATACAATGGATTTTTACGTCATATTGGAAAACGCCATTTAAGTGGCCACCAACTTTGACATTTTGTAGCATCAAACATCAAGAACACATGTAAAAGCAATTAATTTAATAGTTGTTGGGCGAATTTTACTTTCAAAAATGACAGAAGATAGCAAAACATCTCCCGTACAAGAATTTAAATTAGATGCTGATTGTGAATTGCGATTTGAAGTAGAAAGTAAAAAAGAAAAAGTTGTTTTAGAGGTTAGTTTTAATATTTTGTTATTGTTTGCAGTGTAAAAAATTAATAAAGAATTATCTTTTTAATATAATCTATTGAGAGATCACATATTTATGAATGTAATTTTTTTTATAGTTAAAAAATGGAATGGCAGAAATTTTTGGCACGGAAATTGTTAAAGGTAAATTTTACGAGTTTACCGCGGGTGCAAAAATTGCCGTTTATACATGGCAAGGATGTACTGTTGAAATGCGTGGTAAAACAGACGTTAGCTATGTAGCTAAAGAAACACCAATGGTAAGCGCATGTGAAGCTATAATACTCGACATTCTTTGAAGTAGTTATTCAAATATAAAATTGTTTTTCAGTTAATGTACTTAAATTGTCACGCAGCCTTAGAACAAATGCGGATGTTAGCTGATAAAAGTGGTAAACGAGGTCCAATCTCAATAGTTGTTGGACCATGCGATGTAGGGAAATCTACCGTATGTCGATTATTGTTAAACTATGCTGTTCGTGCCGGTCGACGCCCTATATTTGTTGATTTAGATGTGGGACAAGGACAGATTTCAATACCTGGTACAATAGGTGCATTATTAGTCGAACGGCCGGCAACTGTCGAAGATGGTTTCTCTCAGGAGGCACCACTTGTTTTCCATTATGGCTATAATAGTCCGAATCATAATGGCATTCTATATAATTCACTGATCACTCGTTTAGCCGAAACTATTGCCGATCGAATGAGTGCACATAAAAAAGGTAAGGTTCTGTTGATGGTAATAATTCAACATTCTTCATTTAAATGTTTATTTTACAGCTAAAATGTCCGGTGTTATTATAAACACATGTGGATCAGTCAGAGGAATTGGTTATTCACAAATCCTTCATGCAGCGGAAGCGTTTGAGGTAGACGTAATATTAGTCTTAGATCATGAAAGACTTTATAATGAATTAGTGCGAGATATGCCAGCATTTGTTAAAGTTGTTTTCCTACCAAAAAGCGGCGGTGTAAGTTTGCACTTTTTAAAACGCAGTTTTCGAAACAAAAATTTTACTCAAAATCTAATTTTAGGTTGTAGAACGAGTAATAAGTGTTCGGGGTGAAGCCCGTGATGCACGTATTCGTGAATATTTCTATGGTAATCGTACACCATTTTATCCACATTCATTTGATGTTAAATGGAGCGAAGCTAAAATATTTAAAATTGGTGCACCTGATTTGCCCGACTCATGTATGCCATTAGGGATGAAAGCAGATGATAACAAATTAAAATTAGTACCAGTACAACCTGGACCAAATATTTTACATCATATATTAGCTGTTAGTTTTGCTGCATCCCTGGAAGAGGAAGTTGTACAAACTAATGTTGCTGGATTTGTTTGCGTGTAAGTTTTTATATCTAGTTAAATTTTTACCCGACTACGAAGGGTTATGTGTTTAACAGTCGATGTATATTAGTATGTTCCTGTTTAGCTCATAAGCTACTTATCATATTTTGACATGTCTTGGAATTCCGCGTGTCATACGCTATGTGACGTCATATTAAATCCAACATGGCGGATATGACTTTTATAATACGCGATGCAACAAAAAAAATTCACAAATGTATCGAGTTTGTTATCAAATGAATGATTTTAATTCACTGATAGTAGGAGACCAGTCTGTTTTGACTTATGTTCACGTGTTCAGTTAATGTATTGTCGATGGACTGTGAAGCTTGAGTTTACTATAGGTATGGACTAAAAAGTAACTATTAAAAAAATTGATATTCTGATTTTTTTAAATTTGAGCCTAATTGACATATTGGTCTTGTCCCTAACAAAGTTCTTAAACTAAGTCAGTAAATCTAAAGTACGTCTGAGCATCTAAATTCAGCGTGTTTCTCCCAGGACACACTTACTTGTCAGCACTGTTGCGAGGGATTGGGGGATTTTACCCTAATTTAGTGTACCACGTATCGATAATATAAACATTTTGTAACCTGATTCTTGATATTCAACTTGAATACAAAAATTTAAAAATACAACAATCCCAAGAATAATTACCTAGATTTTCTACTACGCTTTATTAAATTCACCAAATTTAGGGGTAAATCCTCGAATTTGACAGCACTTACTAAGCAAAACGGCATCACAATCTAAGCTTCTTAGTATCTGTCAAGTGTCCTGGCAAAAAACTAAACTAGATATACTTAGTTTACTAAGGACTTGGTTATTCTGAACACCATTTTAGATCGGATAAGTTTATTGAAATATCATTTTTATTTTCAGAACAAATGTGGATTCCGATCGACAAACGTTTACAGTTTTATCACCACAACCGCGACCGTTACCGAATACTTTACTGTTGCTTTCCGAATTACAATTCATGGATAACCATTGAAGATTGAAGAATATTATTTATTTGTTTTTTAAGAATAATTCCTTGGTTTTAAACATTAGTGTTGTTTAATAATGCATACCCGAATATTGTCGATAACTTCGGGTATTGTTGAACCTCAGGAATTGACTGTAAATATTGTGAAGAATAATTATGTATTTTCTTTTTTTTTATACAATTAGAAATAAAAAAGAAATAATTTTGTAAGAAATAAAAATATTGTTTTTTTTTTTATTAAAAGATAAGCCAATTTATTCTATCTGATTTCAAATTTCCGACCAGTAATCATATGATTATTTATCGGACGTCATTTTATTGATCACTTTTGAAATCCGATCACCAATAAATTTAAAATATAAAAAATTTTACGTTTTGAACTGTCAAAATTTAGAAAAAATATATATAATCAAAAGTCAATCTAATTAAAACTTCTCCTGGGTGTTTATGTTAAAATAAATAATCAGTTGTAAACAAGATTATTTTAACATGCTGTGTAATTCGCTCCGAGCGCAACCGTACTCAGCGTTATGCGTGGTCAAAAAAAAAACAACTTCATGACGAATGACAGTATATAAAAACCATAGACGTTTAACAAAAAGTTAGTTAATTTAGCTTTTACATGTTGTTTATTTAATTAAATTAATTATTTTTGTTAAACGCCTATGGTTTTTTATACACTGACATTGATCATGAAGATTTTTTTTTGACCACGCATGGCGCTGAGTACGGTTGCGCTCGAAGCGAATAAAGTGTACGACGTTTTTATACTTTTCAGTTTTTTTTTATTTAATATTTATAATTTTAGTTTAATAATTATCATTATATCTAGAGCACGGTAGTGCGACAGGACGAGTTTAAGGGTTTTTTTGCCTTTGCGCTTACAGTACTATTACTTATCGTTAAATCAGATAAAATATTTTACTAAAATATTATATACTAGGCGTACCCCGCCCGCTTCGCTGCCGATTCGGATTTTGTTCATAATTTCATGGGTTTTAATTTTATTGCACGGAACCCTAATTTTTCTAAAATAAAAGTAGCCTAAGTTACTCCTTATAACATCAGCTATCTGCCAGTGAAAGTCCCGTCAAAATCGATACCACCGTTTCGGAGATTAGCCGGAACAGACTCAAAAATTTTAAAAATTGTCTCTTGTTATAAGTACCGTATATACTTTCATGTGAATTTAGTAAAAGCTGTTTTTTTGACATTTCAGGAACTTCAATTTTATTTATTTGTATATAGATTTGATATGCTTTTAATTTTACTTTTTCTGGACATTTTGTAAATTTATGGAACTAATATTATAAATTATTCTTTTTGAAGATTTACAGTTCGGTAAACAACAATTTGCAGACATTATCAAATAAAATAAACGATGTTTATAATGAAGATTGCACAATTCATATACAAGTAAATATATTTTATTTGGTGGTTTACATTCACCAATGTTTCTTTTTTTTAACGCTAGTATCTCTTAACTGTATCGTATTTCCAATACGACAGTTTAAAAACTGGAAGATATCTACCTGAACGTGGCCTTGGATTATATTAAATCGTGTACAATTGTAATGTTTATAAAACTAAATGGAATTTTGAATGCTTATTGTAGGATTAAAAAGGAATTTCGAAAATTTCAAATGAAACAAATATTTTGCAAAATTATAATTTTATGGTATATCCATACGTTTACCAATTTTTTTCGCATATTTACAAACAATATTACGATAGAATTCAAATATTTTTTCACTAGCTAATTTACAACGATGAACAGCCTCCGTATATTGTGCATCTGTGAATGTACCCGTCGTATGAGACGCCACAGTATAATAGTTGATATTTTCAAAAACAAATGTAAATGTGGCAATTGGAAACTCGTCATAGAATTGTTCTTGTAATTGTTGCGATGATGAAATCAGAGAAAATTGTTGTTTTTTATCGAGCACGCATGTCACTGCCGCCACCAGAAACCGCATTGATAACCCAGAATTGATTAGTGCTAAACAACACGCATTTGTTGCACATGCTAATTTCTACTAGAATTGAAAAAAATATTAAATTTTGCTCTCAAAAATCAATTAAATTTTATTACTCTTAAAATTTTAAAAACATATTCAAATTATTAATTTACACGCCATTCCTCCTTATATTCTTAAGGTGTTTGTCTTGTAGTAATCTTGTTAAAAAGTTTTAGCTCAGAACACAAAGCATCTTGCTGTAATCCTGTTAAAAAGTTTCACCTCATAGCAGACATCAATTATATGAAAAGACTAAGATTGTAGACTACTTTTTTTACTTGAATGTGCCTCGTCTACTTGTTTGCTTAGATTATATAAAAATATAAATCTTTTCGTTAATCTATTACAATAATTAAACGGTCAATTTTTTTTTCTTTCAAAAAAAATATAACATCATTTTCCATTTCCATTGTCCTAGTTTTTTAGTCTAATCGCTTAACGCTTTTTTTAAATAAAATTAAAAGTGGTGAAATGAATGTCTATACCTGTAATGTTAATTGTACAATTTTTGAGTTAGATACTAAATTTTGAATAATTTATCAAAAATTCAGCCAATTTCGTCGACAACGCGTTTCATACAACTACCTTATTCGAAAAATTACCTAAATATAAAAAACTAAATACTCACACCACCATTATCGTGCATTTCTTGAACTATAATCGTGATAGCAGTTCGTGGATATAAATTTGAATTCACTGCAGCTTCACAAATATTCCGTAAAAACATTTCTAGAAACCGATCATCCACACTTGGTACACCAAATTTCGGTCGATAACATATTTCAATTGTGGATTTTTCAATTTGAATTTTTTGTAATTTCACATCGACTGGTCCATAAACAGATACAATAAATGATGTTTTCCCTATTACAAAAAACGTGACATAATAAATTATGGAGTCAATACAATTTTTGGTTGTATGTTTATATTTCGTACCTTCACATAGCATAGCTGATCCATCCGATTGAGACAGAATATTTAATTCACAATTGAATGGTTCAAGAGTTAAATTTGTATCATCTTCTGTTTTCGAACTCATAATTGTAATAAATATTTTCGTAAAATTAAAAAAAATTATTTTACTTTTTTACTTACTAATTACTAACCATGAAATTTTTATTTAATGCTAAAACTTCAAAATACACCACGCTTATGACGCTTATACTCCGTTGTGTACGCCTGCGTTAACGTTATGGCGCGTAATATTTTAGTACCAAACTTTGCTCTTTTGGAATTTATTTCTAAAATTAATAAAATGAAAGTTAGAAATTTTATGCTAATAAATTTTCCCAGTAAAAATAACGCTTTTTACCTAGTTACGTATGTTTTTACAATTTCTGTTCGATATACATATTTTTAACGAATTTTCTTTCTTGCGAATATTTAGTTATTTTGATTGTATTGATGAAATGATTTCACAAACATTATTCTTCAAATGTCCGTCGTAGTCAACCCTATCTAATAGATCTAATAGATGTTGAAAGCGATCATCAGCAACTCATAAATAAATTAATATTCGTCTCTTGGTTGATATTCATTATGATGGTTGGTATACTTGGTTGATATTCATCATTATGATGGCAAAGAATACAATATACATGTATTCTTTGATGATGGTGTGCCAAATTTTTGAGACTTGATATTAGATAGAACTTTTAATCTTGAATATTTGGCAAGTTTAATCATGTGTTATTATGATTACTCAAAAATTCCAAAAAAAATCAAACGTTAACATACAGTCAAATGTTTAACATGGAAAAATATAGTTTTATATTTTAACTGGTAACAACTATGTTAATAAATTAGACAGTGATAAATTTGTTTTAAAAATATATTCTTTGAATCATACAGCTTATTCAATTGAATTAAACAAATAGTGTTATCAAACGTATATATTATAATTAATTATTAATTATTTAAATCAGCATAATTGAAACTATTTTGGTACATTTTAAAAATAACAGGGGCCTAAGAAATATACACAGTAATACAAATTATATACTAAAACAAATATGTTAATTAAAATAATGAATTTTAATTTTAATTTACAACAAAAGATGATTTACTTTATTGCAGATTTTTTAGAATTTTTTAAATACACTATATATGGGATTTTGTAGCATTGTATGAATGTACTATATCTAGTACATGAACATCCTTACTGTTTTTTAAATCAAATTTAAAGTTGTGACAAACTGACAGAATTATTGTTGAATGGTAAACTTGAAATCATTTTTCAATGCAGGTTGTAGGTAATTGTAGTTTCCAAATCATGTTACTAAGGGTGTGCTCGTGTTGGGTACGCTTACGTTTTTCGCGCTCACGCTTAAAAGCGCAATTTATTAGCGTGCATGTTGGCTTATGAACGCTTACACTTAACACATAACAGATAAATAAACAAACGCTTGCACAATATTTGTTTTGGGAGTTAGTACGATTTGGCGCTCACGCTTTTGCTGCCCTTCCTCGATGAATAAGTGCCAGTGAGCATTGTGTCTATCGTTAGCGCCAAGTTGAACACTAAAATCACCGCTTGATAGCGCTGAAAGCCTGTAAGCGCCCAAAACGAATACACCCTAGAAGGTTCATGTTACGTTATGTTCAAATTTAATTAAAGTTTCCCAGTTTAAACAAAATTTCTTAAGAAGGTAAGTAAAGAATATGCAGTTCTGATTGCCTGCAAAAAAACTTTGTAATAGTATTACAAACTTTAGTATAAATGTTAGATTAAATACCGAGGTGTACGCTGCCATAGACATTGGAAAAAACGATCCAACTTTAATTTGTAACGGTCTTTGTGATCGAAGTATAATAAACATAATTATTGAGCGTAATTTCTTATTATGTTTTGCAGGAAATATATACCAATCAGTTTCCCAAACTTGATCAGCTACCTTTAAACTCTAAAATTTTTACATTGTTAGAAATTGAACAAAGATTTAAATAAAATAAATTTGTTTTCTCAAGGTACCTCAAAATGTAATTTTGCTCCATGAGAATATAAAATAAATAATTCCGAAATTTTTGCTATTAAAAATACTAAAATCCACGCAAAATCAAGTGTAAAAAGATCTATCTAAAATGTATACATATATTAGATTAAATAATTTTAAAGATATTCCGGTATTTTTGTGGATAATATTTACCAATAATAATTGAAAACCTGTGACGCAAAACAATACCATATAAAATAAAAATACTAATAACATTATGGGACTGATCAAATCATTTAAAACTTCGACGTATCTAAAAAAAAAAGTTACAAGTTCTATATTTATTATCACAGTTTAAAGCGCTTATTGGTATAATTAGTACCATCTAGTGTTTCAGACTGTAACGTATCTCTGCTGTAGGAATACAGAATAATATGGGCCAAATTTAGCCCGACAGAATTTTTGTTTTTTGAATTTTTTTTTGATATATCGTTAGTTCGTCTTTTATTCTTGATTGTTCGCTGTAAACAATTGTTTGTTCTTAATTTGTTTATTTAAAAAAAATTAATTAAACATATACCCTCGTATTGGCCCCCCATTGCAATTTTTAATATCTTTTTGTCATAAAAATAAATAAATAAAAATTCAAAAATAAAAAATAAATAAAAATCTGGGGGGCTAAATTTGGTGACCCGAATAATATCAAAGATAATCCAAAAAAATAATACTTTTTATCTCTATGTCACAGAAATAAACTGTTAATAATGCTAATAGATGTATGTGTGTGATTATTACCACACAGCTCCGTAACGGCTGAAGGGATTTTCATGAAATTTGATTTATTATTTAGGTCCTGGAATAGGGCAATTTTAACCCCGGAAAATATATAGTTCTTCTTGGATAGTAACAAATCGCTAATAAATACCGCAATTACCGCAAGTAATAGCGGTAAGACACAACGGGCGAAGCCACGTCGGGAATGGTAGTAGATAATAGATTAAGTTAGTCTTTATGATACGTTTCCTATCTTGATATAATATTATTTGTAGTACAAGCTTACCGTAACACATCCTGATGTAACTGAATACATTTATAAAGTTTATCGAACATTTTTGATTCATCATAATTTCTTTCTGAGAGGGCCTCCCGGAATTTATACTGTATTAGGCGAAGTTGAATTATAGCATGAATTATCAAATTTAATATTAATGCTTCTAGTAACCCAGCAATTACTGTTGATGATACGCCAAACGCTACAAAAATAAACAAGCGATCAAACATATCAATGCATGGAAGCCTAGAGACATTCTGAAATAAACTGCCATATTGTTTTTGGAATGACGCATTGTATTTGAAATTCAACACGACAAATTGAAATATGGATCTTTCTGGCGTTTTAGCGAAAATAAGCGAAATTACCCCAACGTAAGAGTGTCTCAATAACCGAGAACCAATTAAACCAAATTGAAAATTTTATAATTTAACATAAATTCGATAAAAAGTATTGAAACCATAGACAGGAATAAACGAACGAAAAGTAAAGTGTCTTTTTAGGTGAAATGGCCATTCCGGGGCGTAAATTATCAGGGAGAAAAGTCACCCAGCTATATGTATATGTATATACATATAAACAGTATCTTATAAACACGTATGGACCAACAGCCAATCAAAAACTGGGTGACTTTTTCCTCGTCTCCTTCACCCGAAGGCTTCCTCCAAACTCTCTTACCTTAACCGTCCCTATATTCCTATGTCGATATCAATCAGGATAATCAGGATAATCGATAATAATCGATAATCGATATCAGGATTGTCTAAATAGATGGCATTTAGACGTATTAAAATGTATTGACGGATTAAGAAGAATCGAATCGTATAGAGGAAATGAACGTGATTCAGGAACCGTATAAAAGCGGCTTTAATTTTTTAATCCGGCTCAACCCGTTCTCGGTTATTGGGATATAATACACAATCACAAGCCCAAAAAATCGTACAGTATGCGAGTGTATTTAGTGGATTCCAAAAATCGCAAAAGTTTGTATGGAAACATCTTGGTGAGCAGCTCTTCATATTCAAAATGAAGAAAATTCAAAAATATTAATCATGAAAAAGAAAATCATTCCTTAAATTTACTCCACATCTTAGAACTTATAAGAAAACTGGATAATAGACATATGCATACCAATTTCGATAACTATTGATTTATAGAAATGCCTTTCTTTATCGAAAGGTAACCATATTTTCATCGGTAAATTCACTTCACCAGTAAGAATTGCTTTTATAACATTTGGTATACTTGCTGATGAGAATGCCATTGTATAAAAAAACAATTGATAACAATTTGCCCGATTAGCATCAGCTACACCATCTTTAATAATTTCCAATTCATTTGGGTCCAATTGATTTTCAAATGTTGTTTTTTCATATATTTCATTGAATAAATATTGACAATCTTTACTTCGAATAATTCGAAATTTTGTTATACTGACCTTAAAATTACGAGTGACCATATTTTATTTTTTTAAATATATAATTCAGAAAGTTTCGAAGACACTTTCAAAGGTGCAGTGGACCACAAAAGTAGCGCTCATTTTTCAAAATTTTTAGTTCATTTGTGTCTTATTCATTTGGTTTTTGGGAAAATATTTCGAATAAAAGTTGTTAGTATATTATTATAATGAACAACTTAGTATCCGAAACATTTTTCCGAAAATCGAATGAATAAAACACAAATCAAATATAAAATTTTGAAAAATGAGCGCTTCTTTTGTGGCTATGTGTACAGGTTTTCATAAATTTTCAAGAATCATTATTTTCAATTTTCAAAATTTTGGCACCCAATATTCTAAAAAACCTTATCTATAATTAGGTTAAGTTGTAGCAGCTGTTCTGTTTGGAACACACTTAGACCAGAGATTAGTAGACTTAGACCATATGGTTCATTGTGATACCGAAAAGGGCTGACTTAATTTTTTTACTACTTCTTAAACCGTTTGGTGCCGTTTAAACATAGAAAAAAAGCTTTGACTTCAGTGGACTAATTAAGCTCAAAGAAGTAGTCAAAGAATGGTTACCAAAAAGTGAGTCTTTTCATAATAAAAGCTGAGCAGTGACAGAGTAGGTGAGTCTTCATCTTTGCCTCCTTCTCACTGGAGCTACTTCTGCAATGCGTCGTGACTCACTGGCAGCCCCAGACGTAACGCATGTGTGCCGCTCAGCCAATGTCATGTGATGGCTGCTATAACGTTGCCTATAGATGATTTTCGTAGCGAGATAATATCTTCGGAGCTCCTTGAGTCATATACTATTCCGATCTGTCTGGTGGTAACTGGTACCACAAGTACGTTTCCATCTCTCCACCTTATGTTGGCCTTGTCTAATATGGTTTCCTTCAAGAGGAGCAGTTCGCAACAACTAGGTACACCTAGATATTTTGTGATGCTTGTCTCCGAGATCTTTGTAGCATTTCTGACCAGTTTGGACAGTTCTCCGGAATGTTCTGGCGTACCTCTGGTATATTAAATATGCATATCGTTAATACTTACAAAAAAAAAGAATGTTATAATTCCATTATACGTCATATTTGTTAAACTATCTAAATGTAAAAAGAAATCAGTAAATTGTACAATTAACATAACGATATAAAGTGAAATGGCTATTGAAAAAATTATATATTTTTTAATTGTACACGGCGATTTTAATTTGATTTTTTCATTTTCGTCATCATGCGTCGTATTTATGTCTGGAAATGACATGCCCATATAGTACATTCCATTTATACAGTAATAAAGTAATGGATTCTTTAAAATTCTCATCATTTGTTTGCTGCAATTAAGAGCGCTTTTACTAATAGCCCCACAATCTTAATTTCCAAATAGAAATAAAACCTTTGTTGAAACAAACAAGTTTAATAAATTTGAAAGGTATACATAGTTCGAAGTGATGAATAATTAATTATTTTAGAAAGTTTCTTTTTAAATAGAAAATAATTAGATAATAACATAATTCATGGTTTTAGTTTACTTCCATTTTTTTATATGTAGTTCAGAAAAATTATATAATAGCTATATACAAAATAGAATACTTAGTAAAAATTTCATTTTGATACTTTTTATACACTGAATATTTGTAATATATAAGGATATCATCAGTTTAGTCCCAAGATTGTAACGACTAGAAAAATTAATAGGAGAAATAATTTTGTTATAGGTACAATTACAAAAAGTTCTGAATTGTCTATTTCCGCATGTTCTTTTTTCCGGCAACACGATAACTCAAAAACGAAAAGAGACAACGAACTGAAGTTTTTTGAGCGTTTATTTTAGAGCTAAATTGTGACTTTGAGCTCGTGAATGGGCAAAGTCGGATCTTATCCCGGTAGGTGGAAAATATGTTTCTAAGGTATACCTTTCAAACCGTTTAAGATATTGAAGTTGAATTTTAGAAACAAACAACTTTCGTTTGATTTTTTTTTCATAAAATAAATAATTTTACCACGATGAAAACCTCAGAATATACAGGCTTTTTAAAATATTAACTAGTTGCCAGTTAGTTGTTACATTATTTATGGAAGTGCACGTAAGGGTATATAAAAATATTTTTCGTGAACTTTAAAATTGATATAATTTACCATGGATTGTGTAGTATCCATGTAATTTACTATCAAATAATTGTAATTAAAATCATATGGATAAGAGTTCAATTAAACTGGTTTTTGTAAAAAACATATCATTTTATTTAATTATAATGGTCAATGAATAATCAAATAACTAAATTTTCTTAATTAATTTTTCATATAACCTTAATAATTACTACAATGTTCAATTTAAAAAAAAAACTTTCCAGAGACAGTTTTTTTGGTTTCACACGAAATTTTCTGTATATTAGTTTATTCGTATGAATAAAATGTGTATTTTTTCCAATCGGATAAAATAGTTTACGGAAATGGCCTCAGTTTCATATTTATATATATATATATATACAGTACAGATTATATATAGCAAAGAAAATCTGGGATATACAGTCAAATTTGGATGAGCGAAAGTTCAAGAGACCGAATTTTTTTTTTCGCTTATGAAGATTTTTCACGTAACCAAGTTTCTCACCTATAAAGGTGTAGGAGCGGTTAAGCGCTTAGAAAGCGTCATAAATAACATATTCTAAATACGCTCGACTCTCGCTTAAAGAGGTATAAATATATTGACAAGTGACAATCTCAGTTACAGAGATCAGGAGTGAAAAACGACTCTTTTATATATAGGTCTCTGTTTCTCACTTGTTGAGGTTTTTGAGGGTTAAAATGACGGGACCTGGCAATTACTATTACTTGTAGTTTTCTCGTTTATCTAGTTCTCGCTTACCCAGGTTTGACTATATTAATTATTACATATAACCACGTAATTTTTCTTCTAAAGTAAATAACATATCTTTATGGTAAGCCACATCTTTATGTAACAGTAACATACTAACAAAACTATTTAAATCTTCATCTTCATGTTGAGTTATTTTTCTTAATTTGATTAATTGTTTGTTAATTCTATTTAGCTCCTCATGTGTGCTTTTTAAATCAGATAGTTTTTGAAATTGATAGTCATCTACAACCTTTAATAAAATAATTCAGTCAAATATTGTCGTTTTTGGAAAAAATAACGTGAACAAAAGTTCTTTTGTTCGGATGGGAGCATCTTATGCAAGGAGCAAGATTTATTTGAAGGCCTATTTATGTATTTATCCCACTGACCTCTTTATAACAGGACAGAGTATCCAATGTCACGCTATTAGCCAGAATTGAAGGTGTGATCAGCGCCGCAGCAACTAGCCATGGTACTAAATTTTGATTAAGTGCGCCTGCGCTGCGTTTATGAGTACTAGGCATGTGTGTTAATTTATGTGTGGCTGTTATATGTATTTCCACTATACACTTAATGATTTAAGCCACGTAACCAACTATCACTGGCGAAAATATATATACCAGTTGTTTAGTTTACATCTTCGCATAGCAGATCTCCCACGAGTATGAGAGAGGTTTGTTTTGTCACTCACCAACCACTCGAACAGTTATGAATATTATTCACTGTTTTGAAAAATATGCTTGTTTATCAAACCTATAAGACCTCCTTCTCATACACATTGCTTAATGAATACATATGTACTCTCTCATACTCGTGGGAGATCTACTATGCGAAGATGTAAACTAAACAACTGGTATATATATGTATATATATATATATATATATATATATATATATATATATATTGTATATATATATATATATATATATATATTGTATATATATATATATATATATATATATATATATATATATATATATATTATATATATAAGATCCAAGTAGGTCAAGTTTCGAAACACTTGAATATCTCGAAAAAGTTCTCCTACACTATCCCCTTGACGGGAGTTAAATTTTAAATGAAAACATTCATTTTTATTTGACTCCCGTCAAGGTGATAGTGGAGGAGATCTTTCTCGATATATTCAAGTGTTTCCAAACTTGACCTACTCGGGTCTTATATACATGTTTATTGCAGACCAACTTCCATCCGTAAGGCTACCCTTCGTGATTGATTTAGGCTTTTAGAGTAAAACAGAGTATATAAAAATACTTACTTTACCATATCTTCGTTTGGCTATAAGATTTTGATGATTAGTTTTTGATGATCGCTTGAATTGGTTTGTCGGATCACATAAACATCGTTTATCCGCACAGCATATAATTTCTTTAACATCACTAAATATATCTTTTGATACATTTATCAAATCTTTTACAGATCCCATACGTATTAACAACACATGAAAATCGCGTTTTTGTTCTGGAGTTAATTCCATTTTTTTATATAATTCTAAAAGCCGCAATTCCTTTTCAGTAAGATTTGGCATTACTTTTGGCTTTAATGCTTCCTGTTTGTATTCTACTGGTATTAATGCAAATGTATCTATATATGGTAGGGCACGATCTTCGTGGCCTGGTATCACATCTATACTTAAATCGCTCTCCTCGTCATGATAATCCATATTTTTTATTAAGGAATTATTAATTCTGAATGAAGTTATTTTTAATCAATATTTTTTATGTTATGATATTTAATTCCAACTAAAATTTAGTATATTTGTAATGTTTATGAGTCCAATGAATTTGTATGGCAAATTATTAATTTTAGATTTGAAAATAATTTTTTTAATGTAAGAAACTCGTCGCCTAGATACTTTAATAATAATAGCTAAATGGCGGCTGTATTTTTAGGGGGTTCATCAGAAATAGAATTATTTTTGGTAAAATTAAAAACATATTTTCCAATTTTAATATACGAAAGTTGCCTTGGCTATTTTATAAAAATATATTTAAAATAATATTTCCTTAATAATCTTGCACCAAATGATCAATCATATCTTGCATCTGAATCAGGTTTTGAAATGAATTCAAAATTGATTCAAGTAAGAGATGTCAAAACCAGTCCAATTAGCCGAGCGGTCTAAGGCGTTATGTCTGCGCAGTATGCTGTACTTGGAAACTGAGAGGTTATGAGTTCGAATCCCGACATCGGAAGTTTGTCAATTATAAAAAAAAAGGCGGTTAATTGACTAAACTGTCGGCGTATGGACAAGAACGAAGTAACCGGCTATGCTTGAGAAGGTTTGCAGTTTCTTTCACGAAATCCAGATGAATATCGGCGTAGTTCCTATCATAGTCGGCTGCAGCCGCATATCCTAATAAATTCCTAATCTACTCACAAATTCCTTCCACTCCACTCACATCCTGAGGCATCACAATGGACCTTATGGTCGAAGTGTAGCCCGTCCAGGGCAGCCTTTACAATCTACCTCTAAGAGATGTCAAAATCAGTTTATCAAATACTATTACGCTACTGGTACAAATCAAATCAAGTGGTCAACACTGATTGGAATTCTCAGTCGAAGTTGATTCATAACACAAATAGTATACGCATCGCAGAGAGTAACATCTGCCTGGATGACCATTACGATTACCTGATTCACATCGATGATAACTAGAAATACGTATTTGTATAATACAAATAATTACTATAGATATTGCAGTGTAATTTTAATCGTTCCATGTTTGATATAAACATTTGAATGATCGTTTTCGGAACAGCTACATTTTCAGTACTGTTTTTCTGGCTTGCATAAAAATCATTCTGGTTTTGAGAAAGGTAGAGGATGTTAAGCTTGACTTTCCAAAATAGTTCCGATCGGAGATTTAACTTATTTACTTATTTAGTGAACTAAATAAGTATATCTAACCTAGTTTTTTACCAGGACACTTGACAGATACCAGGCATCTTAGATTGTGACGCCATTTTGCTAAGTTCTGCCAGATAAAGTTTACTGTTTATCACAGAGAAGAAGTCTATTGTCACAGAGAAGAAAAAAATCTAACAAACAATCTCAGCCATTTTTACTGAGATATAATTTTCATATAAAACGTGCAGGGACCTTTAAATCTCCGATCGGAACTATTTTGGAAAGTCAAGCTTAACATGCTTTATCTTTCTCAAAACCAGAATGATTATTATACAAGAAATTTTAACAGGAATAATTAAAACAATCTCTAAATAAGAGTATGTTTGATTTTAATTTATTAAATTAAACAATATAACATTCACTTTAATTTAGACTTTAATAGTAGTTTCATCTTGTGTATACAAACTGGCAGCAAATACAATATCACGTTTTACACAATTTGATGCTTCCTCCATTTTGGTCAATAGTTTTGGATCACCAATAATTACTGCTGCATCTTTAACATCATTTAATGTTTCATTTAATTGTTGAATGCAACGGACAATAATACCTTCTTGTATATCAGTTTTTTCCATAATTTTTCCAAATGGCTAAACACGAACAAAATTTATAAATTACAACATAACTGCGAATATTTAGCAAAAAATTAGATAGCAACATACCTCTTGCATTGCCCAATCATAAACCACTTCAACCAGTCCAAAATTTAATTCTTCACTTGCTAAAATTTCATCACCACTAATAGCATGTTTCCTTTCTACTTCTTTAATATCAGTTCTAATTTTTTCAATTGCTTTTTTCCCCTGTGGAATAGTATTAAAAACAATTAAACAATTCGTAAGGAGTCGGGATTTTTTTAAAATAATTACTTCTAATAAGGTTTTTGTCATATTTGGTTCAACATCTGTTTTGGCTTGAAATACTAAACATGATAATAATGCAGCTACTTCTTCTGCACGTAAACCTGTTAGCACATTACGCAAGACTAATTCAGTGAGTATTAATTCATTTGTACCAATTTGACAGGCAACTTTGCCTTTCAATTTAACTGGAAAAAAACCAAAGATAATCATCATATAAATCATTAAATTATAGGTGAATTGCGATAACAAGATGTCTAGTGCTACAAGACTCGGGGTGGCCACAAAAAATCGAAAAATAAAATTTCATGACTTTTCCAGGTAATCCATAACTAAATAAGTAAATTTCCAGGTCTATGAAATTGAATTACACCGTGATTTTAAAGACTTTATACGCGTCACCGCGTGTTATTCATGTATAACAAAGAAACGCTCTTCCAACTCGTTCTAATCGTAGGCGAATTTTTCTCTTTAATTGAATTGATAGGCCATAAGCCAAATAGGTCAAAAGATTTTTTAAATAGATTTTAATGAATTTTTTTAATCCCACTTTTTTTGGGGTGCACTTTCTATTTCTACAATAAAGAATGGTATAGTGTTTATAGATTTCAATATACAAGAGCCATGTGCAGACATTCTCAAAAACCAATAAAAATATCTGGTTCTTCTATCAAAATTGAATTTATTGACTAAAATTTAGTGGATTTGAAAGAAAATTTTACCAAATTCGGATAAAATATGCCTAAGATGGAGCAAATTAAAAAAAAAATATTTTGACTATAGATAACTGACCTCTTTGGTCACGACAACTGGTGGTCAAAAAAGAAACCACTTTTAGTTTGCAGTATAATCTTCTATACATAAAAAGAGAAATATGTTGTGTGTTTGTCCGGATTGTTTGGAGAAAAATATTCGAGATAGCGAAATAATGATAAGAAAAGACCCTAGATAAATTTTCCTTACGACTCCTTACAAAAAACTATTAGACGTTCAAAATTCCAAACCGTTCTAAAGTTATAGCTGTTTTCTGACTGTTTCAAAGTTATAGCCGACCCAGATCTCTAATATAGTTTAGTTTCTATAGAAATACCTAAATTAAAAACTGATGTTTGTAACTGTCAAAATTTAGAAAAAAATTATTATTTGACAAAATTAATTAAAATAAATATCATTGCTGAATGTAAATGGATTACTCTTTCGTTGCACACAATAGTCAGCCATATTTTTGATCCCCGCCTTGAGGTCAGTTCTCAATACTGATGATAAAAGTTATTGGAATATAATAAAATTTTAAGATTTTACAAACACATAAACGGGATAAAGCTCTGTTTAGAAATATAAGCAGGAAAGGGTAATAAATTGATCAATCCCAGAAAATGTTGGAGCTGCAATTATAAAACATTTTGCCAATAGAGACTATCTTTTGTGGTGGAGATTCCAAATTTACAGATATAAATGCCAAGCACTTACTTCGACGTTGTGTATCAATATAATCTAATTCCAGTAATGTTGCAATACGACTCTCATATTCTGGATACAACGACATACTTTGATGTGAAATACAATATTCTAAATTACGTCGTTTATCCTCTAAATGTTTCTTCTTATAAACATCCTCAAACTGTTTATCAAAATTAGCTATTTTTGTGTATTCAATCATTTTATATAATTTCAATTGTAATTGTGTTAATTGATCCATTTTCATAATAATCTCTAAATTTTTAATTTTTAAATCAACCATCACATTTAAGTATTTCATAGCACTTTTTGTTTTTGTATTATGTGTTAATTTTGTTAATTCTTGTATTGCTTCATTACACGTTTTACCAATTGGATCATTACGGAATCGTTCAATTTGTCTTTTATCCCAATCTCGTAATATCAAATCTGTATCAATTTTTAATACTTTTGCAACTATTTCAAATATATCGACCGATTGGATTGTTATTACTTCGTGACCACCAACACCATCTGGTTGAAATAGTGATTCAGATGCGAATGATAGCATTTTATAATACTCATCGGATGATTCTGCTTCTTCTTTATTTGAAATCTTATTAGTATCTAAAATAATTAAACATCAACGTTTCAACACAATAGCCCTGAATGGGTTCTGAATAAATTAATAAACAAGTACTTTGGGAATATATTGGTCCAAAAAGTCGCCCGTATAGAAGCCCCACTCCCGTTTCAGGGACTGGAACCATATCTAGGAAAACTAGGAGGCAGGCTATCTCTGTCTCCTAGTTATTCTCAACGAATGGGTGGATAAGTCTATGAACAGGAAATGGAAAGATACAGCACGCTGCAGACAAACCAAACGAATGATAGCTGGGCACAATGCCGCAAGGTCAACCTGGCTTATTGGCAAAGACCGGAAAGAAATAAACCTGGTATGAGTGATCTATTTTTCATGAGGTTAGAGGACAGTACGATTTGTCTAGACAGTAACGGGGCGGATGATACGACCTTCCACCTTCTGGTATAATGCCGTTACAGAGTCAGAATAAGGTACCTATCCTTCGGCTCAACCGAAATAGAGGAATCTGAGGTAAAACAACTAAAGTGGAGCTCTGTCATGTCATTCGCATAGAAGACGGGTTGGTTCGACAATGAACACAGGGCTAGAGGAAACGATTCAGGTGTGGTAGAGGGTGGAAGAGGTTGAGCGGATTGGTTCTCTAGGGGTCAGTAAAAAATGCTATGCCGAAAATATTTGTGGCTCAGGCAAACAAAGTATATTATCGGAAACTTAACCGAAGAGAAAATGAGACTGCAAACCCTATGGCGAGATGTCAGATGGTGGTTTATATAATCATCACAAAATAGTTTTGATAAATCGTAGCGTCATACCTTGATTGGGTAAAGTTTTTGTTGTTAAGTTTATATCATCACTTTCTTGCATTTTTTGATGATTCAACACTAAAACCACATAACCCGTTTCCTTTTTACTTTGGACACTTAACAACAATGCTAATTTATTAATATGATGTTTATAATTAATCAATAGTATCCGACCTGGTATCAATTCTTTTAAAGCAAATTTTTGCAATATATTAGACTAGAATTACAAATGTAAATAATTTAAATTTATTATTAAATACCAGAATTAAAATCAAATGAAATACAAACCCAAATAGATTTACGATGTTCTAGATAATTTGACGCAGCATCGTAATATATTGCTAATTTTTGTAAATGTTCAGCAATATTTTTTGGTAAATTTTCCAATAGTTTTTCAGTATTTTCTAATTCTTTCTTTAATATAACAGCACGTGTACGATGCTCAACTTCACGGAAACTGTGCGATAACATACGTTCAACTGTTAATGATTCAACTCGTAATAAATTTAATAACATTCCATATGTTAGACGAAATTGGGATTGTAGTTTTTCTGGTTTTCCTAGAATAAAAAAGTTATTAAAGAACTTCCAAACAGATAGATAGATATATCTTGGGGTATAAAAAGTATTACACTTCGACCTTAAGGCCCATTATGCTTCCTCGTATTAAAAGTCTTTTCACTCGTTGATCACTAAAATAGGTTCTGAGTCTATGAAATGTATTCCGACTCTCTTCTTCGCTAAGATATCTGCTTTTTCATTTCCTTCGAAAATACTGTGGTGATTTCAGTTGCACACAAGGATTTTCGAGTAGCTTTACCTGGCCGAAAGAATATATACGTTCTGGTTTATGTAACCCCTACATAGGTTCTCACGGACGCAAACTAGTATGGCGTCGACTTCTGCCTGAAAGGCGATAGCGTATTTCCCCAAGTTAAGGCTAAAGATGTGAGATAACTCCGCAGACTCGAATTTAGAACGTAAAAACGCGGGTCTTATTTATCTCGAGCAAAATATTAATTGGTAAAAATACTGTGTCTTTCATGGGGTCACCTTTTCACAATTTCTTTGATAATAGATCAGAATTTCACAAAAAAAAAAGGGAGTTATGATCGGTAGAAATGTGTGAAATTATCCAGATTCTAAATCTAGCTTTTCTATGTTGCAATATATAACATACCTAGCATCATAGCTTTTAATTGTTCCATTGCTGGCACTTGTCCTTTACAGATAATAATCACAGTACCCTCATCATCATGGCCTCGACGTCCTGCACGTCCAGCCATTTGTATATATTCTGCAGGCCATAAATCACGCGTTTGTTTACCATCAAATTTTCGTACGGCATCAAATAACACAGTTTTCGTTGGCATATTAACACCCATTGCAAATGTTTCTGTTGCAAATAAAATCTAAACAAAAGCAAACATTTTAAGGAACGAATTTTTTTTTATGGCTAATAATTTACCTTTACTAATCCACTTTGGAATAACATTTCAACAATTTCTTTGAGAATTGGTAAAATTCCACTATGATGAACACCAATACCTTTCTCTAAACATTCTTGTAATTTTAGTACCTGTAATAAGCTGTTTTTTAGCTTATGCGAAAAATAACTTTTAACTAATTAAATCAAATACCTGTGGCAATTTTTGATCATCGGCTTTTAATCTTTTAATACACTTATTAAAAAAATGATGGACACGATGTTTTTCCGTTGCATCATTTAAGTCCATAGAACTTAATGCATCCGCATTTAAATCACAACGTTTTCGCGATAACGTAAATGCTACCAACGGTAACTTATCACCCCGTCTTAAATGATCGATTAAACCAATCCACATTGTTTTCTCTTGATTTTGTGTATATTGTTGTTTTTGATTTGCTGCATTACTTGATTTCGCAGATTTCGCTGCAACAGCCGCATCATACCTATAAAAAACAACTTCGGTGAGAGATTAAGACAATTCGCCGCCCTAGTCTGCTGCAAAGTTGCCGCCCCTTCTTTTAAGGTACATTTTCATGCTGACGTTCGACGTTGGTGTCGGGTCACGTGACCTGTTTGACGCCATCATCGAAAATAGAAGTTAGATTGAAACCAACTTTATGCTTGACGCCAATCGTTAATAATTAGAATTGATTTATTGTAAATTTACTATTTTCGTCCTATAGTGTCCTCCAAATAGATACTGCAACTCGAGCACGTGCATTGTTAGATAAATTAATTTAGAAAAATGAGATAATTTCACTGTCAAATTAGCTTGACACTCAAAACAAGTGCTAAGGCCAGAGCGTTAATGCCAAATAACGCATCGATGCTCGGGCGCCAACTCAGATCACGTAACTCAACCGATGCTCGACGCTGGCGTTGAAAATGTTCCCATCTATATAAGATTGTTAAGCGTTATATCTAGGGTAAACAATCAAAGTATGCCGTCCTAGACAGCTAGTTCTAGATTGCAAGAATTACTCACCCTTTCTTACTAAAATTTCCATCAGCATCAACAATCATAAATCGATCATTTTTAGTACTTCCGCCACATCCTGTATATAAATAATGTACAAGAGGTACAGGACGTTTTAGGGTACTAATCACATATACTTTACGTTGTTTTGTATACCCAACCCAACTGGCGAATTCAAAGGTATTTGGAACCGTAGCACTTAACATTACAATTGTTACGTGATCTGGTAATAATATTAATACTTCCTCCCAAACATGACCACGCTAAAATTCAATAATGATCCGATGAGAGGTTTTATGGAGAAAAAAACTAAACAGGCCAAAAATTTGGACTTACATCAGCATCGTTGATATAATGCACTTCATCAAAAATGACATATTCTAAATCTCTAGTAACATCACTGCCACAATACAGCATGGATCGTAAGATTTCTGTAGTCATTATTAAACAGGTTCCAGTGTCATTGATTTGAAAATCACCAGTGATTAAGCCAACATCATTAAATGTGTTCTTAAAATCACGATATTTTTGATTGGATAAAGCTTTTATTGGTGACGTGTATATTGTTCGAGTCATATGTTGTTGTGATAATGCTATTGCATACTCAGCAACCACAGTTTTACCCGCCGAAGTATGAGCGGCTACAAATACATTTGAATGTTCTTCTAATTTTAAAATTGCCTGAAATTTAACCAAGGTAATATACTATATTCTGGCAATTTTGTAGTATACTGAGGTGAAATCAACAACCTTTATTTCACCATTGTAAAATACCGATTTTTAGGAAAGGAACTGCGTGTAACTCTCAATTTGAAAAAGGGGTTCTAGTTAATTTTGTTAAAGGGGTCTTAGAGTATGTTGTATTTATTTCAAGCCTTTCTGAAGAAAAGTTCCCATTAGCATTACTCGTTGTGAATTTCAACTTTCAGTTTAAATATTTAAGCAAGCAAATATTTAAGCAACAATAAATTAAATTCACGGAAAATAGGACGAATAATACTTCGACAGTCTTCAGGGTCTCTATATAAAAAATAACAAAATGTTCCATTCAAGGGGGAATTAAGACAATTCGCCGCCCTAGGTAGCTGCAAAATTTCCGCTACCCCCCCCCCTCCCGTCTTAAGGTACATTTTCATGCTGACATTAGCTCGACGCTGTATTTTCGACACACAAAAAAGCGCTGATACCAGAGAGTTGACCCCAAAAAACGGCATCGAGTTCATCTAGTTTTTTGAACGTATATAAGATTAAAGATAAGGTAAGGGCAATAAGGTACAAAAAATTCTATTTTTGATCATCCTAGTAGCGTTATATGTAGTGTAAACGATGCAAATTTCCCGCCTTAGGTAGCTGCCTACCTTACCTATACGGTAAATCCGCCACTGGTTACATTACATTATTTAAGCAACTTTCGATTGTAGCGGGCTATGCTCATGAAAACTTTTGTTTATCTAGACCTTAACATTTACAAGTTTCAGCAAATTTATGAAAATTACTTTTTCAAAAAGATAGTTAAATTTTCTTTAAAATAATAGTATTTACTAATTTTCAAACTGAGAACTACATCAAAAACTATAACATTAAGTAAGATCAATAAAATTATTCATATAATTTGAAAGTAGTTTCTATAATTTATTTATCTTAGTGGATCAATTTTGTAGCGATATACCTGTTTCTGGAATGTATCTAATTCAAAATTATATTTATGCGCCATATGGGGTATTTTTTCATGAAAATCGGTAACTGGTTTATTGACATCAATCATTTCAGCCCATTGTGAATGTCTTTGACTCGATAATTGTGACGACGATTCAGTTATTTTTAATACAGGAATTGAACTTTCTTCAGGTATAACATTTTTATCATCAATATTGAAATTGAATAGAGAATCAGTAGGTTTCGTTGATGTATTATCGACATTTTGATTATTGTCGGACCATAAACCTAAATAAATCAAATTTTAAATTAAGACATCTATTATGCTATGTATGTCACACGAATCAGGGCCAATGCTTATCGTGATTGAAGAACGTTTAACTGTGTGATTTTTCATAGTAATAATTCTGGTAGTTGGCGAAAATAATGGGAAAGTGCGAGAATGTCTGAAACTTATTATTTTTAAAACAAAAATTGTGAATTTTCATAATAAATGGATTACCTAGTACATCATTCTCTTCTTGAACAACAGATAGTAAATTTACAACCGACACTTCCAGTGATTCTTCATGTTCGGTTTGTGGTTGCTGCGGAACAGGGTCAGGTGGTGAATCTGTCACTAAAGTACATCCATCTTCACGAAATTGCAAACCTCGTGAAAATCCGGGTGGTATAGTTAATAAATCTGTTTATAAGAATAAATCAAATATCATTCGTTTATATCGTTATTTTGGGTTCGAAATCGCAAATAATATTTTACCTTTACTTAAATCGATTTGTTCTTGTAATGGTATATCTGAAATTGGATCAGGAAAACCACCAGGCCAAAATGGATAATTCCCTGCATTGCCTCTAGTTTGTTCAATTATTGGGCCCGGTGCGCGATTTAGTGAAGTTGAATTTTTAGGTGTTAGACCAACTTCATCTACAGTAACTTCTCGGAATTCAATTATTTTTCCTGTGAAGGGATGCCGTTGAACCTAAATTAAATATATAAAAGATGACCATTCAATTCCTAGCCGATTTTAAGGATTTATACCTACCTTTAATGTAGTTGCTAACGGAGAATTTTCGTAAAAGAATAAATCATTAACATCCGGTTCTCGAGGCCAAAATGATTGGCAACGTTCATAATCGTGTATTGGCAGTCGATCAGGATGTAATAAATATTCTTTTAATTGATCCTTTAAATCTGGTAAAATAGGGGGTGCGCCGAAAGGCAACTAAAATGTTTCAATTATATATTTAGTAATCATAAAAGAACAAATATTAAAAATCCAGTCGTAAATGATGTAAGTCCAATTAATACAGAATAAGCAGATTCTTAAATTAGAATTACATCATTTGAAAACCAAATTTTTCGAAGTTATTAAGGATATATACATTATTTTCTATCACCATTTTCCAAGTGTTTTAAACGCCGAAAAAAAAACTTGCTTCTATGGTCTTAAAATTTTAAGGGTGTGTGGTTTTCCAACAAATATTTGAATTTTAACAAAATTTTATAATATTTCTTGTTAAGTTTTTGACAAATGTTTACAAGAAAAGTTTTAAGATTGAGGTTAAAACTTCAACCCTTCATATCCCAGTTTTAAACAAAATTGCAAACTTAGATTCCCTTAATTTACCTCCCAGGTCTTTTTTGCATAAAATATAATTAATTTCTTTACGAGAGGTCATATGTTTTATAATTATTCTACTATTTCATTCTACTAAAGTAGAAAAGTATTATTTGAATTTTGTATTCCCCGCTGTTCGTACCGACTATTCAAAAAAGCTACGGGGGCCTCGTATACAGATTTAAATAAAATTATAGCCAAGTATCTCCAATGAAATTACACTTTTGGCTCTTATCTTTCACAAATTATGCGTCCAAAAACAATTTAATATTATTCATCTGATTTATCTTTGTAGACAAATTTTTCGATTAGGTGACAGCAGGCGAATAATACAACTGCCTTCCCGAATGGTCGTCTGTATTAATATACTAATCTTCTAAATTCTTAATATTTGATTGCTTTTGGAAGGTTTTAAAAAAATAAAAAATGTCCATGAAAAGCTTAGTACAAAATTTAACTAGGTATTACTTAAAAAATTATTTAAAATTTTCCTTTCATCTAATTTTGTCAAAATCAAATTTTTAGGTTAACTCTTGCTAGCGGAAAACAACATTTGACTTCCAATAAAAATATTCATACCAATTCATCACCACTTTATTTTAAAATATCACAAATATTATAGTAAGTTTATTCGATAGCAATAAATGAAAAGAGAATTTAACTCGAATGTTATATATTTTAGTGCTGAACCCTTAAAAAAGAAGAAACGATTAGATCCAGCAATTATAAAGGCAAGAGAAGAAAGAAAGAAGAAGAAAATTGAAAAACAAATTCGTCGATTAGAAAAAAATGCTAGACAACTGAAACCTATCGATGAACTAGAAGTTCCGATTTACTTAGTCGATAACGAAAAGTAAGTTTTTTTAGCTGTCTTAGAGTAGGCAACGCTAAACATTAATTCATAGCGACATTAATAAAAATTACAAAAATGTTATTCATTTTTTATTTAGACAACATACTCGACAGCTATCTCCGCTATCCGCAGAAGTTTTAGAACAGAGAGTTTTGTTAGAAAAGCAATGGGCTCGCTACAAACGAGAACAACATTTAAAAGATATACAAATGTATGATCGTATTATGCAATCACAACAAAAAGCTTTAGATGAATTACGAAAAGAGTCTGAAGAACTTTATCAAGAAGCCATACAGGTTCAAAAATGCTTTTAAATTAAAAAATATTGAATTGTGTTTTATTTATAATTTTTTCTTGTACACAGATGGATTTAACTTTATCGCCGTATACAACAAAAGGTCCAGTTCGTACCCCACCAATTAAGTCATATGAAAGTCCTGATGGCGAATATATTGATATTTCCAAAAAATGGGATTAATTCGGAGATTATATGTCGTTTGTTGATTAGTATACTAGTGATTTCATTTTAAAATTTGTTTTTCAATGTAAATAAAACGGAAAATTAGCTGCTGATAGTTTATTTTTGTAAATTTTAAGTTTTATCCTTCATATTTTTTAGCTATTTATCTGTATGAATTATATCCTTTAGAAACAATTCATGGAACAACAATGTAGTTTTAAATTGACGCCAATGCTGAAATATTTTTAAATAATAAATATAGGTTATGTTCCAATTACGGTGAACCAACCAACCAGTGAACAGACTACATATTCGACCACGTGGCATTTTTAAAATATACGTTCAAATTTTTGGACGATCTGTTTCAATTTCTCCATAAATATATTCTTTTTATTTGTAAAACGTTGACCAAACAAGATATTTATGGAACAGTGGAGACGTTATTTGCTCCACTTGAGCATCCATATACACTACAAAAATAAAATGTCCTCTCTTTCGTTTTTCTTGGCGAAAACCACTTTTAATAAAAAAAGATGAGTTTCATTAACTAAATAATAGTTTTTGTTTCTGTTAACAACAAAACCTCATTACTGCATATGTAACTATCATAATCTGATAACTATGTATCTAATTCTTGCCACCAGATGGCATAGTCCTATGGAACATAAACCAATACTTGTGTCTCAAGTATGCTTAACCCAAAATGTAAGGATTTTTGATCCCAAAGGAACTTAAATTTTGAAGGGTAAACATTCTTATATAAAATTTTAATAAACTTAGCTCCAAGTGTCAGCATTACCAATACTGCCATATCCAAAATGAACCGGGATTGACAGTAAAAAGAAATATAGGGATAATTTGATGGATTAACAGCATTTATGGGAATATAGTATTTAGGAACTGTACTCAGATATATATTCCTAGTATATAAATAATTCTTTAATATTACAGTTATCAATATAATACAGTACAAAAAATAGAAATTCAATCACATTTATACATGATATTAAAAATATCTCTAAATACGTTAACAAAATAGCAATTTATAAATGATAATTAAAGTTTATTATCCATTTATATCAAAAGTTTGGCCAATGTAGTCTCTTTCACAATCTCCATTTACAATAAAATTTGCTGGAGGCAGTCCTAGGTGTATTTCCCAATAGCTGAATATCATTAGCATATTCAGATATTTGTAGATATATAGTCGAATTATGCCGATTCCATTCGGTTTTCGAAGCAATGTATAGAACAAAAGTATTTTTATGACGAACCACTTTTATTCAAGATGTTTTTCGACAATCAAATGGATTCGCGGCACAAATCGACTGCAAAACTTTTGAAAAAGAACATCACTTTATCTTAGCAGTTGTAAATACCAATTACGCAGAAGTTAGCAGTTCAGTACAGCATTGCTTTGATCACTTCAAAACGTAAAGAATATAGCTCTGGTGCTACCTCTCGCTATTTGTTTTCTAACAAAGAATGTGAAAGGCGTTCTATTGGATGCGTTTAGCGGATAAAATAGCTTGACAGCGCTTGCGAGGGGTACGTGAGATATCGGCCACGACACAGCTGAGGGTTTTAGCCAGTA
The DNA here is from genome assembly GCA_963920215.1 of Nineta flava. Classification (NCBI taxonomy): domain Eukaryota; kingdom Metazoa; phylum Arthropoda; class Insecta; order Neuroptera; family Chrysopidae; genus Nineta; species Nineta flava. Next base: position 118,388,165 of record OY986040.1, read on the forward strand.
TTTTCTTCATTTTGCTGTAAAATTCGAAGTTAGTTTATAAATTTAATGAATTGATATTTTTTATTGAAATTGTTGGATATTTATATTCAAAAGAAAAATAAAATAATAATCAATATCTAGTTTATTTTAATAATGCGCACTCAATGACCGCCATTTTGCTTTCAAGCCCTTTGATCCGCTAAGCACACCAATTGACTTTCACCTAACGTGAAAACGTACCGTTTAGTTTTAATCAAATCATCTTTTATAAATTACTTTACAATCTAAAAACAAGCAGGACAACAGTATTGCTTAGTAAGTGTTCCCTTACTTCAATCGACAAATAAAATATAAATCGTATTACGACAGTTCAATTTTCAGGTCTCCATTAATGTTTGAAACACCAGTGCCATAAGTGACTGAAACAATTACTAAGCGATCGGTAAACATTAAATTTGTGTAAAAATAAAAAAACTTACTAATTACTACAAGATTATCATAAAATAATATACTCTTGTTTACAAATTGGACAATTATTTGACGTTTTCAAACATTGTCGTAAGCAATCTGCATGAAACAAATGATGGCACGGTGTAATTCGTGCTAATTTCATGGGACTTAAACATACCGCACAAATGTCATCAAAACCATTTAATTCCTCACTAGTTGCATGTCTAAATGGCACTAATGCTTTTTGTTCTTGCCTTAAGTCATTCAATGCAAAAATATTTAGATGTTTGTACCGTAAATATGTATTGAAATATAAAGCCATTAATATAATTCTATATTTGCCGTATAATAAAGCAACCGGTAAAACAAATATTGCCGTTAATGCCATTGTAAAGGCTTGTAAAAATACGGGTGTATATAAACCCTCTAATGATTCTAAATAATCTAATTGTAAATATTGTATCGCAGATTTGAATATATCTGTGAATACTTTCTCTGTAGACATGTAAAAGATCCAAGTGATGATTGTGTACCATGTTGATGGTTGATAATTTTCTAATTTTTGTTCTAAACCGAATACTAATAACATAAATATAACGGTTATGATAAATGTAACAGCTTTTGTAAATTCTAAAACAATTTTTGTTGTAGTCATTGCTAAATGTTTAACATTTGATGCCTTTGTAATATGCACATATGGTGACCAGTCTTCTTTTTCGATTAATTCTTTAATATAACATGTACAATATGATATCACGTTATAAAACATTAATGAGTATAAAGATGTTACATGTCCGGCTGCTTTTGATGGTGGGTATGTGTTTAATAATGCATCGGCTAATATGAAAAATGTTATCTGAAAAATAAAAGAAGTTCAATTTATTTCTATAATTAAAAATCCCGCTACAAATTAATGATGTATGAGATGTAAATTCCGTTAGTCTAGGGTGCGCAGAAAACGATTGCGCATTATCAATATTTGAATACTATTCGTGAATGTATATAATTGCCTATATGTATGTATGTACACTCGATTACCTTAATTTGTTATCAATATGGCGTCAACTGGCTACAGTATGTAAATTTTAGCTTAATTCAATAAATTAAAATGAGATGTGTAATGTAGCCAGTTGACGCCATATTGATGACAAGTTAAGGTAATTGAGTGTACATATAGACAATGATCGTGTTCAGAACAACTAAGTCCTTCGTAAATTACGAAGTATATATCTAACTTAGTTTTTTGCCAGGACACTTGACGGATACTAAGCAACTAAGATGGAGACGCCATTTTGCTTGATGAATGCTGCCAGATTGGGGGATTTTAAATTTATTGGATTTGATAAAGTCTAGTGGAAAATCTAGGTGATTTATTCTTGGTATTGTCGTTTTTTAAAATGTTTGTGTTCAAGTTGAATATAACAAATCAAAATACAAAATGTTTATTTATACTAGATATAGATCCAATCTTTTTAAATCCATTACTTTAGGGGATAATATCTCAATTTGATAGCATTGCTGACTTAAGTTAGTAAGTGTGTCATGAGAGAAACACGCCTGATAGATAGATAGATTGTAGAGGCTGCCCTGAACGGGCTACACTTCGACCATAAGGTCCATTGTGATGCCCAAGGATGTGAGGATGTGAGTGGAGTGGAAGGAATCTTTGTGTATAGACTTGGGATTGTAGGATATGTGGCTGCAGCCGACTATGATAAGAACTATGCCGATATTCATCTGGAATTCGTGAAGGAAACTGCAAAAACCTTCTCAAGCATAGCCGGTTACTTCGTTCTTGTCCATACGCCGACAGTTTAGTCAGTTAGCACCTTTATTTTTTTTTCTTTATAATTGACAAACTGCCAATGTCGGGATTCGAACCCATAACCTCCCAGTTTCTAAGTAGGCATACTGCGCAGACATTAGACCGCTCGGCCACTTGGACTGGTTAAAACACGCCTGAACTTATATGCTCAGAAGTAAAATTTTCTTAGACTGGCTGAGTTAATTTACAAGGGACTTTGTTTTTCTGAATACGACCAATAGGTTCAAATTTTGATATTTTATATATTGAAAAATCAGATTCAAAATTTATTAATTAATCTTTACTTTCTTCTATTACACCAATTCTATTAATATGAATAAATAATATCATTACCTGATTAATTAAAGTAAATAAATTTTGCATTCGGAAAAATGCACGCTCTGTTCGGTCAATTGGTGCATACAGCATACGAATTACATTTAAAAATGGACCCCACATGACTTGTCCCAATTCTGTAACAAATATCAATAAATTTTCTTTTATAATTTTCCACTTGAATAGATAAAAAGATAATTATAATGTCAATTGTTAGATAAGTTATGTCAAATCTATGCTTTTTTTAATTAAGACGTATTTTGATTGACATAATTGATTAAAAATATTTTTTATATCTATATATAGGAAACACAGGATATTTTTTAAGGGATATACAGATTTCCGAGTGTAAAAAGTACCGTATATTTGTAAGTATACACTTTAATATACAAAGATTTATGGCTTTTGGCTCTTGCTAATAGGACAATCAAAGTTTGGGTATCTCTTGCAAAAGTGTTAGGTTTTATAATAATTATAAATTTACTTTTTGGTATGTCTTTACTATAGACCACAAAAGTAGCGCTCATTTTTCCAAATTTTATTGCTGATTTGTGCATTATTCATTCGGTTTTTGGGAAAATGTTTCGAATGAAAGTTGTTAGTATATTTATTGTAAACAACTTTTATCTGAAACATTTTTTCGAAAACCGGATGCATAGAGCACAAATCAAGTATAAAAATTTGAAAAAAGAAAGATATTTTTCTGGCCATGTGTACCTATATTAAAGTATGTCCCAGCATTATTTACCTCTTAGCATTTACAAAATTAGGTTCATTTATAAACTTAAAAATTTACTCCCTTTAAATCACTGTTAACTTTGACACAAAAATTGAAGAGGCCATTTTTATTCAAAATTCAATTTAATTTATTTTTGTTGATGGTAATGTCTTTTATTCATACACTAAACAATCCCTAGTGCCCCACTTACTACCCTTTAGTTCGGGGCCACCATTTACTAAAATTGATTTTGAGTTTTCATTCTTTAGAATAAAAATTGTTAATTATAAAAATACTAACAACTTTTACTCGAAACATTTTTTCGAAAATCGAATGGAATCAGTACAAATCAACTGTAAAATTTTGAAAAAAGGACGCCACTTTTTCTAATCGATTAACATATTTAAAGTCTCTCGACTAACATAAAGCTAAACTTAAGAAGCCCAAATGCTGCTATCCGATGTTGGTTCGTTTTCTAGTTATGGTCAGTGGCGGATTATCCATAAGGCAAACTAGGCACGTGCCTAGGGGCGCGAGGTTACAACAGAGGTTACAAATAATACCTAAAGTCCTCCCACAGAGTAAGTCGCCGTCGGGATCCGTCGGAAATTTTCGGTTTGTAATGATAATGCGTAGTAACGGCGTGAGATTAAATTCGTTTTCTAAGAGGGGGGGGGGGGATAAAACCCTAAGAAATAAAGAGCTTGAAACAATTTCCCCAACGTTGACATAGCCTTAAGAATGTGCGTATCGATGCCAGTCAGCAATTGCAGTGGTGTGCGAAGTTTTTCTTGTCTAAAGAGAGTGAAAAATCATTTTCGTTCAACCATGACCGATAAAAGATTAAATTTGCTAGCGATACTTAACATTGAATCAAACTTATTGCTATCTTTAAACTATGATGATGTTATTGACAATTTCGCAAGACAAAAATGTGGACGAAGAAAATTTTAACATATGCGATTGGATAAATAATTCTTTTGTAACAACCTAACAACTTGAAACAATTTTATTCATAGTTTTATTGTTTTTATATGTAAAATATTAAATCGTAAGTTTGTACTTAATGATTAAAAACAATCGGTTAGCAATTGTTTATGGTATTCACAATAACTAAACATACATAGTATCTATTTCCTGGAAGAAAAGAAAAGCACAGAGACCACGAATTTCCAAGTTCTATCCTTCTTGATTTCTTCACTCTCATCACGTAGTTAAATTTTATAATATAATATACTTTTCCAGTGGCTTCGACCGCGTGACATGTATATTTCCCGGGATTAAAGTATCCTATGTGTTAATTCAGGGTATAAGCTACCTTCATACAAATTTCTTTAAAATCCGTTAAGTAGTTTTTGCGTGAAAGAGTAACAAACATTCATCCATTCATCCTCACCATCTTTCGCGTTTATAATATTAGTAAGTTGGCAACTAGGGGGGCACTGATGAGGTGCCAGCCTAGGGCGCTGTAGACATTTAATCCGCCTCTGGTTATGGCGTCGTTAAGTTTTCGATTCTAGAAAATGCGATTTTAAAGGGTGATAACAGATCCCCTAAATATTCTACATTTTGATAACTTTATACTTCGAAAACACCCTGTTTGTTATCATTTCCTTAAATTTTATAATTATAATTTCTGTATTAAAATTAAGTATTAATTTATATACAAATATAAAATATCAAATAACTTCCGTCATTCCATATCATTAGAATCTACAACAAATGTAACTAAAACCTAAGTTACTTTTTTATCGACGGAAGAAGGAGGTACTCAATTCAACCTGTATATTTTTTTTTAAATGTATGATCACGCATACCTTTTTACAGAGTAGCCCGATTTTGATTTTTTTTTTGTTGGATAGGGTATACTTTGAAGTTGGTCCCATATAAATTTTTGAAAAAAAAAATTCAAATTTTAGCCACAAAAAAATAAAAAATAAGACTTCCCAGCGCTTCCACTAAAGAAAAATATCATAAATATCATATTATACGTTCTGTGTGTAAACCCTATTTGATAGCACTCAATATCTTTGCGCAGTTTGAATGTTTTTTTAATCGACGAAAAAAACGAAGGAGGTTCCCAAGTCAACCCCTATATTTTTTTTATGTATGACCATGAATAACTTTTTACAGAGTAGTCCGCTTTCGATAATTCTTTTTTTTTTAAAATTATTGTTGATATCAGCATCATCAATCTCATTCTCGTTTTTTTTTTTGGATTAAACCCTTTTTTTTAATGATTTGGATTTCCAATATTGAATAAATTGAATTTCTTTCATATGCTATTTTTTGTGCGGAAGTAAATCTTATCGTATTGATTTATTCATCTTATCAAAGCTGTCCTCCTACATTTGAGATGAGCTTTTTAATAATCACATGGTAGTGAACAGGAATTTTGTATAAAAAGTCTTGTAACTGGAGCATAATCATTCATTAGTTTATTCAGTTTTCTATTCTAAACATCATTATCAGGTAAAGTTAAACTATTATATATACTTTTTGTTATATTTGAATGTAATTGATTATAAGGATCTTTAGTGCGTTTTTATCCATGGTCTGGTTAAGCAACCACTTTGTGCTGATTCCATTAAGTTTTCAAAAAAATATTTCATTCCATAAATTTTTTCGAAAGCAGAATGAATTCACCACAAAACAACTGTAAAATTACCCCACTTTTGCGGAGTTGATAGTATATACGTACATGACCACAAAAGTAGCGTTCTTTTTTCAAAATTAATTTGTTTTTAACAACTTTTATTCGAAACCATTTTCAAAAAACTGAATGAATAATTTTTTTTACATCAAATGCTTGATATGAAAAGTCATGCACATCTAGGGATGGAGATCGAACCCACGACCTCTGGCATTCTAGACCGATGCTCTACCAACTGAGCTACCTTAGATGTTATGGCAGTGCTATGCATATGATCTATATCACTATCCTTTTTGATAGTAATTAATAATACCATCTGAGGTAGTTCAGTTGATAGAGCATCGGTCTAGAATGCCAGAGGTCGTGGGTTCGATCCCCATCCCTAGATGTGTATGATTTTTCATATCAAGCATTTGATGTCAAAAAATGGTATCAATGTTCAGACATATTGCTTAAGTTTCAAATGAAGCAAACGCTAGTCGCTTCCGTTGGTATAATATAACCGAAAGGCAACCATACCAACAGTGGAAATAAACAGACACTAGTTTACAAAAACAATTTAATGAATGAACAACGTACAAATCGATTTTTTTATAACATTTTATTACCGGCTACATTTACCGATTTACCAAGAAATATGCATGAACGTTTACTATTTGGAAAATCTCATTTATGGTTTGGATCTCTTGCTAGGGTACTGCATTTCTGTCCTAACTTTGTTGCCAAGATCAAATCGGACAATGAATATATTATAAATGTAATTATTATCAGATTGATTGGTTTAGAGTGATTTACGGTGACCATAGATAAATAGAGGCTGCCCTGGACGGGCTACACTTCGACCATAAGATCCACGGTGACCATTATCAGAGACAGGATTTTAAGGATCTTTAGTGGATTGGGACTTAACTTACCTTGTAATGTTTTAAGTAGTTTTTTAATATGTGTAATTGCAGTCGTTGAAACTGGATTACATATCTCTTTTGCTGTGACCAATAATGGAGCGGCTACACAACTGTAATTGTTTAACCAACTACAAAATGCGAGTAACATTGGCATACCCATAAAACTGTTGTGCCCCACATATGGCATTAATAATACTACTGATAACAGACATACTGTAACAAAAAAAAAAAACAATTGATTTAATTCTGACTGACTAAATCAAAAATAGGAAATCAAAACAAATTATTGTGAGGCAAACACTTTAATTGTTATAGTAAAACAAAATTTTTTTATTTAGCATCATCACTTATATTTTTTAGATAATTGTTGTCGATCATTTCAACCTGCAACAGTTATTTTCAAAACAATGGTCAAACAAAATAACTGTACAGTTGAAACGATCGTCAACAATTATCTTTACGAAATAAACACTTTTTCTTAAGCTCATATAGTTATTTGCACGTTACCAAAACCCAAACGAGCGGTTTTTAAATTTTGTCTGTCAGTCCATTTGTTTGTCCGGGCTAATCTACGAAACGGCTGAATCAATTTTTACGGGACATTCAGAGAGTAATCTAGACCTACTTGCGTAAAAATTAAAAAATCTGTTAAATTAGGGGATATGCGGACGGACGGGTCACGCGCGGCTTGAAATAGTTAATAATAAATAAAGAAATATATACTTTAGTGTTTTTGGAAAATCAACCCCTAATAAGGGGGTGAATTAGGCGGTGAAAGTTTGTTTTGGTGGTCCGCATTTTTTTTTTAAGTTAGTGACATGGAAATTGGTATTTCGGTTATTAATAATAAAAAAGAAATATGTGTTTCAGTGTTTTAGAAAAATCAACCCCTAAGGGGGTGAAATAGAGGCTGACAGTTTGTATGAGGATCTCATTTTTTTTTTTAAATGAGATACATGAAACTTTCTATTTAGACTATTATTCAAAAATATAAAAAAACGTGCTTAGCGTTTTAAGAAATTCAACTCCTTAGAGTACGTGTTACAGGATATTAGAATTTGTGTTGAGGTTCCGTTTGAGTTTTGAAGAGATAGTTACACAGGCTATTAATAACAAATAAATAAATACGTGTTTCAGATTAATTCAAGGTCGTTACAATTGCAATTTTCGCGGTGAAGCTGCGATAGGTACTTACTGCAGCTAGTCTAAAAAATATAGCTAAATAAAATCTTTTTAAATTATTTTAAAGGACTTCCACAAGTGACTGTTTGAACAAAAGATAAAAAAATCCATGCTATACTAAACATTAATAGTTTTCACGGTACACTTATTGTCCATAAGTATAACTTTCACTTGACCGATTTTTAATTTAATTAAAATAAAGAACAATAATGATTTTGCTCCGTACACTTTGAGCTTAAAATTGATAAACATACCTATCTAATTTTCGAATATGTAAATTTTAACAACAATAATTCACTAAATTAATTTCACAATTATTATATTAATAAAATATAATATTTCGTAATATTTACAGAAAAAATAAACTGTTTTTTTTTTAAACCTATTTTCATTTCGAAATGAAAAGAAACTAATTACATTTTATTATACTGCTTGAAAACAAATCATTTTATTATACGTTCGAAAACTGTACACTCGAATTACGAAAAATTTGTACCGATCTAAAATATGTTTGTGATTTGAAGCTCCTACATTTTTTTCAGTTTGGTGTATATAAAAATCTATTATGTCAAAATTAGATATTGATAAATTTTGATATGTAAGTATCGTATAGTAAAATCGGAGTTTTTATAATTTTCTGTATAGTAGGTTTATTTTTTTGTTATTGAGAGTGTATTCAGACGTGTAGATACCTATATGCTTGTACACTTGGATAAAAAAAATTAATATTATTGTTGTATTTGTTGGCTACATCAATGATATTTTCTGATATCACGCCACTCAATTTAGAAATTTAGCCAAGAAATTTATAAATATTTAAATACAAAGTATGTCTGTTATTGTGTACAATATCTTCGAAAAATATCGTGTCCTAATTTTGTAAAATTATTACAAGTGAAAATAACAACCAACTAAGTTAATTGCCCGGTTTATGAAAAAAAGTTTCAAACAAAAGTTGTTTATTTAAAAAGAAAAAGTAACGTTTTTTGTCTTTTTGTTCTATCTATTTCGAATTCTAAGATTTTAACCCTCCTGGCGGGGGAAGCGTTCCAATTTTACCTATTCACGAAATTAACCTTACTTTTTAGCTCTAGAGTACAGTCACAAAATTTTAGCTCTTTTCGTTTTTGATTAATCTTGTTGAAGGACGGACTCGTCCTTCATTAGGTCATTTTATGAACACCTATACCAAAAATTTTGTCTACGATAAATATTTTTAACCATACCAAGGTTGGGACTAAACTTAATAATTATATCCTTGTATATATCACATATATACCGAGTATAATAACAAGAAAAGTAACAACTAACAGAGTTCATTGTTTAAATACCCTATATATATTGAGTTATTTAATCATTGCACTTTTCCTCACGCACAAATGTGTAAAAATATGACCTCAAGATACTATATACGTATTATGTTTCTGTAATCTGCAGTAATTACAGATGTTGAGCTGAAATTGTGTCAAAAGTATGTTTATGCAATAAAGTTTTGAACAAAAGTTGTTTGTTAAAAATAAAAGAACATTTTTTGTATTGACACTTTTCTTCTATCTCTTATGGTTTTAAAGATAGATACTTTTGGCTCGACAGGGAAGATGCATGGTTCAATTTTGGTCATTCAATAACTCGATATCACTTTGCTTCAGAATTTTTAGCTCGTTATTTCGTTTCGTTTTTGAGTTGAAATATTATGTTAAGGAGCGGAAAGGTGGGCTTACGGAATTGGGCTATATTTTTCTCCTATCAACATTTCTATTATAAACTTGGGACTAAACTTATTCCACACCCTTTTGTATATTATTTTATCAATATTTTCAAACGGATAAAAAAACTGATACGGTCCAAAGCGTAACGAAATGTGACTTTTTATCATTATGCTATTTTAAAATTTTTAATGAATTAAAAAGTTACGTAACAAAAAATAAGTAGAATAGGGGGGAGGGGGTGTTGCGTAGTAATATATTGTTCAAGTGAATATCATAAGTCATTAATTGTGCATAATTTACAAGGACAACTAAAAATAGAAAGGCGTAGTTCCGATCCATGCCGTAGATTTTTTCGTGAAAACGTACTGCACATGATCCGTAGACGTTTGGACTGTCGTTGGCCGCTGTAAGCCCGATGGGCCAGCTACGTAATCACTCTGCGCCGTTTTTTCATTTCTGTAGCATTCGCTTTCGTTTGGCACGCGTTATATGAGATCAAATCTTCAATTTTATTTTTAGACTTCATACCGATTTTCACTTATATTACGGCGAATATTTTTATTGTCTCACGTTGCTTCCTAGTAGTTCTAAGCAAGCTCCCCACAATGGCAACAGAATCAACGACCTAGCTAAACGCGTTTTTGCGCTACACTAATTTATAATTTTACAATAAGCAAATTCGATACCATTTATGCGCATGCGCCTACATTGATATGATGACCTCCTAGGCAAAACAAATACAGCGGCGACAAATACGTAAAGACATATTCTATCTGTTGTGGGCTCAACGATTATAAATGCATTAGTAGTCTCGATTAGCGATTGAAATCTTATTTCGTTTTCGTCATACAAGAATGTTCAATCGATTACCAGTATAATGAGCGAATAGACGTTTTCATGTCAAAATTAGAAAAATTCTTTGCGCGTACGTTTCCTGACTTATGTCATCAATTAATCGAATATGAATTTTAGCAAAATCGGGTGCCAAAAAGTTTGGACACGGCATAATAAATCGTTTCAGGTGGTTCTAACTAAAAATTTACAAACGGTAACCCCTAGTAATATTCCCCGAGGAATAGAATGCGTTAATCAGATTACGGGTCCGATGGACCCACAAGGGCGAACCAGGTCTATCTTTTCTAAATTTTAAATGGAACCCCATATATTTTATTGCATATTCGTATTCTACGGAAAAAAATTCGTATCTTTTGTACGAAAATTTTTTCTTAAAAGTATTTTGTTCTCTCGCTAGAAGGCGTTTTATTCGCAGAATTTTTGGCAAAATTCTACGAATGAATGAAATATAATAGAATTTATTGAATAGTAAATTTCGATTTTAAATAAACTTTATTTAATACTTCGATTTTAATAAATTTATTATTATAAATAATAATAAATTTTGTAATAATAATTTTGTTATAATAATAAAGCACTTTTAAGAAAAAGTTTTCCTTCAAAAGATACGTGTATTGTTTTTCGTAGAATACGAATATTCAATTAAAAAAATATGGGTTTCCATTAAAAATTTCAAAGTTAGACTCTGCTTCACCCTTATGGGTCCATCGAACCCGAAATCTGATTAGCGCATTCGATTCCTTGGGAAAAATTACAGAGGTAACCGTTTGAAATTTTTTATTTAAAACCACCTGAAACGTTTTATTATGTCGTGTCCAAACTTTTTGAACACCCGATAATCTATTGCGTTTAGGCAAGTAGATGTCATTTAAATAACAGTTCGATAACGATAATTCGTTTAGACATTCTTGACTGTTAATATTTCATTTTCGGATTGAGTTTGTTTGTTTGCAAAGAAATTCGAAAACTTCCTCCTTACACACTCTGTATTTATGTCGATAAACAATACGCAGATGTAAATTACTTATTGACAGATCCGTTAAGCAATTATTACTTTGTTGTTTGATTGTCGAAGAAACAGCGTAATAAAGTGTTAAATTATGAAAGCCAACTTTCAATTGCTTTGAAGTAAACAAACAGGCACCTAATAATTTATTTTGAAACATTCCAAAAATAAAAATCAGTTATTTTATTTTGAACATTGCAGTTTTAGCGGATACCTCTATATGTATTTCAACGACAAAACATTTTTTTACATATAAATTTTAATTTTATATTTTTAAATTTTATTGACCTAAATTACAACGTTATTAATTCCAAAATAAAAACAAAAATATAAATTAAAAAAATTCAATAAATTAAACACCGTTTTGACTTTATTTCACAATCGACCATGAAAACGAGTTGCGAATTAGGCCATTGACCAAAGACATTGACCGATGTAACAACAACACAACACAAAGAAAATAACACGAGAATAGATGTGGGGGGAATGGTAACGCGACCTCATTTTAATGTCGCGAGTTGTGATGTTAAAACAATCGGTTTATTTTATTATCTTGGACATAAAAAGGTTGAAATTTTTCATCTATTATTATTTGTGTATATAGTTAAACGTCACAATACTATACAAATGTCAATTTCCATTACGGTTACGAAGACATAGGTATGAAAGAATACGCGTATAGACTATATAGACCAAACATGTCATTGAATTTTATTAATTAATATTGATACGAAAAAATTAACTCATCCAACAGGTATCGAACCCTGGATATCCGGATTTTTACGCTCAATGTGCTTTCCGTTACACCGCGGATGATATAGCTAGATGAGTTAATTTTTTCATATCATTGACAGTATTTGAATTCAACATTTACTTATTATTCCCACGTATTATTATATATGTGTTTACTTAAACATCACAGTACTATACCAATTTCCATTACGGTTATGAAGACATAAGTATTAAAGAACAAGCGTATACTATACATACTAACATGCCATTGAATTTTATTAATATTGATATGAAAAAATAGAATGTGATTTAAAATGTTAATAACAAAGTTTGTTGATGGATACGAATAGTATCCTGGCGACACATGTATTACACATAAAGGCGACTAGATATTGAAAAGCAAGATCCAATCTAGTACACGCAGTACATTCCCAATTAAGTTTAATTATAGATTTTTCCGAATACCCTTAGAAGTTGTTTGTTTTTATGCGATAAACATATTTTGTATTTAAAGATGTTCTTTACCTCGCACTGTTTATCCGGTGTAAACTGCATCAAAATCGGTTAAACCATTTTAACGTGATGCAAAAACAAACAGACAAAAAATTTTTAAATCACTTTTTTGGCATCTTTCGTCATTTAAGCAAGTTTCATATTGTTTTGAAAATATTTTCCATGTACAGAATTGACCCTGTCTACAATTTATATTAAGTATAGATTCATTATATTTAAAGCGCGGAATAAAATAGTGCCAAAATTTCATATTATTTGGAAAAAAACTTTTGTTAGTTATAAAACATCATTTTTTTTTACCTGTTTGAGCAATTTTCTCTTCTTGATAATATTGAGGATTTAATTTACTAATACTGTGCAAACGACCCCGAACTCGGGTTATCATACCCATAATTATAGATTTATTTTATTTTTAAATACACTTTAATTTTAAATAGCAAAGTTTCAAATTAAAAAAATAATAATATTATTGAGGACTCTAAATCACATTACTAATAAAAAATTGTGTCAAATAAAAATTAAAAATTTTTATAATAATAATAAATTAATATATTATTATATATTTAATTAATAAAATATTGTTAATTATTTTTGATAGAGTTGTGTACTGATTCACTTCTTAAACGATTCTAAATCAAATAATCGCGATGGTATCGAAGAACGTATCACTGAATTATAATGTACGAAAATAAAGATGTTTTTGTTATTAGCCTTCGTTAACTATGTACAGTTTGTTTTCGATTAACAAACACAAAAACGTAAACAATATTTGTAAATAAGACGTGACGATTATTTCGAATGTGACGAAATTAACGAATTTAAAAGTGGTGAATGGATTCGTTTTATAAATGACTAACAAATAAAATTATTATTATTTTTAATTTAAAAACAGACAACCGCTTTTCTTTTTAATCGTTTGCAGATGTGTTCTCTTTGATTGTACAAAGTCCGTGAAGATTATACTATCTAATATTATACCGATTAGTTTTATTTTTGTAATAAATTCGGGCTTTGTTTAAGAAAATTCATTCCAAAAGTTTTTGTTTAATTGAGAAATTCTCCTCTACTTTGTTGGATGAATAACCTTTTTATAATTTGTTGACATTGATTATAATTTCAGGATTGATTAATTTTTTTAGTGCTCCGTAACAAAAAGTATTAACGTACTTAATTGCTACCGTACCAACAAAACTAGATTTCCTGGGGAATAAATTCAAATCACATTGAAAACTTCTACCATTCGTAGTTCATGGAAAATATCTAAATGTTTAAGAAGTTTTTGATTTTGGGAGAATTTCGATGGTATTTAACACATTACACGTGAGACTAGCGCCGAGAGTTAAGTCGAGGTAGAAGTATAAGGGACTCTCTATGCCTAATCACTACGATATCGAATTCTCAAATTCACGTTAAAAATGGTAGTTCACAAGCAGACTTAAATCTCGGCCAATAGAACTATCAGGAACTCACTTGGAATATAAACGTGTCAATAGCACCTTAAGAATGGTAATTAATCCAATAATGGAAAAACAAGTTAGAATTGAATTCAAAGTGCAGTGTCGTCAGGGTGGAATTTACCACTTGGACCCTAGCCTGCGTAGGCTTTCCTGGCTTACTATCCACACGCAAAACGCTTCATACAAGGAGAAGGAGGAAGAACAAAGAGCAGAAAGAGATTGGCGAAGATGATTTGGATCAAACAGCAAAGAACGCCATTAGTTTCGAAAGTTCGGATGCCTGCTGAAGATTCATACCATGTGCATGTAAACTTTTATCCCAATATGATATCCTGATAACTTATACGTCGCTTATTGTGTAATCCTCTCAATCTCGTTTACGCAAGTAACTTGTGAGAGACGATTTTCCGCACTGAAGCCCATTAAAACGGGGCGTCGTTTTCTACTTGGGCAAGAACTGTTGGATCCTAAACACAGAATCAGATCTTGTCAAGGAAAACGAGGATAGCAGCTCTTACAAACGATTTATCGGCAATCAAGTTGAAATTTCTCCGCTTTTAAAAAATGTTGATTGGCTAACTTCAGTTATAAGGAACTTAAAAAAATGCATGTCTTTGAATAAAAGATCTTCCAAGACTCTTGTCTATTTGATTATTATTATCGTCTGGTTTGGCGGGCGGCGAGCCCATAAAGTCATAATGCCCCCCCTCCTGTGAGATGTACTGTTTCAATACTTCTATGAGAAAATTAATATAATAAGTTAACATGTTAGGCAGTTCTAAATGTGTCTAAGACAATTGCATTGTATTTTTAGTTTTGATTTTATGATGTTCATATTAAAACCCACTCAATTTTTTTTTTGCATTTCGATATACTAAAATATAATTTTTTGTTTATATCTCAAAACTATTGACTATATGTACACACACATTTACGAATAGGTGTGTGGCTATGATTTTGAATTGACGTCAAAGTTTCGAGTGAATAATATTTTGATTCTTGAATAATAATAATGCATACTTCTCAATTTATTTTTAAACTGATCTGAATAATTCAGGTCATTTTTATAGAATTTATATTTTACTCACGAGTTGAACAGACAATCACGAGTACTTATACAGCCATAGTCAGTCATATGATGGCAGTCATACCTATAATTTCGTAGAAATTTTAATATATTTTTCAATGAATTTCAGGTTGATGATGCACAACTTTAGACAAAAATAAAATGCAAAATGAAACAAACTTACGTTAGATGTTTGCATTATGGGCCTATTATGGTCGAAAATGTAATTACGTGCATTAATAGATCTAATTTCTGCGGGTATAATGACGAACATGCTTAATCTAAAGAATGGACCACTTGCCTCAACGATTATAACGTTTGCCGCTATAATCAGAGATCTGATTTTCGAGTATCAATAGACAACAAATAATAGGAATGGTAAAAGCGAAACAGAAGCCTGGATGATCAGACTATTTTGCTGACCCTTTGATCCCCTCTCAATATTTTTATTTCCTATATAAGACAAAGGAATCTATTCATTTTTTGCGAACGTTATTATGTTTAAGGCTAGAAACTCGGGAAAATACTGTTACGGAATATACCCTAGAGGCTGTCTCTAGATTCACCCAGCCTGAACAGGATACAACTTCGGAAGGTTACCGGATTCATCACCGAACATTATCACCTACGAAAACATCTGTGCACAATATGACTCCACCATGGATCCATTATGTGCGAGGAGGAGGAAACACCCAGTCACATTATCTTTAACTGCGAATCTCTCGGTTTCGGTAGATACAAGATATTCGGTGCATCTCACCCCTAATAAGCAAGTTCCTGGCTATTACCAAGATATGGGAGAAGCGAATCCCGTCTGAAGTAGAAGGAGGAGCACATTGGGCCATAAGGTCGAAGTGCGGTACTTTTTGTACCCCAAGATATATCTATCTATCTATGTTTAAGCCATTCTACCATGTTTCGTGGACATTGCACCACTAGGTGGGATAATGAATTGCTTTCTAAACCCACGAGGAACCGATCTATACCGTGCCCGCTCCTAAAGTTGACGTTATCATAATTTTTATCTACTCTCCAAACTGTCCTTACAAGAATAAACTTTTGCACTTTTACCATTTCCCATTTATAGATTTTTCTACTTATTCCTAGCTTTCTCGTTATCCAAGAAAGCAGGTTGACTTCCAAATTGTTTCTATTATTAAGGATACTCTTATATAGTTGAATTACTGTACCTTTCCAATTCCTATTTAGATTTATTCACTCAATCGCTAGAGCTCCCGACGAGACAGACTCCCTCTTTAATGATGGTTCATTGGCCATTGCATTGCCACCTATGCCTCAGTGTTCTGGAACATATATCAATGTAGCACCTTTAATTCTGAACAGATGGCAGGCGTGGATTCAGCTCTCAAAAAAGGTTGTGGTCACATCCACCCGAAAATCGGCCAAGTCCGAGTCGGAGTATGAACTAGCTCATGATCGATATAGTGCATTCCTACATAGGAGATGTTTACAAAATATATGACACCCTGACCAAGATTTTGTACAGTGTATAGTTCCACGGGGGCAAACCCGTGGGGCGAACACTAGTAAATTAATAAACCTGTAAAATGTTAGTTTGTTCGCTCACGAAAATTACAAAAGTAAATGTGTGTTTGTTTGCACATCACAGTGTCACATTTAGACTCTAAACTACTGAACCGATTTTGATATCAAATTAAATTAAACGCTATTATGCATATAAATTAAATAATTTTATTTAGGCGCCTACTAAAATTACAAACTCAAGCTTACGTTCCTTTTTCGCGAAAACGTTGATAATTTCATCCATATCCAGGTTCACATCTTTGTGTATATTTAGGAGAGCTAGCCCGGATGATCTTTCCTGTGCCATTGTATATGTGCATACAACACACGCTTACTTTTAAATTAGTAGACGACTATGTCCTTTTAAATTAGTAGATGACTATGCGCATCCAGCGAATAGTTTTTTCCAATGTCTTTTTTCCAATACAAGTATTCGTGTGCCAAAAAGAAACAGATAATATATTGTCAAAAATGTGACATAACGTCAGAATATCGTTTATGATTCATTGTTTTTTAAAAAAAAAAAAATTTTATTAAGACATTCGATATAACCGGATATAATATCATCAGCCTATTATTGGATATAATTGGGATATAATATCATCAGCCTATCGACCTCAATGGACCGTGAAAGTGTGAAAGTGTAGGCATGCCCATCGTGCCCACAACGGTGGATCCGCGCTTGACAGATGAACACTGTTTGCTCACAGCGCTTTACCCCTTCCATATTTCCCACAGAGAGTATATCAAATACTACTATGTTATACTGAAAACAATTTAAATGATATATTAATTTGCTTGTCGGTCGTTAAATGAATTGATTCGTCTTTGAATATTTTAACAAATGGAAAGTCAAAGTTATGGTATGCGATGTTCGTTGAAGTGAACGTTTGAAAAACATGTTTTCATTCAAATATCAAATTGTAAATAATAATTCTATTTATAATCGTCCATTTGACGTTACGACGCAGTTCATTCTCGAACAGATTATAATATAAAAGTGTATTTCATGTTGTCAATAAGTATAACATTCGTTATCAGATTATTTAAATTTATGCACACGAAAAAGGCGTTACATGAATCTGCTGAGCTGAGTACAATTGGGATCACCCCACTGCGGTGAAAACAATGAAA
This sequence comes from Nineta flava, assembly GCA_963920215.1. Lineage (NCBI taxonomy): Eukaryota > Metazoa > Arthropoda > Insecta > Neuroptera > Chrysopidae > Nineta > Nineta flava. The sequence continues at coordinate 118,406,209 of OY986040.1, forward strand.
CACGTTAACGTAATTTCACTAATATTTTTTAGAACTGTGTTTACAGACACATTTTTCGAATGTATATTACGTTGTTTAACGATCAAAACCTTGAATCTTGACCTTTAAACAAAAAAACATTGTCGCATATGTTACGTCGCGCATCGCAATTAACGGAACACTAGATAAGAACTAATCAAACGGAATATAATTATACAATCAATTAATGTCTCTCGAAAATAATCGTTTTTTCAAAAAAAATTCAACTGTCGATAATTTCACAATCTATCGAACTTTTTCTTGAAATACGTTTCTTGAAATTTTGCGTGAATAAAAATCTTTGAACTATGTGCAGTCAGTTAGGATTAAATCACAAAGAAAATCAATCGATTTTGTTTGATCTCGCATTAAAACGATACAATTGCATTTAACTAACACCTGTCCTCGCCTACATGCTGGCCTCCTTCGACCGAAAAGAACTATATTAAAAGAAATGACGCATTTCGTTAATGTAAGTGCACTTATTTAGTTTATTCACATTAGTAATAAATGGCGTGGGGAAAAATTAATTGCAATTTTACTACCATGCAAGACATTTATGTGCGGAAATATTTACCTCAATTTTTGAAATTTATTCATTTGTTATTAAATTTTGAAATTAAATTTTGAAATTGAAACATTTTGTATTCAATTTTAAAACAACGGAAATAAAAAATAATTCCTTGTTTTCATTGTGACAACCAAGTCGTTGCAAGTTTTTCTTAAAATTTTACTTGGCATGTTCACATATTACTTGTAATAAAAAATAACTAATCCAGGAATGCCAAGTAAAATATTAAATAGCTACTAAGGAAAAACTTACAATAGCTTAGGTGGCTTAGCAATAGTAGGTAAGGTGGGAAACTGTCTACGGCGGCAAATTTTGATCTTTTATACACTATAATTTTTCATTTGAAAGCATATATTGGCGAAAAAGCGAAAAAGTTGGTTTCATTCCAACTTCTAGCGTTTTCGGCGTCAATACTGGTTACGTGATCGCGATCTCGTGGCTCATTTTGACCCGAGTGTTGAGCGTCAGCATGAAAATGTACCTTTAAAGGAGGGAGGTAGCATTTATGTAACTGACTAGGGCGGCGAATTACCATAATCCACCCATGTTTGACCTCATGTAGAAAATACGAAAACTTGAACCTTTGTATATTTTTGTTTTTGATGGGATATCACTATATTTTCTTGCTACTAAGTTCTTGAAACTAGATGGAGCTTCCCATTTACTAGGTTTCATCACGGACCTAGACCTGACCTGTGGATCCGAGTAGAGGAGAAGAAGATAGATAGATAGATTGTAGAGGCTGCCCTGGACGGGCTACACTTCGACCATAAGGTCCATTGTGATGCCCAAGGATGTGAGGATGTGAGTGGAGTGGAAGGAATCTTTGTGTATAGACTAGGAATCGTAGGATATGCGGCTGCAGCCGACTATGATAAGAACTATGCCGATATTTATCTGGATTTCGTGAAGGAAGCTGCAGAAAACCTTTTCAAGCATAGCCGGTTACTTCGTTCTTGTCCATCAATACCCCGACAGTTTAGTCAATTAACCACCCCTTTTTTTATAACTGACAAACTACCGATGTCGGGATTCGAACCCATAACCTCCCAGTTTCCAAATATGCATACTGCGCAGACATAACGCCTTAGACCGCTCGACTACTTGGACTGGTAGAGGAGGGGAATGTCAGAATGTATCTTTCAGATTGAGCATGCACAAAGCATCCGTAAAAGCACAAAAATACTTATAAAACCCGAACAAAACTGGCAAAGCACAAAAATACTTCAAACGGTACTGTTTCAATTTGTTGAGTAATATCGTTATGTTCACCATCAAATTTCCTTATATCTGCTAAATGTGAGTTTTAAAAATATAATTAATTATATAAATTTTAACTCGGTTAGAAGCGTTTTATTCCCATTATTACCGTTAAGAATGCTCTAAGTATTTGGATTATTTAGAGCATATTATTATTAAGGCCGGACTACCTTAATAATAGGGAATATGCATGAACATTTTTTTCACTTCAATTGAAGCATGTTTACTTGACAAATATCAAGGTAAAATTACTTTTTAAATAACTTTAAAAATAAGCGAGATATGAATGATTGAAATTCCTGATTAGACAAAGAGGGTGATGGCCCTCTTGATATGTTATGTGACGTCATATTACACTTTCATCATTTAAAATACACGTAAAACTCCGTTTTTAGTATTTTTGCAAGAAAGAGAAAGATAATAATCTTTAAAAGCTTATAGCTTCCTTGATATTTGTCGGATTTTAATTTCGTTTTTAAATATTATTACAGTATTAACAGTATTTTCATATTCTGAAAATAAATGTGAAAAAAAATTTTCATGCATATTCCCTAAAAGAATATTTTAAGTTTGATTTATGAAGGTAATTTGAGTATTTAAAATTTGATTTATTTTCGAAATAATTTATGGTTTTCCAAAATAAATTGTTTTAAAGTATTTAATACATTTTAATATAAAGTGTCAAATAAATTTATTATTATTATAATATCTAAAAATAATTTAAAAAAAGACTATTACGGGAAATTCCATTTGTTATTCTATATACTAATAATAATTAGATGACTTCAACGTGAACTGTTGAACTTAACCTTTCACAAAATGGTACAAATTATAATTAATAATTATTTATAAAATAATAAGTTAATAACATTATTGGTATAATAATCTCATGCCAATGAGTTGATGTGTCTGCGCGAAGAGAATCTATTTTTTAAATCGGAAAAAATGCGTAAATCTATATATAAATATATTATTTTTTTATATACTACTATGGGTCACAAAAGTAGCGGTCATTTTCAAACTTTTATACATGACTAATGGTGCTTTATTTATTTGGTTTTTGGGAAAATGTTTCCAACAAGTTGTTTAAGATAGTTTCAGAATGAAATCACTTTTCGACAAATTTTGCTCATTTTTTTCACAAGCTAAAAAGAATATTTTCTAATAAATCCCGAATTTGCAGAATTTTTGACAGTTTAGAACGCAAGATAATTAATAACAAAGTAATCATTCTCTCTCATTAGAAGCATGTAAAATTTCATGCCCGCCCAACTATTATCTGTTGTATTGAAAAAAAAAAAACTCAACAGAATTTAAAAAAACCAGGACAGTAAAGATAAATATTTCTTAAATAAATTTTTTTTTAAATCGCGTTTACCGTTTTGTTTTCGAAATATGATTTAAAATTTTTTTTTCTTTCAAAATTACATTCATTTGTATATAAATAAATATATGTATATGTTGTATATGCGTGTGTATTTGTTCTATAACAAAAGCAAATCGGATTTTTGTCCTGATTATACAATACAATGCTACCTTAATTAAGTATATTTATAATGAACAACTTTTATCCGAAGCATTTTTTCGAAAATCGAAGGCCCAAATCAATTATGCACACAACCACACTTTTCTGAATATACATTTAAAATAATATCATAAAACTTTTGTTTGTTTGTAAACTTAGCGTCTATCGACCCATTGTGAGTATAATAGCATTCTTATAGCTAAGTTGATACGACATTTACTGGTAAGCCATATGTCGTGGGTTCAATACTCGGCAAGATGTGTATGATTTTTCATATCAAATAAAATTGATGTCAATAAAGTTACTAAAGTCTATCATTTTGAATCGTAAATTAATAATAAAATTTATTATTGTAATTAAAAGTTTTCTCAACTTATAATTAAAAATTAAACAAATTTTTTTACGAACAATAAGCAAAACGAATACTGTATAAGCGTTTGTTTATTTATCTGTCATGTGTACGCGTTCATAATCCAATGTCGGTCGCAATAAGCCAATACGCACAGTGGATCGACGCACAGTCACTCCCTATGTAGGAATGTGATTATTCTGAGTATTGTCTAGAAATAATAACTCAATACGCGTCGATGCGCTTAGAACTCTAGCCTTCGTTTATCGAGGACGTTTAATCGATAAATTAAAGTTTGAGATTTACAGTGTATTTGAGGTACCTACAACCCCATAGAGTAGACTGCATATTAGAGAATTAATTTGAAAAAAAAAAACAGATATATCTCACAAACTATACGTTAAAGTTAGTTGGTTCAATTTTTTTATCTTTTGTATCTTAAGTATTGAAAACACATTCGAAAAAACAATAAATTAATGTTTAACAATGCTCTATTTCACGTAACTACCTTAAAAATTTATAATTTTATTATAAAAGATAAAACGGTTTCCAGACACAAAAAAAAAACACAGATGGAATTTAACATACAATAATATCGATTTAATTATACAATAATTCACTATATATTAAATTAATATTTATCGATTGATAATAATATGAAATAAAATTGATGCATATGTTAAATAAAATGTAAATGTACTTTTAACAGAAAAAAAAATTGTTTTTTATATTAATTAAATATTATAATATTATATATATATATATATATATCTGAAAAACAAGTGGTGTTTTGGAATTTACACCATAATTATCACTTGAACACTGTCTATACAGTAGGAGACTATTATTATTGTTATTATTATAATATTTAGTTATAAAAATTATTTATTTATTTAAAAAATTCTTTTGAAGATCCGTAGATAATATTATATGAATATTAAACAATCATTATAGACATATTTATCGTTTTTACATTACATTCAATATTGTATACGGAATATTTTTCTATTTTTCATGGGAATAATAGGAATGTCCAGACATTTTAATGACTACTTAACAATTGAAACGACAAATCCTTCACAGTTGTAAACAATATTATGTTAATGTGATGTTGTAATAGAGTTTACGATGTTTTTGTACTTTTCTGCAGTCAAAATTTCAAGCAGTTATTGATCTTTTTTTAATTAGTATTTATATTTTTGTTTATATATATATATATATATATATATATATATATTACAATGTTATAATATTTTTCTAAAATATTATATATGTCCACCAAAATCTGTTTTTAATTTTACTTTTTCTGAACATTTTGGAAATTTATGGAAACTAATATCATAATTTATGCTTTCTGAAGATTTACAGTTCGGTACACAACAATTTGCAGACATCGAATAAAATAAATGATTTTTATAATCAAGTAAATAATATGATTTATTTGTTTGTTTACATACATCAATGGTTTTTTTAACGCTAGATACAGTCTCTTTTATCTGGAAATTCCACGAATTATTTACATTCATATCCGTTAACGTATGCGTAGCTCAATCAACAAATGTTCAGGAGTTTTTCGGATGGGGATGTGATACTAGTCTGTAGAAGGTTCACGAACACGGGACCGGCACTCAACACGTGCTCGAGTTTTTTTGGCTACTGGACCATGAGAATTCGCCTGTGAATTCTTAAGACGCCCTTTTTTTAATTTCATAGACAATTTTCAGTTTGTATTACTTCTATTTAAATACAATTTTCGTAAACCATCACAAAAAAGGCTAAAATAAATACTTTCTTAATAAAAATGATAATAAATTACAATCTCCTTCACTTCAATTCATACAAATGTAATATTAATAATTTATTATATATGAAGATGTGGTCTGTGGATATCAAAAAATCTGCATTTGCATCTGCAGATGTCGGTAAAATTGAACTTGGATCTGTTATAGGTCGATAACAAAAGTGGGTAAAGACCTCATGTGTGACTGTTTTTAAATAGCTTATAATTGAAAAAAAACAAAAAAAAAAACAACCGATAAAGATGTATTACTAAAAGAGGGTTTCCCATTTGAAAATCTTCAAATACATTTTGAGGATGTTTTTAAAAAGAAAAAATTATTGGAATCGACTACTTAAGACCCATTAGAAAGAGCTTATAATAGGTACTTACTGTATATTATCCAATTTTGTAGTATCCCTCTGTTACGCCAGGTTTTTATTGCCTCTAAACTTACAATAAAAGTAAACAGTGAAGATTCTCATGACGTCATATTCCGAAATGGCGGCTTTAGTCAGGCTGCATTTCAACAATTAGTTTCATTAACTAAATAATATTTTTTTGTTTATTTTATATTAACGTAACCCTAGTATGGTCTGTGTAACTATCACAGTTGAGCTTAACTACTCTGTTATTGTCACCAGATGTCATAAGTCCAAGAACAAACACCATATCTCTATTTTTTACACATTTTCGTCGTACCCATCAATTCTCTGTCTCAATTCTAGTTAATCAATTTTAGAGGGAATAGAATAGTGGGTGGCAAATTTTTTATCCCCATTTTTTATTTTCAAGTGAATGTTTTACGTTTTTTTTTTAAATTATTGCACACATTTCGATTCGAATCTCATATTCTTTGGTTGGATTCACACTTAATAATATTATTCGTTATAATATAAATATTTTGTCTATTTTAAAAAATACATGAAAATTTTTTTGCTCCAGATTTCATAATAATTAGGACATACAATTATTGCAATAATTTATAAAATTATATTTTAGAAATTAAAATCATTGAAATAAAAGTTGGCACCGGATTTTATATATTGGTTAAATGGTCTGTTTGTTCGTTTAAGTCTGCAGATAACGAGATCAAATGTGTAATAATTTCTAGGCTTAGAATGTTATTTCAAGTTCATGGATGGTCAACATGTTTTTCGAAATATGTATGCATATTTGCAGTAAAAATCGGAAAAACAGTGATAGAATTGAAAATTCGTTACGCAGGAGCTGCATCAACTTAGCGAGTTTCCTTAGAATACATAAATAACTATCTAGCGGTCACAATTTTAGTCTGATCAAAATAAAATCGTATCTGATATGATTTCGGAATTTTCAAGTTCAATTTTTTAAATAAATGACATAGTTCAAGGGGGAAGCGGGACATAAAGAAAAAAGAAAACACAGAATATAAAATATCTCTCCTAATATTAAAAAAATCTAAAAATGTACAAGAAGTAAAGTTGTAGAAAATCATGTTTGCTACAATTCATTACCTGATCATTTTTTCTCAAACTTTAACGTGTACAAGAGATATTTAGGAATTTAACTTTCAATTTTAATTCGTAAATATTTCTGTCAATATTAGGGTAACAGAAAAAATGATAAGAACCAAAATTATAGTAAAATTAATTATCTATTACTTTACTTCTTAGACATTTTTCGATTTTTTCAACATTAAGACAGATTTTGCAGACAGCCAAATTTTTTCCCCCTTCCTCTAATCCCCTCTTTTCCCTTGTCCGATTTTGTTTATTAACAAACTCGACCGTTTAAATAATACCAAAAGCATCTCACATACCCAATTTTATTCCAATCGGATTAAAACTGTAACCTACTCGATTTTCGACATCTACTAATTAGGATCGATGGACATTTGAAGAAATGTTTGCAAATTTTTGACTTTGGTACGAGACCAATAGCTCTATTTCCTTTCAGGAAATTCGCTAAAAATGTTGCTATCTGGAACTCTGGAGATTAACTGTAGAAGATTGCACAAATTTCAATTATTTTCAAAAATGACTCACCACGCTAACCATTTATGATGCAATGGTTAGCGCGCTGGACACGATATCCAGATGTCTAGGGTTTTCGCAGATTTTCCACTATTGATCTTTTTCCACTATTGAGCTTTTATTAGCTCATAAATATACCCAAAAACTATTTATTGTGCAATCTTAACTAAATCGTTGGATTGTAAAAATAATCTAGGAACTCACCCATTATAGAGGTTGGTAGGGGCGGCAAAATTTGAATAGCCTATACTGGCGGCAAATGTGTTAATCCACCACTGGGATTGTTGGATTCCTTTCTATGTAAGCTTTCCTCTGATATTATGTGTTTTTTAATATTGCGAGAATATTTACAGGTCATATGAGACGTCATCTTGAATTTTTTTTATAATTTTCATTTTTATCCCGATTTTTACTTATATTCCGGTGAATATTTTTATTGCCCTACTTTGTCTTTTATGGTCAAAGATCCGGCATTAGAAAAATCTTCCCTCATCTGTTAATTGAATGAAATAATGTTTAAAAGGCAGATAAAAATATTATAAATGTATGAGTGCAATGTCTTCCACCGTAGTCCTGCTGGCTATTAAGATTAATTAATTAATTAATATGATATAGTGTCTTTGTTTGTTGCTCGAACAAATATAATTGTCTCTCTCTCTGCGTAGAACACATTTTTTGAAAATTTTATTACTTAAAAATTTTTTTATATAGGCTGCAAATAATTTAATTATATATTTATTATATTTATTATTTAAAATATATTTTATTATATCACAATGTGTTCTACGCAGAGAGAGAGAGAGACAATTATATTTGTTCGAGCAACAAACAAAGATACTATATCATATTAATTAATTAATTAATTAATCTCAATTAATTCATTAATTCAATTAACAGATGAGGGAAGATTTTTCTAATACCGGATCTTAGACCATTAGTAGTGCTCCACAACCTATTCACAATATCACCCGAATCAATGTCCCAGCTAAACGGGTTTCCAGGCTACAAAAATTTCTAACTTTACACAAAGTTAATTCGTAAGTCGTAACCATTCACGTGTATATGTCTACACTGACATATGCACGTGATAGACATAAAATCACAGGCTTCTACACAGGTACACTGGTACGATGACGTCAAAACAAACACAGCAGGACACAACAACGAAAGACATGATCTCTTTGTTGTAGGGGTAGGCTCCAACCATTATTAATTTTGAAGTTATTAGCAATTGAAATCTTACAGTATTTCGGCACAGGAGAATGTTCGACAGGACCATCGAGAGAATGCAACGAGAGAATAGACACTTTCACGTCCAAATTTGAAAAAAAGAACGTTACTTTTGTAAAGGCAGTGTACATATATATTAGTCATTCTTCATTTGCAAATTTCATATTGTTAAACCGTTATATTTTGACCAGGTAAGATAACAATTTACAATTACTCTCGTGAAACTATATTTTTGTTGGTATTTCATAAAAAAGGCCTGTACAAATATAAGATTTTCAAAAATTTAAATGAGGCAACCCTAGTTGTATTTATATTTATTCTGATAAATATGAAATTTAAATAACATATTATAATGTCCACGGAGAGCGACCGTGGATGTTTCAACAAATATACATAGTGTTTGGGATTTTAAGGTCTAAATACACTGATAAAATTTATGAAATAAAAAAGAAATAATAAATAATTTTAAGAATTAAAATTTTATATCTTATAGAAAATTTTTATTATTACGGATGTTATGAACGCTGTGGTAACAACTCCAAAGAGGTTCCTCAAAAAAAAAAAAGCCTTTAAAACATTACAATTCTTTTTTTTTTTTTTTGTTGTAAATACTATATATAATTATCAATTATTGTTTTGGTTTTAATTTATTTTTGACCTAATTTTAATAATTTTTGGACTTATATCTTGTGTGTTTTGATTTATAAACAATGACTTTACGAAATTTATTTTGTACTTAAAATATATATTGGGGGAGGTGAATTTGATTGGTTTTTTTTTGGGGGCGAAATTAAAAGAAAGATTTTGTTTTTTGTTTTCTTTCGTTATTGAGTGTTTTGTGTTTTTGGAAATTGCAATGTAAAAATATATTGACAGGTAATTTTTTCTCTTTATTTAAAAAAAAAAAAAAAGAAGGATTTAATAATGTATTTTCATGAAAAAATACAAAAATTTGTATTGTTATTAGTGAATTTTGTTTTTATTGGGAAACGGTTGAACTATTTTTCTTGAAATTTTCTGTAATGTATTCACAGAAAAATACTATAGCCAATGGTTTTTTTCTTTTGTAAAGTGTTTAACGTTTGTACACTTTCTCCCTATAGATTCAAAACATAAATCAGTTTTGATTTTTATATTCCAGCGTTTTTCATCTGAAAATTCAATATAGAAATGGAAAATATATGGATATCTCATATATCTAAAAATAATGGATAATTTATATAGATTCTAGGCAATGAGACCGATTGTGATACTTGAAAAAGAAAACGTCTCACAGGGAGCACTATTCTTCCTTAAACCATTTGGATCTGTTCTCGAACAGCAAGAGATATTTGACGTCTCCTCATTGTGACAGATCCTGTACTGGTAGGCCCATAGGCTCAGTATGTTTGCCTCCCACCTAGTACCCCGTAATGGCTGCTACTCTACTGCTTATGGATATCTAAAAAATGAAAGAAAAAACGTTTTTCCTGATACTAATTTACATGGGTTTCTATAGAAACAAAAATATTATTAAAATTCTAAAGATATTATTTTAGAAATTTAACCACGCCATGAAATAGTATATTATAAACCATGGGACTAAAGTGACTCTTCTAATCCCGCGAGTGGAGTTTGAACCACTAAAGGGATTCAAGGCACTTAAGTCCCACCCTAAGTATACTATTTTTTACACTTTCAGGACTAAAATGACAACTTTACTCCCTCATAGGTACTAAAGTAATACTTTTTCTTCCATTGGAGAAAAAGTAAATTTAATAGGTATCCTAGCAACAAAATCAAAATGACATTTCTATTTAACAAATTTTTTATTTTCTCCCATGGGAAAAAAATCTGCTTTTTCTACCATGGGAGAAAAAGTATTACTTTAGTACCTATTTGGCGGGAGTAAAGTTGTCATTTTAGTACCGAAAGTGTAAAAAATATAATTTTTACAATCAATTGCGAGAAATATTTCACATATTGAAAACTCTCAGTATCAAATGAAAGTTGTACGTTAGCATTAATTTTATATTAACAATTGTTTAAAATAGCGGTATGTAATTCTATTGGGGGAATTTTATCGGAGATAAATTCTGTTTTTGAAAAAAATCTTCCATAAATATTTACAACACGTGTTTAGAAAAATTGGAACATTATAAAATTTCTTATATTTTTTTTTAGATTGTAAAGGCTATTTACTATATTTATTTAAAGATTAAATAAATATTGAACAAAAATATTTATTGTACTAAAGATATAACTTTTATATTTTGTACACATGGCCACAAAAGTAGCGCTCATTTTTCATAATTTTATAATTGATTTGTGCCTTATTCATTCGGTTTTCGAAAAAAATGCTTCCAGTAAAAGTTGTTCATTATAGATATACTAACAACTTTTATTCGAAACATTTTCCCGAAAACCTAATAAATAAGGTACAAATCAACTCAAAAATTTTGAAAAATGGGTGCCTATAGTACAGGCTGTCATTCATTGTCAAGATAAATCATTGTGATACACAATTTACAACAGTGTATGAATGAGTATAAGTAGGCCATACATTTATTAGTATAAGAGAAAAGGAAACATACAGATAGGTTGTTTTCCATTTAACATACTTTGTATTACACAGTGTGCACACAAAGCAACACAAGCAAAACTGTGTGTAAACGACAATACTACCAATAATTTTCAAATAATTTATTTTTAACTCAGTGTGCCCAAAGGGCAAAGGGCAAAGTGGTGTGTCCAGATCAGAAAATACAAATTTAAATCTCGCTCCTTTTTTTTACAAATAAATGTATGCCTTTCTTTCTCTCCGATGTCTATTCTTATGACAGCCTGTTTATATTTTTTATAAAAATTATGTAAATATCCTGGTATCTTTTACATGAGGAAATTTTATAAAATTAATATCGGACAAAACAATTTATTATTGATTTGAATTTTTTTTTAATCAATCAATAAATACAAATAAATTCTGATCAAGTATCTGTGTTAAATTAATTTTCCATAAAATTTTATTCGGTTAATAAAATTATTAATTTAAACAGGAAATCTGATTTTAAGAAAATATGAAAATATGCATAATCATACACATCTTGGCTGGAGATAACCCATTACCTCAGAGTTTATGGACCGGTCTCTTACCAACTAACCTACCCAGATGGTATAATAAGATGCGTATAATCTTTGACAATCTGATACATAGGCAAAGTTTATAAAACTATTAAATATATGTAAATAGTAAAATATTAACTTAATATATGTAAAAAAAAAATGTACATTCGATTACACTAATTTGTCACCAATGGCGTCCATTGGCTACAGTATACATCAATGTTGAATTAAAAACAGATACACCATTCAATATATTTGAACCAGTCGGTCACATTCTAAGCGTATATTTTACTAAATATATGTACAATATTACATACAGTAAAATTTAGAATGTTTAAACAATTTTTATGATCGGGAATGTACATGATGTATACTGCAGCCAGTTCACGCCATATTGCTAACAAATTAAAGTAATCGAGTGCACATCAAGGAGTAATTATACGTATTCTATCTGCCATAGCATCTGGGTAGCTCAGTTCGTAGAGGACTTGTGGACTTGAGGATTGCAAGGCTCTTGGGTTCAATCCTCAGCAAAGATGATTTTTCATGTCAAACATTGTAATAGTATTAATATTCAAAGATATGCAGTCATAAACTTTAGAGAATATTTCCATATTTGAAATAGTTTTATGAATTAAATAATTATAAATTTATCTAATTTTGGATACCGAATTTTTTTTAAACATAAAAAATTTTTTTTTTTTTACTATCACCTTAAACAACATTTTTATGATAAAAGATCAAGGCTATATATGTTTTTGATTTTTGATCCAAAATAAACTTCAGGTGGCCTAAAGAACTTTTTAAGCGTAATTTATTTTAAATAAATGTTGTTTTTTTTTTAAACTATCTAAAATAAAAAATCGTTAAATATTCATTTATTTCAAAATATCTAATTGCGAAAACAAAAATTACAAAAAAACTTGTTAACCCAATCGAATAAGGATATTACCTCGGAATGAATGGTAATTAGCAGAAAATTTGCACAGACTTTTCTTTTGTCTCATATAATTATTTGTCCAGGTCTTAAAATATTCAAGGGAATAGGTCGCGGTTTTTTGCAAACATCTTGTTTGCTATGCGTCAAATCATATGAAACTTTTTCAGCATAAAATTCTCTATAGTTTATGTCTTGGTCATTTTTATTAATTACTAACCGTTTTTGAGAGATCGTGCAGATAATTGGCACATGCTGTACGTCAAATCCATTGATGACGTGTCCTGCATAAGCATTTCAATAAAATCCCATTATCTGCACAATATCTCAAAAACGGTTAGTGATTAATAGAAATGACCCGAACATAAATTATTATAGAATATTTTACACATGATTTGACGCATAGCAAACGAGATATTTGCAGAAAAGTGCTTTTCGCGACATTTCCCCTTGAATATCTTAAGAAGCGGGGATGTATTTTTATAAAACATTTGAGCCAGTGTTTATAATGTCAAAAGATAGGTCTATGCAAATTTTCAGCTTACCGTTCATCCCGAAGTTCAGCCGATTTTTTGTCTAACTTGATTGTACTATGTTGATTTTTGATTAAATTATTTACAAATTGTTGAACAAACTATTAATTAAATTTATTTTTTAATTACAGAAATTAAATTAACTATGCATCAATTTTTAACAATTTTATTTATTTTCAATATAATGTGGATATCTTCGATTGATGCAAATCCTACAATTAATTTGTAAGTATTCAAAAACTTTTATTTTTTTCTGTTTATATAATTAATATGGAGAATAGTTTTTATGAAAATAATTTCTTTTACAGACGTGATTTCTTGTTTGGCAAAAATGTCTGTGAAAACCTGTCTGAAAGTGAAATGAAACTGCAGTCGAATGGAGAGTGTACTTTTGGAAAAAATGAAGCATTAAGTGAAAATTGCCATAAAACTGTTTGTTTACAGGTAAAATCTTAGAAATGAATTACATTTCAAATTTTGCCCCAATTCCTAGAACATTTATTTGTATTATATAACCGATTTTATTTTATAACCGAATTATTTGGGAGAATCGAAAAATCGTGTATAGCCGCGCGCACGTTATTGAGAACAACTACAAAATTGACAAATCAAATTTAAAACTACTAAATCGGTACAAAACCCCACAGAATTAGATGGATACGAAAGTATCTACATATACAAATTGAGAAAACAGATAATGAATTTAGACAATCGCCCAATTCCAAATTATGATTTAATAAAATTAAACCATTTTCAAAAAAAAATCTAATACCTGAATATCAAGGTTAGCTTCGATACCCTCACTTTAGTGACAAAAACAACGCCGCGTAGTCACAAAAAGATACCGTCAATAAATAGGTGGGGCTCTTCCACACCTAATCCTTTAGTCAGGTAACTCAAATAATCCTCAGCATTCAGTAACTCAAATAATACTGCAAGTAGGTTGAAATATTAAGATCCGCTCCGTAACTGGATCCCAATGCAGACCCAGCAAGAAGCTAGTATCCGAATTTCCACAAATTTCTAACAGAAACGCGTTAATCAAACGTAGGTTCGACGTAAAAACCCGACTGCGTAAAAAATAATTATTTTTTTCTAAATTTTGACAGCTCAAAACGATAATTTATCTATATTTAAAATTTAAAATAAAGTATTTCCAAAATTTTTTTTGTATTTCCATACACAATTTAAACTGTATTAGAGACCTGGCCCGGCTATAATTCTGATATAGTCAGAAAACGGATATAACTTTGAAACGGTTTGGAATTTTGAACTTCTGATAACTTTTCTGGAGTCGTAACGAAAATTCACCTTAGGTCTTTTCGGTCTTAATTTTATTTTGCTATCTCCAATTCGTAACAATTCGGACAAACGCACACAAACTCGTCCCCTTTCTTTTTTGATTCACACCCACCATATTTAAATATTATATTTTATGTTACTCCCACAATTAAGATGAATCTAACGAAACCTCATCTGTTAAAATCCATCAAGCCGTTTAGGCTACAGAACGTGCCAAAGAAATATACATACATACTCAAAATCAAAATCTTGTTTTATTTTTTGTTTAGGGCCCTGGTGATATCTGTAATAGGTATCGGCGCTGTAATAAAGCCTTACAATGTGTCAATGACAAATGTAGCGGATGCATATCGGCTGGCAGCGTAGGTTTTGGATTACATGTGGAGTTGTGTTCACAACCACAACTCGAATTTCAAAACGGAAATTGAAAAAAATTACGGACCTAATTCAACTATTCCAATTTTTATTTATTCCAATATCGCAAATTAATTTATTCACTATATTCAGTATTATATTATTATATACAGAGTGTTCTATGAAAAATTCTTCGAGCATTTATGTTTTAAAGACAATTTTTACTATCTGTGATATGCAGAGATGGGTATAATATTTGAAAATGATTCCATTTTTAATAGGTATTTAAAATGTAAATAGTATTTCCATTTTACATTTAAAATAGAAGTATTGCTGAATTTAGCCATTTTAAAACGCGCTTACGAACTGCTTTGCCAGTAAACTTGTATTGTAGATGTAGTGTTTGAACTAATTCGTGACAGCATCCCAGCCTTTTCTTAATTTTGACATTATAATATTGAAGTGAAACTTATTATGCCTGGTAGTAAACTAACAAAAATCTACTAAACTATCTGCCCTATTTGTATTAATCGTATTTCTCTCACTATTATTATATTATAGAAGGCGTGTCTTTTATATTTTTGATAATACTGTTCAAGCAAAGTTACATAAAATGTGTAAATATTTTAAACAAAATTTACCGATTTTCTTGAGATTTTTGAATTTTAATTCAAGTGAGAATCACGCGTGAATCATGTCAGAAAAAACTGTAAACTTGAATAAGTTTGCAGTTTCTATTATGTTGGATAGAAAATTTGTCAAAATTCAATATATGTAATGTAAACGAATACTTTTGGACAACATGTGCTACTCACAGTAAATTCCTAGTTTTGCACTTCTGCATCAATATTCGCATAATTACTTGAAGCTTGTATTATACTGTAAACTATTTGATGTTTATTAAATAAGTTTCAAGTATCAAATAAATTTGATCTCTAAATATGAAAACTTTCATGTTAAATACATTCCTATAAACTATTTACACTTAGCATTTAAAATGTATTTTAAAGAGTATTTAACCATTTCCATTTTAAATATTAAAGGCATTTCACCCATCCCTGGTGATATTATGTGTTTTAAACAAATTCTGTATATAATAATAAAAGTGTTTTTTTTTTTTATATTATTAAAATGTATCATTTTAATTTTTGTATTTATTAATTTTTTAATGAAAGCTGTTATATGCTTTTGGTTTTTTTTTTTTTGTATTTATAATAATAAATATTCAAATATATTATGTTAATAGCAAAAAATTTAAAAATATATACCTTATTCTTGCATATAAAAATGTGATTTATTTTTTTAAACTCCTTACTCCAAAACATAAATTTTCTTTATTAAGAAAACATTCAGGTTTTATACCGCGATAGATGTCGAAAATGACCAACAAATATATATATATATATATATATTTGTGAACTTAAAATATATAAATGCTCCTTAAACTCGGCTTTGCGCAGTTTCGTGCTCTAGATATTAGATCTGAAAAATATTCAGTAAATAGCTACTTTTTGTCAAGTTTACACAACATCAATACACCAATGTCTTAAAAGTTGCCCCCTTTCATAAAAGTTACATGCTATTTCCTTGATTGTGAAAACCCGGAAAAAAACTATTTTTCTCATATATTTATATATATATATAGGCTGAGTCAAAAGTCATGGAGTTTTTTAAAAGGATGGATAGGGGATGAAATTCTTAGATGATGATGAATTCTAAGGGGATGAAACTCTCTCCCCACTACTACCGTAGAGCGAGTCAATTTTATGCGTTTCTAATCCGGTACAGTTCTTAGAGTATAGTTTAGAAAAATTTTGGGAAAAAAATTTACCATTTTTTATTCCAAAAAATCTGATTAACTGAATTATTCAGTCTAATTGGTTACTTTATTTAATTAATATCGAATTAACGGTGGGAAAAATATATCAAACAAAAGTTGTTTATTTTAAAAAGAAGATTTTTTGTTATCACATTTCTGTCATATCTCTTACGGTTTCAAAGATAGACAGTTTTGCCCAAACATGGCTCGATTTTGGCCATTAACGAATTTGACCTTACTTTTTTGTTCTAGAACACACACAAAAAATTTTAGCTCGTTATCTCTTTTTGTTCTTGAGTTATCGCGTCCACAGACAGACAGGCGGACGGACATGCGGATATGGTCGAATTAGGTCATTTTATGAACACCTATACCAAGCATTTATGCCAAAGTTTAATAATTTCAAGCGTTACAAAGTCGAAACTAAACTTAATATACCTTGTATATTTACAATATACTGGATATAATTATTAAAAATTATTACCATCTTTTTCCTATATTCATGTACCGAACTAAATTAACTATCTCTATAAAAAAAAACTTGACATTTAAACCCACATCCGCATTCGCAAAATCCCTTTTGTACACATAAACTTTTTCCGAAAGACACTTTATCTATTGGGGAAAATTTGAATAAAATCTATTCAGCACTTTTTACAATTTACGCTATATGTAGCGATGATAATTATCGTCATAATTTTGAACTAATTATCTCTAAATAGTTGAAAAAATATTGTATAAAATAAACAGAGCGATAAGAATTGAACACGTGCACTTAATGTGTAGTAATGGTACATAATATAGCAGTGAAGCTCTACTTGGGGCCAAATACTACATATAACAACTATTATTATTTTATATTTACATACCCAGACATTTATTCTCTATCTATCCGTCTTCTATAATCTGTAAATAAATATTTGTTAGATAGAAAATCAAACATTGTAACATTTTTTTACTTTATAATTAAAATCTATTTTTATTTGAAAAATAAGTACATGTAAATTATTTTATATTTAAATTTTCAAACCAGACTGTACGTCTGGTATTCAAAATATATATCATGAAATAACAATGTTATATCAAATTGTCCTATTTAGAAAAATTGGCTCAAAATAAGTTTTGATTTGAGACGTAGAGCGAATTTCAATTACTATTGTGATTTCATATCGCCAGAAAATTTGTGAAAATACAAACCAAGACTAGAGATTTTTTGTTTAACGTGACGATCCTTACCCTGCTGTGTGAAACCTACGCATTGAAGAATATTGTAATATTTGGGGCAATCATTCAATTTTTGACGCAATTTTTGGTGCTATGATCCCCAAACTTAGTTGGAAGACCTTATACATCATTCATCACAAAACCATCTTCAAAAACTCGTTCCCAGAGAATTGGCAAAGCTTTAAAGTGTACGCGCGTAGAAAAACACAATCAAATGCCCCCACTTGTATCTACATTTTAAGTATAAAAATAGCTGGTCCCCCCCAATAAATTGAAATAAAAAAAAAACTCATTTCAAAATTGATTATTGTGTATTTTTGATTTTTTTTCTGGTTAAAAATCCACGAATGTTGGCTTGAATTGTTGTTGCAGCTTTTTTCACAATATTATCATTTTCAATAATGTTTTTCACGCTATTATCAACTTTTTTATTGACTATGGATGCAGCAGCTGCTGATGTGTCTTTAGTTTCGTTCACTTGTTGTTTTAATTGTGTTTTCATTTGTTTGCGTGTTTTATAACCACGAAAGCCGGCTTGAATTTTTGTTGCAGCTTCATTTTCTTTTGTTTTAGTTAAACTCATTTCAGCGGTTGATGGTCTTGTTTGACGTAATAATTTCATATTATCCGTTGAATACGTTTCAATTTTGTTGGTGGTTGCCAAATTCTTTAATGAATTTTTTTCATTTGAATTCAGTACAACAGCGTCATTCGTATCTATTTGGAATAAAACCAAAAAGTGTAAACATTTTTTTTTTTTTGGGATATATTCGTTTTAACTAATTTTAAAGAATTTTTTTTTATATAATATCCATTTTAATTTATTTTTAATGATTTATTTTCATGTCAGATTAATTCTAAAATCTACTTATAACTATAAACCATAGCAACAAAAATTGAGGAAACATCAAAATAAAAATTAATTCGAATAATTTTTTTCTCATTTTAGAGACCCGCAAAATAAGGAATGTCAAAATTGGGCTTCTGAAATTGTTTGAAATAGTGCCAACTAAAACGTCTTCATCAGTGATAATTCACGGCCGATATTCATCCATCGTGGTCCTTTGATAATTTCGACGGTATAATGAAATTGGATGTTTTCTAAACGTGTATTTTTTATCGTGTGTTTTGTAATGAAATTTTAGAACATATCGTGGGGAAAGGGGGTTTAGATATGGCTTACAAAAAAGCTTGTTTCAAAATGGTGGATATCCCACTGACAACATGCGGTGGATTTAGGCTTGCAGTTCGCAAAGAGTACAAATTCTTGATAGATCGAATAAATTTCGACCATGAATAATCCACGATCTAAGCCTTCCTAGATGGCTAAGGCATATACAAAAGCCCTTTTGACGCTTACTACGTGAAACTCTATTATAATATTTTCAAGACAAGATATCATACGCAAATAATAATTTGATATTTTTGTACTAGATTCTTAACAAAATAAAATTAATTGAAATTAATTAATTGTATTATGTCATATTACACTAGTTAATTAATATGTATTTATTATTGTACACAATTAATAATTGAGTTGATTCCGCTGATTGTTCACAATTAGATTGTAAAAGAATTTATCGTAGATCTTTGCCTTAATGTATATAGAACATTTTTTGATAACAAATAAAAATGTTTACACTATAAAAGATTTTTACAGTCTAAAATGACTTTAGAATTTAGAGAAATCGAATAATTTAATCTACATGATCACATTATAATATCGGGGGCGGTAAGAAATTCTAATGGACACTTTCAACTGTCCAAGTTTTGCTTGATAATAGAAACCAAAATTTAGTATATTTTTTTGAAGTGGAAACTTCTTTGAGCACACCACGCTTACAATTTTTGTTGGGTAGTGAATGAATGGTTGAATGAATCACGCTCAATATATAATCGATACATTGAAGTGTACTGACCGACTGACTTTTGTCCGTTTTGTAATGTTTGCCCGAATATTTCATATAATTTGAATGACTTGTAGTGACATAAATCGTCCAAGTAATAACATCCATAATACCATTCATATACAGGGTGAATCGAACCAGCCACATAATAGCACATGCCTCCGTTTCCTTCAATGATCCTCCCATTTTCCAACAACATCCGATAGAACACCTCCTGTTAAGGAGACAGTCTGTTCATAACACAAATACCATTCTATATGCTAGCTCAGATGGACATGGCACTCTTATACTGATGCATACCTGTAACCCTCACTCTAATTATACTTAAGGGATACTATTCAACTGAATAACAAATCATTACCAATGTAACTATGTACGGAGTTAGATGTATTACGCATCAAATTGTATCACTTAAGTATAATTAGAGTGGGGCCACAAGCACACATCAACATAAGAACACCCTGTCCGTCCAAGCCAACACACAACATACAAAACAACATTTGTATTATGAACAGACCGTCTCCCTAACAAAAAGAACTCCACTATTCGATGTTGGTGGAAAATGGGAGGATCATGGAAGGAAAGAGGCGTGTACTATTATGCAGCTGGTTCGATCCACCCTATATATATATATATATAATATATATATATATAATATATATATATATATATATTTTATATATATATATATATATATATATATATATATATATATATATATATATATATTGATTACAGTTGTCATGGAAGTTTTTTCTTCAGTCATGCGGTCTTATATAAGATCATCGTATTAATTTTTTTTAACAGTTCAAACAGTTCAACATTCCACATTCCAGAGTTATAGATATTATAATTATTTAATTGTATTATTTAAGATTATTATTATTGGGTAACAAAGATCCATAAACTATACTGAAATTATAAACAAGAAATAATAATTAAATTAAAAATATAAACAAGATATGGAAATTGCTTATTATGTCTTTTTTAAGAAGTCGAAAAATGAAACCAAAAGAAATCGGAATAGTTCGTACAAAATTCTTTGAAATTAAAAATACAAAAATCGACAAAAATCCAACCAAAAACTACTAAACTTTTTCCTAGATCATTTACAAAAATACCGCATTTCGACTAGCTAATTCATACTGATGATGACTACTTTGTATTCGAAACACATATTTATATAAAACAAATACTTAAAAACTTAAAAGTTTCTCTTTGATCTTTATAAAAATTCAACATTATCTCCTACGTAGTGAGTATTTTGTAAAAATTTTATTTGAATCAATATGCAATATGAAACAAAAAAATCAATTTAGATCAATATTGAAACGTAATAAAATTTAATTAAAAACGAAGAAATTATTACGAAAAACGTATACAGGAAGTAATTAGGTATATTTATATTATTTTTTAAATAAACTGTTAAAAATTTTTTAAATATTTAAATTAATTTTCTAAGAATGCGTCTAATATTAGAATAAATATTTATTAAATGGAAAAATTTTATAATAACATAAATATTAAAAAATATAAATTTTTATATTTCCAATTAATAATCATCAATTAATTAATTAATAATAACCACGTGTATACGTAATTTTCAATTAGTTGCAAAATTAATAAATTTTAATTAATTTGTAATAAAATTTTTGATCGAATTTTCTAATTGAAGTAAATTTTTTTTTACCGAGTTAAAATTTATTGAATTTTGTTAATCCTAAAATTTTCATTTAATTTATATTTTATTTTTCACACATCAAGGCCGTAAAAATAGGAATCGAACGGCAAATAAATGTTTTTTATACGTTGATTTTAAAGCGACAAAGTTTTTTTGGCAATATTGAAGTGTCAAAGATCAATAAACAGCGATCGGTGACTCAAAAAGTGGGATTCCTCTCCGCAGTTGATTTGTGCTAAATCAATTCATTATTAAAAAAATGTTTAGTAAAAAGTGGTTAATCAATTGGATTCACTTTTGGAGTCAGTTATCAAAATGAATGGTATGGCAAATTTAAGAAGTAATTAATTAATTTTTCTATTGATTTTTATTTTTAAAAAAATAGAACAAAATCAACCCTTAGATATTGACACCCCACATCTCGTCAATATTTTATAAATTAACTTCAAGAAACTTAGAGTAGGTATTCTAAATTATTCTTTCTTTTTCTTTAACAAACAATCCATTAAATCTTGAGTTTAAAAAAATTTCTTAAGCAAAACTTCCCCTTACGAAAAAAAATCAAAATTTTATGAATTAAACTAATTTGAAATTTTAAAACAGATATTATATTGAAATAAATAAATAAATTTTCGCAATGACTTACCTAAATTGTTGGAACTTTCGACAATACTGTCAACAATACGATGATTATTTGAATCGAAACAATTTAATGATGATAAATGATTATTATTTGTAACAGTTAAATGTTCAGTTGATGTTGTTTCGCTAACAGCAGTTATTACGTTATTATTATTACTTTGAATTTGCGTCGAGTTTGACGATGGTGGCTCGACAGTGCTATTTGTAGAAATATTATTATTCGATTCAACAACATTTACATTCAACAACGGTGTTAATAATTGTTCCTTATTATTACTCACCATTGGGCTATGAATTTTTTTCTGTATAAATTAAAATTTCAAGGTCAATTTTCATAAATATTTATAGTGTAGTGTACATATTGCATTCTAGAGAGAATGAATGAATAGACCTACCTACATCCCGTCATACCGAAATATATTTATACCTATATTTTAATATACCCTGTGTATAAATGCCGCAGATGGATTTTCAAATCCGCTATTTTACAAAACCGCTAGTTGTTTTACATAACAACTCCGTTATGTAAAACAACTGAACGACTTTTAGCTGGGTTGTCATTGCGATACGTTTTACAAAACTGCTACCCACGTTTAGACGTAATACAGAATAGCTTATCTGTAGTCACAAAGAGCGTTTTGATATAGGGAAATATATAGAACGCCTTTTAGCGCGGGGCCCAAAAACATGCAAAACCCGACCAACTCGAGTTATGACCGATGAAGTGAAAGATTGTAGTACTCGGTTATAATAGTTACCTTATTTAATTTCAATAATTTTTGACACAATAAATCAAATATATAGAACATTTTTTAGTGCGGGCCCAAAATTATGTTATGTACGTAATATACCTTGTATATATATTATGTATCTACATATATCCGCCTTTTGTTTCAAACAAAAGTTGTTTATTTTAAAAAGAAGATTTTTTACTAATTTTTTTCTATCTCTTTACGGTATCAAAGATGTATATTTTCCCCCTTGGCAGAGGGAAACACGTTTCGATTTTGCCCATCACCGAACTTGACCTTACTTTTTTGCTCTAGTACACACCCAAAAAATTTCAACTCGGTATCTCTTTTCGTTCTTGAGTTATCGTATCCACGGTCAGGCAGACGGACGGACATGGGGAAATGGTCGAATTAGTCCATTTTATGAACACCTATACCAAGCATTTATGGCAAGGATTAATATTTTCAAGGGTTACAAAGTCGGAACTAAACTTAATATACCTTGTATATTTACATATACTGGGTATAAAAATCATCAATGTATTTCTTAGATTTTCGAAAAAAAAAGAGAAATAAAAGTGCACTTGCATTTTTAAAGAGGTAAAAGTACTATTCGACTTGGTCATATACATCGAAAAGTATTGGTCCTGCGTAACCGTAAGGGACCTTTTTTGTGCAAAATTAACTAAGGAGTAACATTGATACTGACATCTATTAACGTAAATGACCTCTAGCCTTCTCTAATCTCTCCAGCCTTCTTCCGCCAAATACTTAAATTAATTGCAGAAAATTAATCATACTACCGCGACAATATCAGTAGAGAATATACTGTGAATATAAAAAAAACCTGTGTGTATACTTATGTACGCACGTGAGAAGTTATACTTCTTTTTAACTAATTTATTAAAATAATATTAAATAAAGTCAACACTACTATTAAGACACAAAAGTTTAATAAAATGAAATAGAAGTGAAAAACTACATTAGAAAAATTCTATATTGTGTCTAAATTCCCAATGATTCTACATTTTTATCAAGGTAGAACAGACCCATCGTCACTTCTCCCGTTAAAATTAGAGTCTGAAAGACTGACATTAAATCAATTATTTACATTTGTTTACGAGCTCATTTGATAATGTGGCTCGTAATTATAATATTATTCTTTTATCAGAAACATGGAGTAATAATGACGAAGACATTCCTGTACCTAATTTCAACAAATAATAACGATCATTCATCTTTCGTTCTACCAGGTGTCCAGAAAGTACCGCAGGGGATTGATAGGATAGATAGAGAATAAAATTCTGAGACGAAAAGTTCTTTACCATTTTTTAACCTGACGTACAGATAATTTGTTATTAATTAAAACAAGTAACCAGATTAGGAGAGTCAGGAGCGAAGGGTAAACGAGAGACGCGAAAGGGACAGAGGGGGAAGCAGTCGACTGGCTCGCACTGGGTTACGACAGACACATGTACAAGCATTCCCCACTAATAATTAGTTATTATTTATTATTAGCTATTTATTATAATGAATAATAAAACCCAGTGCGAGTCAGTCGGCTGCTTCCCTCTATCCCTCCCGCTTCACTCGATCATCCTTCGCTGCTAGCTCTCCCACTTCCCTGCTTACCGCTATTGCGCGCCTCTGATTGGTTACTTATTTTAATTAATAACTAATTACCTGTACGTCAGGTTAAAACATGATAGTGACTTTTCGTCTTAGAATTTTATTCTATCTACCCTATCAATCCCCTGCGGTACTTTCTGGACACCCGGTATAATGTATAATATTGTCAATTGTCTTTCAATATCCAAAAATCATATCACACGCAAAGAAAATCATTGTCCACTGAAGCGTGTTTACACAGCCTATGTGGCAGACAGACTTGTCTGTTTCAGGATAGAAAACTGTGTAACATCGATCTACATCAGTCGAGTGTTACATCAGCGGTTCGTTACATGCTGAAAATACATTCTGATCGCGGATTCGCATAGCGCGCCAATAGAAGTATAACTTCAATAAATTTAAATTGAATAATTTTTTGTGAAAATTTATGGTTTTCCCAACAATGAAAAATAGAAAACTGTAGTTTAGCATTAACAAGACTAGAATTTTCACAGCGTACAGAAATAACTGGCTATGAAGTGCAGCATTTTGTTGCCGCCAAATATTATTACACTCGAGTTATTTCACAACAAACACAACAAATAACAATGTTTTTATTTACCTCATTTCGACGTTTTAAATGCTTTCTCCAGGCAGATTGTATTATTAAAACTGCTGTATTGATGTTATGAATATGTGTAGTTAAACTACTCATACCACTTGGTTCATCTTCATCGTAATCTGGATGACCGTTGGCTGAATTGTACGAATATGTACTACCGATATTAATTTTTGCTAATATTTCCGGTTCTGGTATCGATTCCAAACTTTCATAATCACCATCAATAGTAATTGTATCTGCAGTGGTATTATCATGACTTTGTTTTCCATCTTCATAATTTTCCATTTTATTTGCAACTTTTCCAATATCATTATTATTTAAATCATTTTCATTGTGAATTACATCGATTGAATCATAATGATTTTGTGATCTATTGTCAATTTCTAATGAATCTGGTTGAAAACCAGAATCATCTAAATCAATTTCTGGTTGATTTTCATAAACAAGTCCAGAAATACTTTTTTGACTGGATACATCCACATCATGATATGGTTCTTTTTTTGATTCGTCTAATTCCATTTGAAAAATTTCGTTTTCATTTTCTTGTATTGATTTTGGATTTTGTTTTTCATTGTCTTCACCAAGAAAAAACTGCATTCCTTGTGGATTTTCTGTAGTTTGACTATTTGATTGATTTTCTATTTCGGAACTGTTTGCAACATTTTCGTTTTTGTTATTATCTTGGTCTTTACCGGGTAAATTGGATAGAAGTGTTCGCAAAACTGCAGCATCCTCATCACTGTCTGTATCTTGCGTTCTATTTGCTTTAGCGGTTGAGTCGTCGATTTCATTGATCTTTTTCTCAGAAACTTCATCTTTATTTTCTGAAGACACTTTTGCATCTTTTATATCTAAATTTTCCAAATTATTTTTATAACTATTTTCTTCTTGAGTTTTTTCTTCATTGCTAACAATTTCAGAAGCTTTTTCCTCAAGAACATCATCTTTTTTTTCTGATGATACTATTTCCTCATTACTAGCAGGTTGGTCAATATTTTCAATCTCTGCAGGTTTTTGATCTTTCTCTTCATTAACTTCTATGTTCGTTGTTTTACTATCCAAATTTTCATTTTCAGTACTTTGGCGATTTTCTAATTGCTCTTTAGCAACATCCGTTTCCTTTCCTTCTGCGACAGCTTGTTCCATTTGATCATTTTCTTTATTTGCAACAGCTTCATTTTCTGCATTGTCTTGGAAAGTTTTAGGTGGAACGATTACTTGGATACATTCTTTTTCTACTACGGGTGTCATTTCTGATGATTTAGCATCAATATTTTCGCTATTTAATATTGGTGACAAATTTTGTTCAGAATTTTCATTTACATCATCTTTATTGAAATTATGTTCCTTAGAATCTGAATTTGGTATTATTTGAGAATCAAGTGATGTTGCCTTAGCTTTTACTAATTCTGAAATATGTGATTCTGTCTGGGGAATTGTCTCCATCTGATTATTCATCTCCAGTTCTTTATTCATGTCTTCGGGATTTTCAGAATTAGTATCTGCATTGTTAGAGTTCTCTTCAGGCTTATCAGAATCTTTAGCCTCTATTGAACTTGTTTGTGAAGAAGATGCAAGATTTCCAGCATGTTGTTGTGCATCTTCGTGGGTGATTGTTTCTAAGTTACTATTTTCTTCTAGCTTGTTTACAGGTTCCTCCAAAATTTGTTCGGATTTTCCAGAATCATTTTTTAGGTTGTCAATATCTTTACAATCTTCTGATGTGTCTTGAGAAGTTATTTTTGAATTTATATCACTTACTGACATTTCATTAGAAGCATCGTCAGACTTTTCAGAAACATTTTCTGATTTTTCTATACTCTTACCATCCGATGGTGTTTCTTCAGAAGTTTCCTCTACTTTTGTCACATCTCCTGAAATTTCATTAATGATTTCTTCAGGTTTTTCGGAATTATTTTCTAATTTTTCTGTACTTTTAGAATCTTCATCTATTTTTTCAGTAATTTCTTCCGTTGTTTCAATATTATCTGCCACTTCAGTTAAAATTTGTCCAGATTCTTCGGGATCATTTTCTGATTTTTCTGTATTTTTGGATTCTTCAGATGTTTGTTCAAAATTTACTTCCGGTTTGGTTACATCGGTTGAAACTTCATTAATAATCTCCCCAGGTGTTTCAGAATCATTTTCTGATTTTTCTATAATTTTGTTATCTATTGCAGTTTCTTCAGAAGTTTCTTCAGCTTTTGTCACATCTTCTGTAGATTCAATCATGATTTCTTCAGGTTTTTCGGAATTATTTTCTGATTTTTCCGCAGAATCATCTCCTATTTCTTCAGAAGTTTCTCGTGTTTTATCAACATCCTCTGCTACTTCATTGATAATTTGTTCAGTTTTTTCGAAATCATTTTCAGATTTTTCTGTATTTTTGGATTCTTCGGATATTTCTTCAGAATTTACTTCCATTTTTGTAACATCTGATACTTCATTAACAATTTCTTCAGGTGTTTCAGAATCATTTTCTGATTTTTCTATAGTTTTGCTATCCGCTGCTATTTCTTCAGAAGTTTCTTCCACGTTTGCCACATCTTCTGTAGCCTCATTAATGATTTCTTCAGGTTTTTCGGAATTATTTTCAGATTTTTCCACAGAATCATCTCCTATTTCTTCAGAAGTTTCTCTTGTTTTATCAACATCCTCGGCTACTTCAGTAATAATTTGTTCAGAATTTTCGGGATCATTTTCTGATTTTTCTGTATTTTTAGATTCTTCAGAATTCACATCCATTTTTGTAACATCTGATACTTCATTAACAATTTCTCCAGATGTTTCAGAATCATTTTCGGATTTTTCTTCAGTTTTGCTATCCGCTGTTATTTCTTTAGAAGTTTCTTCGGCCTTTGTCACAGCTTCTGTTACTTCATTAATGATTTCTTCTGGTTTTTCGGAATTGTTTTCTGATTTTTCTGTAGAATCATCTCCTATTTCTTCAGAAGTTTCTTTTGTTTTTTCAACATCTTCTGCTACTTCATTAATAATTTGTTCAGATTTTTCGGGATCATTTTCTAATTTTTCTGTGTTTTTGGATTCTTCAGATGTTTGTTCAGAATTTCCTTCCATTTTTGTAACATCTTCTAATACTTCACTAACAACTTCTTCTGCAGAATCCTTTTCTGTTTTTTCCATACTATTAGGTAGGTCTGATATTTGTTCAGTTGCTTCTGTTTTTGTAATATCTCCTTGTTGTTCATTAACTATTTCTATAGGTTTTTCAGATTCATTTTCTGAGTTTTCCAAAACTTTAGACTCTTCTGATACCTCTTCAGAAGATGCTTCGACTATTATAGTATCTGGTGTTTCATTTGAGATTTCTTCTAGCTTTTCTGGAGTATTTTGTATATTTTCGCTTTCTTTCTTCAAATTTTCTGACTCTAACGATGTAGAAATTCCTTCTCTCGCCATTTCCGATTCATTTCGAGATGAGTCATTTAATATAAGATCGGATTCGAATTTATTTGTTGTTTCTACAACATTCTCTGCAGGTTTATTAGAGCCATCTTGATTTGGTGTTTCACTATTTTCAGTTTCTGTTAAAGTTTCTACAGGAATTTCCTGAGGTACAGCAGATTCAATCTCAGATATCACTTGCTTTTCATGGGATTCAGATTCCATTGCTTGTTTAGACATTTCTTCAGAATTAATGTTTTCGTTAAGTACAGATTCTGTTTCTTTTGTGGCATTGTCATCACTATCCTCATTAGATTTTAAATCAATTTGAGTTTGTACATCACTAGAAATTTCTATAGCATTCTCAACTTCACCTACAAAAAATTTGGGTTTTTCTAATTCTACTTCATTGGTTGTTTCTGAACTTAAATCATTTTCCGTTTTATCAGTCCCTTTATTTGAAATATTCGCATCTGCGTTTTCTGGAAACACTACACCGCTTTCATTTTCAACTGATGCTTCCTTTGTAATACTTCCTACAATTTCCTCTGTTTTGTTATCATCATCAGATTCTTCAGAATTTATATTTTTTATTAGTTCTGTGGTGTCTGGATTAGAAGGTTTTTCAGTATCAGACGTTTTTTGAGATTCTTCAGCTTCATTAAGTTCTCCAGAGACATTATTTGCATTGGAAGCGTCTTCATCTGGGGTATTTTGTGAATCTTCAGTTTTATCAACTTCTAATTTGGTTTGCGAATCATTATTATTTTCTGATTTACTATCTGGAGATTTTTCTGCTAAATCTACGGAAGTGTCTTGTGATTCCTCTGGATTTTCAGGATTAAGTGTATCTGATGATTCAATGTTTTCTGGTTGAGAATCAATTTGAGATTCTTCTATAAGTTTACCAGATTGTTCTGAGTCGGAATTTTTTTCAGAATCTTTCATATCTTCAGTATTTTCAGTATCTTTACTTGGATCCTCAGCAGATTTTTCACTAGTAACCATATCTTTTGTAGCCCCTGAATTTTCAAGATCTTGAATCTCCTTAGACGTTTCTGTTTGAGATAAGTTTTCCGATTCTTCATCTTTTTTAGAATCAGGCTCAACTGTATTTTGCGACTCTTCAATTTTTTCAGATTCATTTCCACTCTGAAGTTTTTCCTCTGATTCCACAACATTATGGGGTTCTTCGTCTTTTTCAGAATCGGGCTCAGCAATGGTTTGTGATTCATCACCTTTTTCAGATTCATTTCCACTCTGAGGTTTTTCCTCTGATTCCACAACATTATGGGGTTCTTCGTCTTTTTCAGAATCGGGCTCAGTTATGGTTTGTGGCTCATCACCTTTTTCAGATTCATTTCCACTCTGAGGTTTTTCCTCTGATTCCACAACATTATGGGGTTCTTCGTCTTTTTCAGAATCGGGCTCAGTTATGGTTTGTGGCTCATCACCTTTTTCAAATTCATTTCCACTCTGAAGTTTTTTCTCTGATTCCGTTACATTTTGTGAATCTTCACCTTTTTCAGAATCGGGCTCAGCTATGGTTTGTGGCTCATCAACTTTAAAATTTTTGGGATCTTCGCCTTTTTCGGAATCAAGCTCAGCTATATTTAGTGAACCAGCATCGTTTTCAACTTCACTCTCACTTTGAAGTTTTTCATCTGATTCTGTTACATTTGGTGGCTCTTCGCCTTTTTCGGAACCATCTCCAGCTATGTTTTGTGAATCATCTACTTTTTTAGGTTCATCTTCCTTTTGAAGTTTTTCTTCTGATTCTGTTAGATTTTGTAGCTCTTCACCTTTTTCAGAATTAGGCTCAGCATCGAATTGTACTTCATCAACTTTTTCAATTTCATTTTCACTTACAAGTTTTTCGTCTGATTCCGTTACATTTTGCGCATCTTTTTCAGAATCATTCATATTTTCAGATTCAGCTGAGTTCTGTGATTCGCCAGAGATTGGCGTCTCTATAACGTTTTGTGATTCTTCATTTAGTGTTTCTGCAAGAGTTTCTGATTCACGTAAGCTTTGAGATTCTTCAATTTTTGATTCATCTTCAACAGTGTCCTGAGACTTTTCAGATTCAAGATTATTTTGTACATCTTCTGATTTTACAACTTCACCTCCATTCTGTGAGTCGTCAAGTTTCTCCGAATCTGAAATGTTTTGTGTTTCTCCTAAACTTTCAGATTCAGGTACTTTCTCCGATTCTACAACAGTTACTGGTTCAGACAAGCTTTGAGGTTCCTCAGATCTTTCAGACATACTTTCTATCTCTGAAGATTTTTCAGTTTCCTCTTTATCAATATCATTTTGTACTTCTTCGGATTTGTTCTCTATATCTTCGGCTTTCTCAGATTCCATTGTATTATTATGTTCTTCTCCATCCTTTACAGATTCACCCTCATTTGGTTTTTCCAATTTATTTTCTGTGTCATCATTCGATTCATGGGATTGTTCTGAATTTTCTATTTTATCAACTACAGTGTCTTCATTTGATTTTTCTTCAGCTTCATCCTTATTTTCTGTTGGACTTTCATTTGTTTCTTCAATTTGTTGTAAATGTTCATTTACTGAACGTTGCGTCCGACTTGTTTCACTTGCATTTGATGAATGATCCATCGATTTATTAAATAATATATCTGCCGATAGCAATGAATTGAATACTAATGCCATATTGTTTTTTTTATCTAAATCGGATGCAGTAAATTTAGGTGTTTTATAAGTCAGTTGGTTATCCTCAACTACATATGTGCTATTGGTAGTGGTTTGTTGATTTAATTCTGCATCTAAAAATAGAAAAGTATTAAAAAGTATTAAAAAGTAAATATAAAATTTTATCTTTCTAATTAAATTTAAATTCTCAGAATGAATAAACCCAAAATTCATAAAAAGGACTCCTCTGCAGGCTTTGACATCTGACGTTATATTAAAACCCAATCAAATTATATACTTATAAATTTCTTATCCC
Source organism: Nineta flava (assembly GCA_963920215.1). NCBI lineage: Eukaryota > Metazoa > Arthropoda > Insecta > Neuroptera > Chrysopidae > Nineta > Nineta flava. The sequence continues at coordinate 118,437,795 of OY986040.1, forward strand.
AGTAAAATAGTACAATAAAACTTTTTAACAAAAAATAGAACCGACGAAAGAAGAAAGTAACTGAAAAGCAAAAAATAATAACTTTGTAACAAAAAATTAATCCTTCGAAAAAAGAAAGGAAAAAATAAAAAAGTAACTTTTTAGTCCTACACTAATGTAAATACCTAAATAATTTTGAGTCGGCGCCAAACAAACAAAATATAATATTTTGTAGTATTTACTTTTAACCGAAAATCAAATTTCACCCTTCGCCCATTTCGATGGAGATTTTTTGGCGCCGACTTAAAATTATTTAGGTATTTACATTAGTGTAGGACTTAGTTAGACTAAAAAAGTTACTTTTTTATTTTTTCCTTTCTTTTTTCGAAGGTTTAATTTTTTGTTACAAATTGTTATTATTTTTTCTTTTCAGTTACTTTCTTCTTTTGTCGGTTCTATTTTTTGTTAAAAAGTTTTATTTTTTTGTGGCTTATAGTGTCATTAGAACTACATATGTGTGTCCAGTTTTAACAGATTCGGTTCACAGATGAAAATTCAGCGGTGAACAATCGACCATTCCCTATTTTTCAACCCTTAGGGGCGAATTTTTTTTTCAAATTTATATGGTACAAATTTCGAAGTATATCCTATGCAATAAAAAAAAATTATCGAAATCGGACTACTCTGTAAAAAGTTATGCGGTCCCGACAGACGTTGTCCTGTACACACGTCTTAAATTTTAAAATTTTAAACTTTTTTTGAAAATTTTGAGTTTTTTTTTTGGACTGAATTGTGAATCCAAACCATTCTCGAATTCACTGGAACACACACAAAAAATTTGATGAAAATCGGTACAGCCGTTTAGGAGGAGTTCAGTCACATACACACGGACAGAAGAATTATATATATTAAGATACAGGTTAAATTGAGTACCTCCTTCTTTCGTCGTTAAAAAATGAGCTTATACTTCTTAAAAAATACAAGTGGAGATTTTCCAACGGAATTCTCTTCGTTTTTGCACAACAAAAACGTCGCGAAAAGGCCATCAGGACATCACGCTTCATCAAAAATGACAAAGTTTACGTTAATAAAAAAGGTCCTGTACAAAATTAAAAAATAGTTTTCGAGGTATACGGCTGAGATAAGTCGGGTATAACGTACCATGCATTAAACTGTTAAATTGAGTTGTAAATAGGACAAAATGTGTCGTCCAATGTGCAGTCAGATTTATATGTTGACCTGTAAGATTACAATAGAATGCTAGGCAGCGTGTTTTGTCTATTTTAAAACTCAGTTTAACAATTTAATGGCCAACTTGCCGTATATCTCGAACACTATTGGTCCTGCGTAAATTTTGTATGGCAAATTTTTTGACCTATATTATCAAAGAAATAAATTTGATAATGACCTCTACTAAAATAAATGACCTCTATTCGAGAAAAACTTATTTTCACGACCATTGAGTTCTTAAAAAAAAATTACAAGCGCGATATAGTTATGAACTTTGTGCTATGATTTCATAACGCCGAGTCGTTCGAAGAGAATTCCGTTGGAAAATCTCCAATTCGATTTTTTTAAGAGGTAAAAATACTATTTGACAAGGAATATGATTGGTTTTACTTGTTGCTCTGACGTTCTGTCATTATTTTCTATAAACAGCTAAAAAATTTACTGCATTTTAAAACGATCCAATCAGTTATGAATCACCCTGTATATTCTACAACAAACTTATTTATATTCCGTAAAATACACATCATACACCATTACGTCACATACGATGCATGCTTCTAATTAATGACGTGCTAAATCATGTTTAGGCGTTTAGGGTTCAGTTCAGCGTGGTATAGTATAATCAGGACCACGGACGATGTAAGGGGGGGGGGGGTACTTTCGAAGGAAATGTAGATTTTGAAATGAATGAATGGAAATTTTTGTGACGAGCTTTCTGTATTTGAAAGGCTAAGTTCATTAATGGACAAAATCGAACAAGGGGAAAGAGAGAGGAAGGAAGAAACATAAAATGAAAAAAATAGATCATAAGTAAAAAGCTGTAATAGTAAATAAGTTTTACTACATATTATTTATCTGGCCACATTTTCTGTTCTCTTTGTTACAGCTAAAAGTTACTCTTACAGTTACTCTCTGTATATAAATATCTGTAAATATTTACAGAAATATTCCTCTTCCTCTGAGAAAATTCGAAAGTCTACGTAGCTCGTACGTGACGAATTTGTTTTCTTAATTAGTTTTAAAATCATTTTTCTTTACTCTCTTATTTATATTCAAGATTATACACATTAATAACATAATATGTATATTTAAATGAATCATACATACATTATCCAAATAAGTTTCTACGTTTTCTATTTCTGATTTTATAAATATTGAAAAATAAATAAATCAACAAATTCCATTATAATATATACTGACCTAATTTTTCTCGTAAATACAATAATTTCTCCAAATGTTGTGCAGCAAATAAATGTATATTTTGTGGTTGAGTTTTTAATATATGCATAGTTAGATTGTTCATCAAAATTTCTAATCCCTCGGGAATTGATACACTTTTCACTTTATCATAACGTGACGATAAGAAATTGATTCGATCACTTTCTGGTGGTGTTGAAGACATTATATCCTCTTGTAAAATTGGTGCCATTGGAACTTTTTTTTAATAATTAAAAAAAAGGGACAATTAGTAACTAAGCTTTTCGATTATCACACAAGGATAAATAACTTTATACTATACGTTAAAATGAAATATTCGAAATATGTTAATGTAACTTTTATGTTGTTATAATGGTCACTAAGGCTACCAACAGGGGTGTAATGGAAGAGCTTTTTATTCTCAATTTATACTGCGTCGTATATGATCGGGTTATCAATTGTTTTCGCAGAAAAATAAATCAGGATCTTACCAGATTTAAAAAAAAAAAAAGGTGAAAATAAATATAGACCAGTAATCTCGCCATCCAGACAAGACTTGTGTTAGCCAAAATATTCTAAGTTAAAAATTTTACTGATTATTATGGGCCACAAAAGTAGCGTACGTTTTTCAAAATTTTATAGATGATTTGTGCCTTATTAATTACGTTTTTGGGAAAATATTTCGAATAAAAGTTATTTGTGTATTTATAATGAACAACTTGTATCCCTCGAATTATTCCGAAAACCGAATGGATAAGGCAAAAATCAATTATAAAATTTTGAAAAAAGAACGCTACTTTTGAGGCCACATGTTCATGTATTTGATCCGATCTTGTGCTACAGATGAGCCGTTGAGCAAAACTGTGTACTGAACGCCGTATGACGGTAGACGAAGTGGAAAATGTCTAGAAAGACGTTGGAGGGATGATTTCAGAAAGATTTTTTCCCAGTCGAAACTTTTAACTGCCTTGTGCATTCTCTCAAAACTGCTAAAATGCATCAAAAATCCTTTCAAATGTAGTAGCAGAGACTGTGTGTACAAAATTTGAAGTCGAAATCAAATTGCGTTTTCATATTCCATTAAACTATGTCTCACCGCGGGCCGGTAAAGTTAGGAACTGTTCATTTGAGAAAATGTGACGTTCGCAGTTCATCACATAATTCTGCTTTTATTTTTTTATTTTTTTTTGTTATGATAAAAGTCATTTATTTAAATTATATAATTAAAAAATAAATACTGAAATTAATATTTAAAAACATTAATATTTATACCTTATTAATCGCAATTAATCATACACAGAGTAAATATGGGGGGGAGGTAAGCTTTTATGACATAATATTTACAGAAGAGGTCGCAGAAATTGTAACGCAGCGTAACAAATGGGGGGAAGTCTAAAATGTGAAACTTCGCGTGATGTATTTTATGAACGGCCCCTTAGTTTTTATGTCAATTTGGGTGAATTTAAGCAAAAATATTTCAAAATATTTTTTTATTTTGAAAATATAATGAAAACTCTCCTTAAACCATCTCTGATTAATCAACTGCCCAATTTAAAATCAATAACATCCAAAGTTATTTTAAATATTCTCAGAAAATACAATGTACGACCTTGATGCCCAGGGTCAATGGTGTACCTTAACCTAAGCCAAAATATCAATATTTTTTATACTCTTACCGAAGTTTTTTCGATGAATTTTGAACTTTTGGTAAAATTGGATGATTGTTATAAACAAATTAAAAATGAAATGGTTCTGGCATAAAAAATTTTTTTTGGTATACTTTGACTCATTTAAGCAAAAAAAAGCATTTTGTGATTTTCTTAAAACCCATAGCTTTCACGAAAAAAATTCTCAAAGCTGTTTCAAATAAGCTTTTTTACCATGGTATTCATGTGGTTCTAAGAAAACTATGAGTATTACGAAAAAATCACGAGATCCTTTTTTCTGAAAATTGTGTTCAGCACATAATATATCGACAAAACATTGATGCCGCCTTGAACATTAATCGGCCCACAAGTGTCCTGACCCCCGGAATATGCCTAAAGTTCGAACTATAATAATACTATGAGAAATTCGGTATAAACTTGATTTTCTAGGCTATTTGGGTATGTTTCTAGCGATTTGTTTAATGAGAACGCTATCCAGGGTCACAATTTTTTTTTATTATACCTAACACCATTTTGGACCTTTAATCCCTTATTTTGTTAAGAGCTGTTTGTGGAAATCTGTCTCTTTTTCGCCATTTTTGTTTGGTCTATTAGTAAAATACCCTATTTCAGAATATATTGTGAAATAACAGGACATTGCATAATACTCGAAAATGTTTAATCAAAAATTGGACTTACACTTTGGAAGCCCAAATATTTTGTGGATCACGAACACTACAAAAATTAAACGAGCACCAAAAGAAAAAAAAACTTCCGGCACATCTTTAGGAGGTAAGAATCCATAGCTGCCGCAGCTAAAACCAGCAAAAATTGTAAAATCCGCTCTTATGTCCAGTCCAGCTCGTAAAACAAAGGCAGCAAAGCTAAAAAAGTCTTCCTTTACCAAATCATCTCTAACTAAAATTAAATACGCTGCGCCAAAAAATAAATGATTTCTTTCTTTATTCATAAACTAGCTGACCTCGCGAACTTCGTGCCGCCTCAGAAACAATATCATCAAAAAAGCCGTTCCATACAAAATGTATGAGAAAATGAATTTTCTTCATAAACTTTTTTTTCGTGAATTTTTCCTATGTTTCATTAGTTAGGATCTTATTCGTTTTAATACCCCCCCCCCCGTAAAAATGGCTGAAAATGGGTTTCGGAAAGACTACAGGAAGTGATTCCAGGAAAAAGTCCTTTTCATCCTTGAAACCCTTAACCCAAACCAACCCAACTCTATCCAATCCTCCAACAATTTAATATTGTAAAAAAATTTACAATATTTTTTACTTAAAAATGAAAAAAAAACATTTTTGAATTTTAAGGATTTCAAGTACGAAAAGGGTTGTTTTGGGTTTGGTTTGGTAGAATTGTGTTGAGTTGGAGTAGTTTAGGGGGGGGGGCGTGGCATAAACTCGACTTCAAAAAGGAGGATGGTTCTCAATAGGGAATATGCATGAAAATTTTTTTTCACATTTATTTTCAGAATATAAAAATACTGTTAATACTGTAATAATATTTAAAAACGAAATTAAAATCCGACAAATATCAAGGAAGCTATAAGCTTTTAAAGATTATTATCTGTCTCTTTCTTGCAAAAATACTAAAAACGGAGTTTTACGTGTACTTTAAATGGTAAAAGTGTAATATGACGTCACATAACATATCAAGAGGGTTATCACCCTCTTTGTCTAATAGGGAATTTCAATCATTCATATCTCGCTTATTTTTAAAGTTATTTAAAAAGTAATTTTACCTTGAAATTTGTCATATAAACATGCTTCAATTCAAGTGAAAAAAAATTTTCATGCATATTCCCTATTATTGTTATTTTTGGTGGCGGTGTCCAAATTTTATGTGAAGGATAAATTTTATGTGAAACATTAAAATTTAAATAAATACAATATTTTTTCGAAATAAAAACGACAATATTTTTTCAATTTTTCTATGCTGACACCGACTTCAAAAATAACAATAATTGTACATATATATTTAAAAAATTTTGCTTAGATGAATTAAAATTGACACAAGAATACGCAATTATTTTTTTACTTTATAGTGCATTTTTGGTTTTAGAATATTTGATTTTTGAAGTCGGGTTTCATTTTGTCAAAATATTATATATATATATATATATATATATATATATATATAGATTGAAAAATTTGATTATTTTTAGTATATGTACTGGTTTCCATGTAAAGTTTTTGTATAAAATAAATATCCAGTTTAATGTCAGGCCGTCTAGACGGCAAAGAAAAATTCTATAAGAAAATATTTGTATTTTAAACATTGTACAGTATGTCAAAAATATTATAAACCAATTGAGCTGGCGACAGTCATGTTATTTGACATGAAATTTATTAGAAATGATTGGAGTCTTGTGCAAATGATCTAGTTAAAAATATCAATTATTTATATAAATTTTTTATTGAAAAATGTAAAATTTTAACTTAAGATTAATCATCTCGTTTTTTGATGTCTCTAATGTGGTGAAATACGTGTTGAGTGGAAATTTTGTTTCTCTTTACGAAAGTTTGACCATATATAGTATTAAACATGAAGGTTTTAATACAATCGTTAATTAAAATTACCATTGTATCGAGTAATATAATTGTTAAAGCTCTATTGAAATCAATCAAGGAGGAAATTCGATTATCTCAACAAGCGGCTAAGTAAGAACTATTACCTCTATTTCTTCAAATCATAAATATCAACCATCTGGGTGGTATTGGAGTGTGGAATTCGAACAAACTTTTATCCGCTCGCAAGTGGATAAAAGCGCTCGCGAACAATCGATCTAGGTTTTTGAAATAAAATTTCAAATTCGCCCCCTTTACCTAGATCAGTTTTTTTGTATTATAAATACGTATTTCGACTACAATGTAGTCATCATCAGTATAAATTAGTTAGTCGTAATTTACTCTTTGGCAATTAGAAATAGATAGAAAGTCGCGATCAATAGACAAAAATAAAAATAGAAAATTTTCTATAACATTTTTTAACTTTTCGATTTTTTGTAATATTAAGGGAGATATGCTGAATTTTATATTCCCACCTCCCTTTAAACCCCCTTCCCTTTGTCCAATTTTACCCATTAACGACTTACCTTTCAAATACCAAATTTCATTTCCATCGGAACAAAACTGTGACACCACTAGAGAGTCCATAGACACACATACGAGTAAACGTATATATATACATATTTATAAATATATATATATATATATATATATATATATATATATATATATATATATATATATATATAGATTTTAACGATAGCGATTTATAACATCAAATAGGACATTTGAAGAAATTTTTTCGGAATTCAACCGTCGGTACAAAAAGCTGCATTTTCTATGGAAATTCGCTAAAAATTTTTTATTCAATTTAATTTATATATTTTAGAATTCGTGCAGCGGAACGGCAAGAAACATACAAGCCAAAAATCATGAGTTTACATGAAGCAAAATTAATATTAAATTTAACTGAATCAGATCAGTTAAATAAAGAATTTATTGATGACAAATGGAAACGTTTATTTGAAGCAAATAAAAAAACTGGATCTTTGTATTTAGTATCTAAGATTTATGTAGCAAAAGAACGTTTGGATATGGAGTTCAAAAATTCGAATAATCTGTTAACCGAAAAAAATGTAAATATTGATACAACAAATAAAAAAGTTTAAAAAATAAATATAGACTACTTTTTATGCATTGATGTAAGGATTCATGGTCACTATACAAGTCAGTTTTAATATATTCTAGTTTTAATATATTTATATCCAATTATTTTTCAATTATTTTTATGTCCAATCAATTTTTTTTTTAAACTACTAATTATACATTCTATTTCTGTAACTCATATCGATACCATTCATCACTTTCTTAATACACGTGGTCTATAACTAGGCATTTTCAAAATTTATAAGAGATATCCTTAGAATTCCATATCGTCAAGTTCAAAAAATTAGTATTTTTTTATTTCTTAGCGAAATATTACCCGATTTTAATGAATTTTTTTTTTTTGAAACAAACTATTTTGTGATCATATTTTCAATTTTTATAATTATCATATCGATGACTTTCACCACTTCCATAATACACAGTCTATAACGCTTCATTCTAAAAGTTTATAAGAGATATGACAAATCTTAACTAAAATTTGAAAAATATGACCCAAAATTAGTATATTTGCATACCAAGTTTATTAAAATCGGATAAAATTTAGGTTAAATAGAGCAGTTATTTTTTATAATTCTATGACGTCATCAAGTTAAAAAAATTAGTATTTTTTTATTTCTTGGCGAAATATTAATTTTTTTTTGAAACCAACTATTTTGCGGTCATACTTTCTATTTTTGTAACTATCATGTCGATAAATATCATCAATTCCATAATTCGCGGTCTGTAACGCTACCGAAATCAAAAAAACTATATTAGCGAATTTCCTGAAAGGAATAAAAATTTAGATTTTTTTTAAACATATTTTTGTAAAAATTTCTTCAAATGACCAACCATCCAACTAGATGTTAAAATTCCATTTAAAATTTATACACACATATAGACATAGTTTTATTCCGTTTGGAATGAAATTTATTATTTGAGGCGTTTTTGGTATTTGAAAGGCAAAGTTCGTTAACGGGTAAAATCGGACAAGAGGGGAGGGGGTTTAGAGGAGGGGAAATACAAAATTTGGCTTATCTCCCTTAATATTCGAAAAATATATAAGAAGTAAATTTGTAGAAAATCAATTTTGCTATAATTTCGTTTCTCATTTTTTTTCTGTTACGCTAATATTTACAGAAATATTTACAATTTAAGATTGTTAAGTAATGAATTGTAGCAAACTTGATTTTCTACAACTTTACTCTTCATACATTTTTCGATTGTTATAATATTAAGAAAGATATTTTATATTTTGTTATCTTCTTTCTCTATGCCCCCTCCTTTTCCCTTGACCAATGCCATTTATTAATAAAATTGGCCTTTCAAATACTATAATCATATCAGATACGATATTTCATTTTTATCACACTAAAATTGTGACCGCTAGAAAGTGACTTATGTATTCTAAGGAAATTCGCTAAGTTAACGCAGCTCCTGTGTAACGATTTTTTTTTATTTCTTAGCGAAATATAATCCGATTTAAATTATTTTAAACCTGCTATTTTGAGATCATAATATTTTCTATTTATGTAACTACTATATCGATAAGTTTCATCACTTCTATAATACAGTTTATGATGCTGCATTCTCAAAATTTATAAGAGATATCATAAATCTTAATAAAATTTGAAAAATACGACCCAAAATAGTAGATTTACTTTCTGTTCTTTTGGTGTTATTTCGATATCTTTCATTATTTTCATTCTTTCATTGCTATGTATTTTAAGCAAAATTATCTCATAAAAGTTACAAATTTAGGATTAAAGAGGTATAAGAATATAGGCAACTTAGAATGAAATTTTTGATTGTTTTATTTAAGCAAAAATAATATATACAAATATTTTTAATTATCTTTTCTAAATGAATTGATATAATCCTCTTCTAAAGGATGTAATTTTGACGCTGGTATTACGAGTGAATGCAATGGATCTCCTAAATTATGTTTTACCATTTCTTGCAATGGGCAAGCAATCATTTGTTGATCACGACTACCTACTCTTGCTACACCTACAGCTAACGATTCCTTATATATTCCTACAAAACACAAATTTTAATAAATATATTTAACATAAATATGAAAGTTTCTAACCGTCTGATACGCCTCGTCTATCGATTACTTGAAGAATTTGACTAGCTGCTTCAGCAACCGACATAAAGCGTGGTGGCATGTACTCTTTCTTTTTTCTGGTCATACTTTCCAAAGTAGGTTCTTTTACTTTAATATCTGCACCAAAAGTCAGAAATAAAGTATGTGCGTTTTAATGTATTGGCTAAACTTTCTGCCTTTCCAAAATGTTTACCAGAATATTATACTATACCTAATAAACAAAGTGTATGTAATCCTCTAGTGAAATTTGCACATATTTTATCAAAAAAACTATCTGGCTTCCAATCTTCCGTCCAAAATGGTATAGAAACAGTTTCACCAAAACTATACAATTGTAAACCCGTACATCCAATTGCATTTAAAATAGAAGCATTATGTACAATTTCACATGGAATATTATCTTCTTTTGCGCGTAATACTAGATCAGTATGTGTTGTTGCTCCATAAGGATCACCAACTACCAATAACGCAACATCTGAAGTTTTTGCTCCTGATAAAATTTCATCAGCATTTTGTTCCACTAAATCACGATCAGCAACAATAATTGATCTCCCATAATATTCTTCCTGTTCTAATAAAATTTATTAAGTTTTTTTTTCAAATTTCCCGCTTTCATACTGAGGATGGAATAGCTAATTCTCTGGAAGTAACTATTTATTACGACTGGATTGTTTTCATTAGTTATAAAACTAATTTATTTTATAAAAATTTGAATAGAAATAAAGGAATTTTTATAATTACCAAAGCCTTCACGCCTCCAGTTAAAATTGATGTGTAGTTTTCTAAATAAATCTTATCACATTTTTTTATTATTTCTAACCCTTTGACTGAAATATCTTTAACATCACCCAATCCCAAGCCTATCAAGTAGAACATTTTCGTTTTATTTATTTTAATTGAATATTCTTAAGTATAACCTAGAAACACGCAACTAGATTTCCATACGTTGTTTAAATGACATGGAAATAGTAAATTATGCGACAGCTCATGGATGATCCCAGTTGAGTACCCAAGTAAATAATAATCCGGTCAAACTCGGAAACTATTGGGAAGTTGATAAAATTAATGTTAATTATTAAATTAAATTTAGAATATCTGAATATTATTAAAAACCGTCAAATTAATTAATGAAATGTATATTAAAAATCTATCAAGATTAAAGGACGATAAGGAAAAAATTATAGTTGTAGAAGGTAGATTAATAAATAGCAGTTGCAGGTTGAACTAGTATTGTCGCTAGAAAATAATTCTTTTTTCTAAAATATTTTTTTATTTTTCTAGCTAAATATTTAAATATATTTTCATGTAGAATTCATAAAACATTTTCGTACAAAAAAAAAACGGAAATCATTATCAGTATAGCCAACAAACTCTAATCAAGTGTTGGCTATACTGAAAGACAAAGCTTTTTTAAAATTGTCAAAATTTTTAAAATAAGTTACGAATATTAAGATTTAGGTTATAAAAAAAAGTGGTGTAGATTGTATTCAACCAAAAAATTTGAAGATTTCGATAATTAAAAAGTTTTTTTTTTAATTATTGATAACCCTTTCATTATGGTTATAATTAGCACATTTACTGCACCCGTGGAAGGTTCGAAACATCAACAGCCTTGTGTTCGAGTAGTTTTCAACGATAAGGACATTGGCAAAGGATTTTTATACATAAACGAACAGTACGATTCGAATTTAATTAATTTTATCAAAATAATTGAACCATTATCATTTCAGTGTTTTAGCATGGCAAAATGATACAGATTCTCAAATTGGATTCAGCATCCAATACCCTCACATATCATTACACGCGTTATCACGAGACCCCGCATCATTTCCACACCCATGTATTTATGTAATGTTAGATGGTCATGCAGAATTACCAGGTATACAAAATGAATCAAATGGGGCAGCCGAACAGCGTGATGAATCCGATTCCGATGAAGAAAACACAATAGAAATCACAGAAATTCGATTAATACCTGATGAAGTTGAATCGTTAGAAACAATTTTCAATGCAATTCGTGTCTGTCAAGAGTTAAACCCTGATCCACAAGATAGTGTCTCAGGTATTTTATTGTAAATGAAACATATTGCATGTAGATGTTTCTATCTTTTTTGTTTTTGTAGACGAAGAAGAGTACTTCGATGGGGAATATTATGGTGCAGAAGGTGATATGTATGATGATAACATGGAACCAGATACGGATCAAATGAACGCATTAAATTTGAACGGTTCTGATGGTTATGGAGATGCTCCTGCGTTTGAAGATGCTGATTAAAATGTATAAAATTTAATTTAAGATAAAACTGTACTATTTTATAATTTTTTAAATTTCTTGTAAGAAAATCCATTTGTGATTGTATAAGATATGAATTCCAAAATAATATTTATTTATATCTAATTATTCTATTTCATTATATTTGTTGGTTTCATCACACCGATTACCATCCGAATATGAATTAACAGAGAAGATTAACAATTATATTGTTATACTTCACGGACGTATATAAGGGAAAGGTCCGTACACTCCCTTAGCCTACGCAAAAACGCTAATATTCGCCGGATATCCACTTTTTGTATCCGTGGCAGAAACTAGTACACGCTGACAAATTGACTGATTTTATTGGCATTAGGGGTCTGCTTTTTTATGGAATGAAGTCACAGGCAAAACCTGGATTACCTTTGTGCATTGTTGAGCCCCTCCCATGTGAAAGCTATAACTACGCCCGTAAGCACAATATTTACAGAGTATTTAAACAATTAACTCAGTTAGTTGACACATTTTAACTTGTTTAAGATGTGTTTGAATATCTATCCCAATATTTGCTTTCCAAAATCGGTATTTTTAGCTGATACAAACAAATAATACCGGTAAATATACAATCTCATAAAATTTAGAAAATAATTTAAATATGCGAGTGTTTTACCACGAGCATGCGCAATTAACTATAGTGTTAAATCAATTGTCAACGGTGAGTAGTGACAACTAAATAAAACTTTAGTCCCTAGATCTATCTATTAGTATCACTCTTGTATTACATTCATTTTCCCATTTACATTACGTAAGATTAAAAAATCACAAATAAAGTGAGTTAATTTAATTTTTGCTGTAAATATAATTAAATTAAAATTTTATTTTAGATCAAAATGGCCGGTCATGGTGAAGATGCAGCTGCAGAAGCAAAATTATCAGGACTCTCAAAAATCTTCAATGGACAAACCATGAGAGGCCGCGCTAATGTAAGTTATAGCACACTTTTTCGTAAACATATTTTTAAAAATTTAATTTTTTGTTTGTTAATTTAGGTAGCTAAAGCAACTTACGCCAGTATAGGATTATTAATCTTCTTTTTTGCAGTCAAACCAAAATCAAAGAAGTAATTTAAGTTAATTGCTAAGTTGTGATAATGTATAAACTTTGTTTTAAAATAAACATATTGAGTAGTTAATATACAGCAAATTTATTATGCATCCCTTAAATATCTTTGACGGTTTTCAAGTCAATTCGGTGACTTTAAAAGATGTGGATAGTGATGAAATATTATGGGAAGTGAACAAGGATTTAAGTCTACCGCATATAATACATGAGGCTCACATACCGAAACAAATATTACAAAGTCGTGCAATATACCGTGAAATTGTATTTAGTTCGTTATTACAAATCTCTCTATTTCGTCTGGAACAAAAAGTCTTGTTTAAAGGACGATGTTTAGAAGAATGGAGTTTTGAATATGGTTTTGTTGCCCCAAATACACAACAAACTTGGATTAGTATCATTGAAAGTACACCAGAAAGTAAAATGATGCCAGTAAATACATTGAATGGTAATTTAATCATTGAAACCAAATTTTTTGATGATAATTTATTGATTACAACATCGCAAGTTCGAGTCTATTATGAATAAAATGAACTTAATTTATCCTATTTCAATAAATCTTATTTGAAGTAAAATTTGGCATTCGTTTTTTTTATTGAGTAATAGTGAGATGATTATATTTTACGGTTCTTTTAAAACTTGTTGAATGCCCTCGGGCTTCTACGTAATTCGATCCAATTAGTTGAATTTTTCTAGCAGAATCTGTATTGGTCACCTATCCTGGAATATTTTGTTCACCTTGCGGAGTTAATGTATCCTCGATTGCAATATATTTGAAATAGTAAAACACACAAAGTAAACGAATTATAGGGTGTCCCAGGAGGAAAGGTCTATATTTTTTGAAAGTATGGAACAAGTTATTATAATTAAAAAATTTTAAGTAAATAAGTAGAATTTTATTAATGGTTTTGAAGATACAACTATTTTATATAAACTGATCATAATGTTCACTGCCGAGGCCAACGTTTACGCAGCGTCGCGTAAATAATACAGCTAACATCCACCGTCGGTCACAGGATAAACCCTCAAGTCACTGGAAATGAATTTTCAAGTTCATTTTTCCATAAATGTTTGGTGTGGCATGCTTGATGGAATGTTGATAGGTTCCGTTATTTTACAATATCGTAGTGCAGGGCAGTTGCCTCGAGTCGATATTAAACTGATCACAATGTTCATTGCTGAGGTAACGTTGGTGGCAAGATAACCTTCATGTCACTTTGGAAACAAATTTTAGTTCGTTTTTTCGTAAATGTATGATGTGGCATGATTGATGGTGTGAGTCAGCTATAATAATTAATAAAGAAATACACGTTTCAGCGTTTTTCGATAATTATCCTTTAGGGAGGTAAAATAGGGAGTTTAGGATTTTTTTGAAGTTAGAGACGAAAATTTCTATTTCAGTTATAAATGATAAAAACCGAGTTTTTGGAAAATGAACCCTCAAGGTGGTAAAACACGGAAGTTTAGTATTTTAAAATTAGAGAAATGATAAACTTATGAAAATTGATAATTAGAAAATAAATTATAAACAAATAAATACGTATAACAGCGTTTTAAGAAAATCTGTCCTTGACGGAGAAAAATATTATGTTACTTAGTTATAAGGTCTACACAATTTTGGCGGGCGAAGCCGCAACTCGTAATGATAGAGTTACATTTAGTACTACTTAAAATGTTTCAAGTGATTCTCGATTTTTTTGCTTTTAAGTGTACATTACACATTTTTCAGCTGATTTTCTTTTGAGCATTATTGGAAAATATCAAATAAATAAAAGAGTTTATCAAATCTTTTTGTATTTTCATTCCTTACACTTTTTTTCTATAATTTTATAAATTATCACTTAGCAAAATCAGTTAGTGAAGCAAGTATAAAAAATATGGTAGATTAAATACTTCAAGGTTTAAAAATTTAAAGATCTGAAAAGCCATCTTTTTATTTTTCAATAAAAACACATGTCCGAAAACTTTTTTGCTACCGCCTCATAGAGTGTTAGCAAAAAATCTGATATAGATCTTGAAATATATTTTATGTTTAAACTGTCCTCATATCCGTATGGTTAATGGTTCCGAAAGGACTAACACTTGAGTAGTACTCTTTAGCTAAGGACTTCTCTTTAGCTAAGAAGGAATCAATAAAAACGATAACGCCAATTTTATTGTTTTCCATATTCTTTTAATTTAGCCAATGTTTTTTCTAAAATTTGAATATTTTCAGTATTCACGTCATTTTCAGTCTTAGTACTATTTTGATGTTGTTGCGCATTCTGCTCCAATTGCTTTAAAAATTTCACAGCCTCGACCATCTGAAATTCAAATGTAAACAGTTAAATTTTTTCTCAAAAAATTAAAATTGAAGGATGTCTAAAACGGAATAGGGGATTTGATAGATACAAATTGATCGAATCTGATTAAACAAAATAAAATTCATCAGTGAAATATAATTTTTTACATCTTCTAATATTCTAGCATATTTCGTTTTTGAAACATTTTGTTAACAGTCTACGAATAGTAAGTATTTCTAATATGATGCGTCAAAATGAAAAAAAATGTGTGCGATAAGAAGTTATACTTTTTTTAAAAATTATTTATTATGATAATATTAAATAAGTCAACACTATTATTAAGACCAACAGTTTAATAAAATGATATAGCAGTGAAAAACTACAATAGAAAAATTATATATTGTATCATAAACCAATGATTCTACATTTTATCATGATAGAACAGAAACAGCATCACTTCTTCCCTTAAAATTAGAATTTTAAAGACTAACATTAAATCCATTATTTACATTAGAATCAAATTTATCAATATATACATTAAATATATAAAATTTACGGGCCCATAAAAATGATATTATTGATAGTTTGGCTTGTAATTCTAATATTCTTTTATCAGAAACATGGAGTAATAATGATGAGGACACTCCTGTACCCAATTTCAACTGTATAGTCAAATTGAAATTTTCTAATGTAAGAGCTGGCGGTGTAGCTATTTACTAAAATAATAACGATCATTCATCTTTCTATAATGTATAATATTGTCTTGTCTTTCAATATCCAAAAATCATATCTGACCAAATTATTGTCCACTGCAGAATGTAGTCACACTGCTTATGTGACAGCCAGACTTCTGTCTGTTTCGTTAAGCATATAATGTAAGTATACATAAATTTTGTCTATATACTTCATGACACACATTTTTTACTGAATGTCTCCCAAATACTTCCAATAGAGTAGGGTAAAAATCAGTGTTACATTTATCGAGCAAGTGCTACATCAATCGAGTGTTATATCAACAATTTGATGACATGATGAAAATACGCTCTGCTCGGATTCTCATAACGCGCCAAAAGTAGTATAACTTCAAAAATGAAATAGCGTAACCTTTAAAAAGTTTATAAACCGATCACAAATTTAATTGTTAATTTCAAGTAATATTGGATATGTTAGGTCCTTAATAACATTCTTAATTCGACTTACATTTAACAATTTATTTAAGTGGGTTAAGCAATCATGAATAATCGCAGACTGCCGATCTATTTGATGAATATTCTGTAAATTGTCACTTGTTTTATTCATATTTTTAATCAACGTAAAATTACTTATAAAATTTTCAAACTGTTCATTGTCCTCAAAATCGGACAATATTTGTTCAACATTTTCAATATTTTTATTTTGAGATACACTTAAATCTTCACTCAACGATAATTTCGTTTCCAATTCCCGAATTTTTTCTTCAAGCTCAATATTTTCATTCATTAAATCATTGTACAATATTTGTTTCTTATCTTCAGAAAGGTTATAATTTGGAACTATGTATGCAGGTAAAACGTTTTGCTTCTTTTTAACAATTTCTGACAGTGTTTCTGGTGTGAATGGTTCAATGTTTGAATCTTCTGTACTCGATTCAGTATGTTGAATGCACGTTATAAAGAAAAACATACGTTTTAAAATTTCAAACTCTTTACTTGCTTTAATGTTAGAACCGGTGATAAAACTTTCTACTTCACTGGTACGACATAATCCATTTTCTATTAAAAATGATTCGAGAATTGGTTTTGTAATATCTAAATTTTCGTTAGCTGTGTTATCTGATGAATCATCTGTAACTGTATTATTTGATAAATCTTCATTTATTTGGATGTAAGACCATGTTAATAATTGTATTCGATTTTGTTTTGATAGAAGTGTTTTTACAAATTCGATATTTTTATATTTGATTTCTGGGTATCCAGCAGTGATCAGCAATTTTTTTAAAGATTCATAATGCTTGGACTTGTCCAGATGAGTTTTATTCATCTTATTTCAAAAAAACATTGATACATAAATAAAAAGTATTAAAAATTTACATTTATTCACGTTTTAAAAATTTCAAAATAAATCAATTTATGTTAAACTTCATATTTTGCCAACTGTAATGGTACCAAGTACCAACTTAAAAATAAAACATTTTGCAGAGCACTCCATTAAATTATTTTAATAAGTGAAAATAAATATAACTGAATGAATTGCTTAAATAACCTGTATATACTGAATTCATTGCTTGAACTGTTTATTTTACTTCAACGCTTGCAGTTTTTAAAAAAAGACTTGTAATGTGTTTTAATTACGATGTGTATTGTATATGTAATATATTCATACGCTTTCGTAATTTTCTGTAATTATGATATGTTTGAGCCAAAATTTCATCTTATTTGCCACGAATGCCAAAATTTTTTTTGGGGCTAAACTTAAAATACCCTTATATATATTTCATACCCTTGTATATATACTTGCTATAAAAAGTAATTCTTACATGGTTTTTTTAGCTCCATTCATTTAGCCCCTCATTAACACTAAATCTAATTATTTTTTATCTCAATCGTTTGACGGTCGTTTGATGGTTAATGATGGTTTATTTAAATCGTTTGACGGTAATTAGTTTATTTATAAAAAATTGTTTTCTAATCGACCTAAATTTTTTTTTTTTAGCCCCTCAATTACAAAATTCTTGAGATTTTTTTCTTTCAATCGACGAAAAGACGTTTGACGGTGATTGATGGTCTATTATTTTTACTAAAACAATAATATTTTATTAGTTATTCATAATTTACTATATTATCCATTACACACTCCCGTTAATGCATCCATTTCTCGCTGAGAGAGTTACCTGTATTCGCCATAGAGATAATATATATAGAGTAGGCAAGCCGAGTCAAAAGTTGCCCCTCAGATAGAAAAAGGAAGAGAATCACGTAGGTTGAGCTATCTCTTTTTAACGACTAATATATAGCATAGAGATAATATATACTCTAGAGATATAATTATAATCATTATATATCAGAGAGAATATATCGTAGAGAATATATTAGACCACGCATGGCGCTGAGAACGGTGGCGCTCGGAGCGAATAAGCGCGGTATTTTAGGGCAATGGTTAACGCCTTGCGTTTACCAACGCTATGCGTTGATTTACTAACGCTTCGCGTTGGCTGACTTACGGTTCGCTGTCTTACGGTTGGCTGACTTACGGTTCGCTTGTACGGTTCACTGACGCTTCGCTTTGCATAACTAACGCATCTCATGGGCCAACGCTTCGCGTTACCTGACTTACGGTTCGCTTTAGCTTACGTTTCGCGTTGGTTTCAAAGAGTTTTTTCGGGTTTCGCAGAGACCGGAACTGCTGGAGCCATTGCACTAAAATACTGCGCTTATTCGCTCCGAGCGCCACCGTTCTCAGCGCCATGCGTCGTCTAATATATTCTCTATGATATATAATGATTATAATTATATCTATAGAGTATATATTATCTCTATGCTACATATTAGTCGTTAAAAAGAGATAGCTCAACCTACGCGATTCTCTTCCTTTTTCTATCTGAGGGGCAACTTTTGACTCGGCTTGCCTACTCTATATATATTATCTCTATGGTGAATTCAGGTAATTCTCTCAGCGAGAAATGTATGCACTAACGGGAGTGTGTAATAAAATATTATTGTTTTAGTAAAAATAATAGACCATTAATCACCGTCAAACGTCTTTTCGTCTATTGAAAGAAAAAAATCTCAAGAATTTTGTAATTGAGGGGCTAAAAAAAAAAATTTAGGTCGATTAGAAAACAATTTTTTATAAATAAACTAATTACCGTCAAACGATTTAAATAAACCATCATTAACCATCAAACGACCGTCAAACGATTGAGATAAAAAATAATTAGATTTAGTGTTAATGAGGGGCTAAATGAATGGAGCTGTTTTTTTTTAGAGAATCCAAATGGAAATTCGATTTTTAAATATATTCCTATGTGATTATTGAAACTAGAATTTTATATGAAGACGGTTCCTTCACTGACCTGTATATAACTGGGGAAGTATCCTTGTGAAGCAAAACCTGAAAAAACGTACAAAATTGAAGGTTGGGCAGTGCCGCCCCAACTAGCTGAGGTACCAAAAACTTAATGTGTGTAGTGAAAATACATGTGGCAGCCATACATTAACACACATATTTATTACACATAAACGCCACGCAAGTGCACACTCCCGTTAGTGCATACATTTCTCGCTGAGAGAATTACCTGAATTCACCATAGAGATAATATATATAGAGTAGGCAAGCCGAGTCAAAAGTTGCCCCTCAGATAGAAAAAGGAAGAGAATCGCGTAGGTTGAGCTATCTCTTTTTAACGACTAATATGTAGCATAGAGATAATATATACTCTATAGATATAATTATAATCATTATATATCATAGAGAATATATTAGACGACGCATGGCGCTGAGAACGGTGGCGCTCGGAGCGAATAAGCGCAGTATTTTAGTGCAATGGCTCCAGCAGTTCCGGTCTCTGCGAAACCCGAAAAAACTCTTTGAAACCAACGCGAAACGTAAGCTAAAGCGAACCGTAAGTCAGGTAACGCGAAGCGTTGGCCCATGAGATGCGTTAGTTATGCAAAGCGAAGCGTCAGTGAACCGTACAAGCGAACCGTAAGTCAGCCAACCGTAAGACAGCGAACCGTAAGTCAGCCAACGCGAAGCGTTAGTAAATCAACGCATAGCGTTGGTAAACGCAAGGCGTTAACCATTGCCCTAAAATACCGCGCTTATTCGCTCCGAGCGCCACCGTTCTCAGCGCCATGCGTGGTCTAATATATTCTCTACGATATATTCTCTCTGATATATAATGATTATAATTATATCTCTAGAGTATATATTATCTCTATGCTATATATTAGTCGTTAAAAAGAGATAGCTCAACCTACGCGATTCTCTTCCTTTTTCTATCTGAGGGGCAACTTTTGACTCGGCTTGCCTACTCTATATATATTATCTCTATGGCGAATACAGGTAACTCTCTCAGCGAGAAATGGATGCATTAACGGGAGTGTGTAATGGATAATATAGTAAATTATGAATAACTAATAAAATATTATTGTTTTAGTAAAAATAATAGACCATTAATCACCGTCAAACGTCTTTTCGTCTATTGAAAGAAAAAAATCTCAAGAATTTTGTAATTGAGGGGCTAAAAAAAAAAATTTAGGTCGATTAGAAAACAATTTTTTATAAATAAACTAATTACCGTCAAACGATTTAAATAAACCATCATTAACCATCAAACGACCGTCAAACGATTGAGATAAAAAATAATTAGATTTAGTGTTAATGAGGGGCTAAATGAATGGAGCTGTTTTTTTTTAGAGAATCCAAATGGAAATTCGATTTTTAAATATATTCCTATGTGATTATTGAAACTAGAATTTTATATGAAGACGGTTCCTTCACTGACCTGTATATAACTGGGGAAGTATCCTTGTGAAGCAAAACCTGAAAAAACGTACAAAATTGAAAGGGTAGACAGCGCCGCCTCAACATAGCCAAGGTACTAAATTTTGCGTCGGTGTGCTTATGTGACTAACAACTTTTTGTTGGTTAGTGGAAATATCACTAACTTCTACATAACTGAACACATTATCCCATGTTACGCCATTAGCCAGACTTGAAGAGCTCTTTAACTAGCCAAGGTACTAAATTTTGCGTACTAAATTTTGCTTCAGTGCACTTGCGTGGCGTTTATGTGTAATAAATATGTGTGTTAATGTATGGCTGCCACATGTATTTTCACTACACACATTAAGTTTTTGGTACCTCAGCTAGTTGGGGCGGCACTGCCCAACCTTCAATTTTGTACGTTTTTTAATATTTATGCCCATGAGGATACTCTGTTCAGTTATTGAATTCAGTGAAAATAAATGTAACAGCCACACTTACTTATTCCACATAAACGCCGCGTAGGCGCACTGAAGCAAAATTTAGTGCCTTGGGTAGTGAGCGCTTCAATTCTGACTATAATGACGTAGCATGGGATACTGTCCAGTTATATAGAGATCAGTGTCTACCTTGAATGTAAAAATTATTTTTATTAAATTTAAAATGAAATATAATTTAAACGCTAGGAATCCAAACTTGCCTGCGTACAATTTTGTCATAGGTAGTCTTTTTACATCCGTGCATATTTATTAACAAAAATTGATCCTGTTTAAATTCACATTTCATAACATGAACGTACCCTAAATAATTTAATTGAGCGCAAAAACTACTACATTTTAAAACATGTAATTAGTAACATTATTTATTATTTAAAAAAAGTTAAATCCATTTGAAAAACTAAAAATAATTTATTGGTTTATAGAATTTATTTTTCGATAGATACATAGATAATAATTTTTATTTCTATTTAAAAATGATTACATACAATCGTTTATATAATTAAAGGCAAGCCATCGCCTTGATTTGATGGCAGCTAATAAATGCCATCGTTTTCATAGACCTATGATATGATGAATCGCGCAATATTAAAAAGAGAGAAGTGTATCAAACACATACATGCTTACAATCACAAAGAATAATGAAAAATTAATCATGTAAGGCGCGTTTAAGTTAACTTTAAAATCATACAACTTTTATTATCGACATTTTAAGTTCGTGGTTTTTCTAAATTCCTAATTTAACAAAATATAGTTTATTTATCCTTACTGAATGTAATTATACGGTTTTGTATAGGGTGTACTCGAAAGTAGAGTTGCCACCGTTGAAATTTTTTTAAATCGGAGATTTGGTATATCTCTGATTTTGAAATTTTTATAATCCGGATAAATTTTCATTTTTGAAGTGAAAATCTTTAGAGACGTATCTGTTTTGTAATTTTTTGTTACACTAAAGGGGTGAGTTTATGTTGATGAGGCTCACAAATGTTTTTTCAAAAAGTATTTTTTTAAATTTATATTGAAACAGAAAAGATATAACGATTATTTGTGAAACTTTTCTAGAAAAATTAATACATATTAATAATTTAAAATGTAGACATTTTTTCCGCTTCCTTTTAAAATCCAGAGAATATTTGTCTGGAATCCGGAGATAAATCCAAATAAACGGAATCTCCGGATCAAACTAGATGATACTTTGTGATATTGTATGAAAATGAACTATGGTAGTAAGGAATATTGTGTCGAGTGGGAAATATAGGGAATAGAAATGTAAAGTTTTTTTGAATATTTGAGAACTGGCCTGGGAGTGGGGCTTAAAAATATGGCTGACTATTGTGTGCAACGAAAGACTAATCCATTTGTTTACATTCAGTATCATATTTATTTTAATTAATTTATGTCAAATAACTATATTTTTCAAAATTCTGACAGTTACAAACGTCAATTTTATTTATTGACAAATCATTCATTTTCAAAATTTTGTTAGTGCAGGTATTTCTGTATAAACTATATTAGAGATCTGGATCGGCTATAACTTTGGAACTTGTCAGCTATACAGCTATAACTTTGGAATTTTAAACTTGAGTTTTTCTGGAGTCTTAAGGAAAATTTACCTTCTCTCATCATTATTTCCCTAACTCCTATAATTTTCTCCAAACAATTCGGAAAAACACATAACATATTTCTCTTTTATATATAGAAGATTAAACTGCACACTAAACTTGAATATTTTTTGGTCACCAAAGTGGTCAATTATCAATAGAACAATAGCAGCGTATAAAATAATGAGTTTACCTTGTGGTAGGTCGAGTAGTTTCAATTTTTGGGGGCCTCCAAAGCCAATCTATATTTTCGGTAAAAAGATCTGTATTCTAATCATGAATGGTCTAGATTAGTGTCTTCACTAACTCACATAACTGTTATGGCCTTATACGACATCGACCTATATGTACGCGACATCCAGCATACCACTAGTGTAGAACGGACTTATACAATACAGTAGTCGAAAAAACAATGATGTAGAAAGCAAACATTAAAATGAAGTGTTTTTTTTCCATCGTCAAGAAGTACACTCGGTATTTATAAAAACGTTTTTCTGTGTCCGCTTTTCTATGCTGTAAACTGGTGACTGAGGTGGGTCACTAGTTTGTTATAAAATTACAAGATCGTGTGTCTCTCTCACACGTTTGTTGGTTGAAAAACAGCAGTAACATGTATGTATATATGTCTATGATGCTATGTAGCAGCTTGTGGAAGAATAAACTGTATTATACACAGAAATTGGGGTTATAATCTATGATGTGTCTACTATACAAGCGAATAATATGAATTAATATGTCTGATGTCGCTTGTGTAAATTTCATAAAATGCAGTTAATATTTAAACAATTCAATGCTATGTATTATTTAGTTACAAATTACTTAAATTATTGTGCAAATAAGAATAAATTCAAAAGTGTTTAAATGCTGTATCAATTACTTGGAATAATGTGTGTTTTTTTAAACTATTAAAATTTGTATGGATAAGACTGCCATTTTATAGTGTTTACTTGTGTGAATATTTTTATAAAATAATTTTTTACTCATTATTATAAACATTAAATTGAATGAATTTCATATGTAAAATACACTTAAGTGATTATTTATTTGTAATTATGTGTGACTAAGACAAAAGATCAATGTAATTATAAAAGAAAACCGGGTAGCGTCAGTATCGAACTCAACTAAAATCAATTGACCTGTCATTGTGTCGATTGCGATATGTCTAATTAACTATAATAAGTACATAATATTTGGATATTTGATATTTTGCTAATAAAATGGCAAGTCCGTCGCCACAGAGTAGTCCAATGCCACCTCCTCAGGCGCCCAGTCCAATGGGTCCACCATCACAAAGTCCAGCACCACCACAGTCACCGCATAGTCCTTACCAAACGGGACCTGCACAACATGGTGGTCATATGAATGGACCACCGCCACCGTCACACGGAATGCCACCGTCAGGGGGGCATATGGGTGGGCCAATGGGTCAAGGACCTCCTGGTAATAATCCACAAAGTGGACATCCGGGTATGCAAGGATCTGGAGGACCACAACATCCATCAATTGGTGTTCCACATTCACCTGGTGGACCACATATGAATACTCAATCACACCCAGGTTAGTTTTCTTGAAAATTTTTTTGGAAAGTGGCAGAATTTGAAGAGTATAAAGATACGAGAGAAAATACTAATTTTACTTAGTAATTTTAAACATTTCTAAAAACCATTTTGTAGGTATGCCACCAAACGGCCATCCTCACGGACCACAACCCCCACATCCTGGAATGCATGGACAACACGGCACTCCACCACCAGGACACCACAATATGGGACCAGGTAGTGGCCCCCCACCTCATCATGTAGGCCCACAAATGCATGGTGGCCCGCCTGGACATCCAGGTCACCCACCACAAGGTCTACCAGGACCACCACATCCAGGAACTCCACCACAGGGTCATCATGGTCCACCACCACCACAAGGTCCTCATGGACCACCGCAAGGACCCCATGTCGGACAGCATGGACCACCCCAAGGGCCACATGGAGGCCAACAAGGTCCACATGTTGGTCCTCCGGGTCCCCATGGTGGACCACCGGGACCACATGGAGGTCCCCCTGGTTCGCATCCAGGGCCAGGTGGACCAGGTCCACATGGTGCTCCACCAGGATCTCACGGACCTCCACATCAAGGTACAAAAATTTGAAATTATAATAATATTATTTATCTAAATTATTAATAAATTCTAGGCCCACCTGGAAGTCATCCGATGCCACATCCTGGTCATCCAGGTACTCCACCACAAACGCACCCTGGTGGATTACCCTCACATCCCGGAATGCCAAGTCATATGCAACAAGGACATCAAGGTGGCCCACCACAAAATCATCCGGGAATGCCACCACAAGGACATCCTGGTGGGCCCCCACCACAAGGACATCCTGGTGGACCTCCTCCACCTCAAGGACATCCAGGAATGCCACCTGGGCCTGGTGGTCCACCACCACATGGTTTAGCACCGGGTATGCCACCACAAGGTGGTCAAAATTATCCTGGACATCCAATGACACCAATTGGGCATCCACCACAGGGACAAGTAAGAAATTATATTTTATTTTATACAAATACATAAAGAATATATTATATGAAGGGCATTACTATAATCCTTGATTTGTAACGATTAGGAATAATCAACGTAGAAAAGAATGTTGGTGATGCAACTGAAAATTATGGGTATATCAATATTTATCTACTAGAGCCAATTGTTATATTCGATTTTTTTTAATAAAAATTTTTATTTCGACAATTTTTAATAATTTAATATAAATTTTAATGTTGACAATAGTTCTTAATCATTTTGTTGTTCACTTTCAATACAAATTTCAATAATTTTATCGGCTAACATTTCAGTTCCCGCAGCTACACATGCAGGTTTTAATAAATCGAAAGGGCCACCTTTTATACTTTTGATAATTGCTCCAGCTTCTTCAATTATTAATGAAGCTGCTGCCACGTCCCAAATTTGAACATATTCAATTTCAAAAGCATCCAATGCACCACTTGCTACGTAACACAAATTTAATGCAGCTGAGCCTAATGAACGAATCCTATAAAAAAACCCACGTAATTTATTATGTTTAAATATATAAACTCTAAAAACTTACCCTTGGCAAGCGTTGATAATTTTATGCAAACGATAAGTATGTTTTTTATGAACGCTACATAAAAATGCTTCACTGCATATTAAAGCTGAATTGAGTTCTACAAAAATATCGAATATTAGGTTGAATTTTGTTAAGTCTAAACAGATTTCAAAAATGTCTATTAAATTTGCAAATTTTATCAGATTTAAACGTTATTTATGGATATATTGGATATACAAGGTTCATAGTACCTCTTACTTCTTCTTTAAAACAGAAACTCTAGAACTAAAACCCTACCAATTAGTCGCTAAGAGATAATTTATGTTGCCAACAACTGTGTTACCTCCCTCCGGGAAATACTCTGTATATAATATATCTATCTCTGAAACCGGAAGAGATAGAAGAATAATTTAAAGACAAAAAATTCTACCTGTAATTTTACTGCCTTTTATTGGTTTTCCATTTAATAATGCACCTTCTCCACGTATGGCAGAAAAGAATTCACTGTGATATGGATTATAAACAATTCCAACTTGTATTTTTTTGTTAATTGCTAATGCTAATGATATACAACAAAAAGGAAAAGCATGTGCAAAATTTAGTGTTCCATCAATTGGATCCAATATCCATGTTGGTTCATCTGTTAAGACAATACTTTTTTTTGTTTTAAATGTTGTTTCTTCGCCAATAAATCTTAAAAAATAAAAAAAATTTTGAAAACAATTTTATCGAATGGTTTACAGAATCCTACATTAGAAAAGTGTACCCTCATTTGTTAATAGAATGCTATCTTGTTTAAAAGAAAGATTATGATTTAGTTAATCAAACTTGTATAATAATAGCCTAAAAAATCTTGCTCTCATTAACCCCAATTTAGATTTAGCTAAAATTGCACCAAGTTAACAAGTGTAGTTTGAAAATTGCCTAATAAACATGAATTGTAACAAAAAAAAACAGATTTTTCACACCTCTGGGAAAATGTATGTTTGTTTGGAAGTTTTTAAACCTTTTAAAGATTTTAATGAGTCGCAGAATTTTTTTTTGCTTTTCTTTTTTTTAAATTTATAATTTTAGTAAAATTTTATGCCAAGCTTACTTTTTGAGTATAAGATCAAAAACTGAAAAAAAACAGACTTTAACTCCCGCCAAAGCTATAATTCCTTTAACGATAACAAGATTCTGTATACTGTGCTTTCACAATTCGATTATCTATTTTATAATTTTTCTTTTAAACATTGTCTCAGTTTATTACAAGAAAATGAATGAATTTTGTGAGGTTTTAATACCAAAAGAGCCTATTGTCCCAAAACAATGGGAATCCTTTTTTGTCAAACTCGGCCCAGGGGGCAGCATCATAGATTGTTCCATGTCGCGCAAATTCCATGTTTCGTTAATTTAAATAATCATTCAAAAAAATAATTATTACTTATTGTTTAGGTTAATATTTTGCGATCAAAATAAATACTAACAATAATGTAATGTAGTGTATGTTCCAAAATTTGCTGCGGACGCTGGCAGTGCTTCACCGCGCGTTCCCGAATTCACTCGCTCCCCTCACGTATCTCTGCTGCCGCTGCGTTAATTACCCATCATTTCTTATTCCGTGAACACGCTTCTCTAATTGGTTACTTTATTTAATTAATATCTAATTAACGGTGGGTCAGGTGCAAAAATGTCCTAGGACTTTTCATCTTAGAATTTCATCCCCTAACCACCCTTTCAAGAAACTCCATGACTTTTGACTCACCTGTATATAATAGATTATATTTTACATTATATATCAAAAAATACTAACTACTTGATTTTATATTTAAAAAAAATTTTTCTTTTGTTTTTATTCTTAAATAGATAGAAGACTAAATGTTTACCATTTTAATTTATAATTTCGAAAATATAATATTTAAAAATTTGCGCTCAAAAAAACTTGCTATTATGCTGCTCCCAAGCGGGAGAGTTTGGCAAAACGGATCCCATTGTCAGGGCTTTTTGAGGCTCTTAAGTTCGAAAATAGATCTCTTAGATGTAATATTTTAAGACTTCCTTCTGTTATGAATGACTTTCTAATCGGGTGGTCTTACACGTGAAAGTTTTGATGCAAGTTTTTTTTTTTCAATCGATTGTAAGTGCAGTGTTTGCATATGTATGATAACTCCTCTCTTAGGATTGCCATACTTTGACCATAGGACTGACGCGGTTGACAAAGAAAAAAAATTAAACAAGAAGGGAATTATAGATGTTAATGAATTTCATCGTGTGAACAACAATGTAATTATTGGTATACCAACTGTTTTTAATGCGATTAAAATCTCATCAAAACATTCACGTCTAAAAAACTGGCTAAATGCAAATTTATATACAAAAAAAAGCTTGGATATATTACTTATGATTTGGATATAATTCTTTTAAAGCACCCATTATAGTTTGCTCAATCTTTTTATCATAGACGGTAACAATATCAACATGCGATGTTTTGTCTGTATATTCTTGAGCTGTTGTTCTTGACGCATTTTGTAATATCTATAAAAAATTTTTTTGAATAAGTATAAATTTTATATCTTGAAAACATGAGACCTTTTGCCCACTCGAAGCTACAATGAAAATGAACTGGTATCGGGCGACAAATACCTACAACTCTAGAATCATGAAACAAACATGTGTAGCAACATGGAAGAATTCGCTGTTACTTGTTACACTTCTTAGTGCATTGTAACTTCCAGTGAACAAGACGACTAAAATTGGTTGCACTCTCTCAAATAGAGGTATCTGGATACTCTTTTGTTATGGTGTCGAAAAGCACTCGCAAAGGTACATCAGAGCATTAGTAAGCAAAAACCCGCATTAAATGATAACCCTGCATAGGATTCCCATGAATTAAAACCAATCTAAATTAACAAAATGACCAAACGACGAATATCAGAAGATAATTTCAATATCACATTTTATCTATGTGAATGAAAAAATAGTTTGTTCTATGACACCCAAGCTTGAAGATATTGACTTAGACATATTTTAGCAAAACGATAGGATTCGTATTCAAACTCGATGTGTCTAAGCTTTGCGTGGTAATTCAGTCTAAATTTAATACGTCTAATATTAGTATATATAAAACATACAAGATTGTTTAAGGATATCCAAATCAATAATTCAAATCAGCCATGTGTCGGCATGCCGCGTTTTGAGGAGATTAGATCTAGTGCAATAATTTCGTATATAAGTATAAATTCTTTAGTATATAAACTTTCGATTTCGTATATACATACATTAGTATATAAACTATTCGATTTTCGAAAATGTTTGGAACAAAAGTTATTGGTTTTTAATAACGAACAACTTTTATTCGAAATTTTTTTTCGAAAACTTACATGAATTTATCGGCTATAAAAACGAACGGCAGAGTTCTCGACGAATGTATCGGCTGAAGTAAATGTAAATGAGTGTAGATTAAAATTTTTCGCGAATCTACCGTGTTTTTAAAGTGGCTAAGATTAATAATCACGCTGTATAAAAATGACAATTTTTATCTCATCACTCTGTATAAATATTAACAATAGTATTTTTTTATCTTTACCAATAAATATGCGATCAATTATATTATTTTAGATAAAAAACTATTTTTATTATTATTAATATTCAGTATAAAGATTAATCAAAATTAAGAAAAATGTTTTAGTCTTTGGAAAATATAATTTCTCTAAAAATCACTATTGAGAACTGACCCGAGCATGGGGCTTAAAAAACATGGCTGACTTTTGTTTTTATTTTAAACAAAATATTATGATATTTCTATAGTAAGTATAAACTTTATTAGAGATCTGGACCGGTTATAACTTATACTGCACACTAAAACTGATTTCTTTTTTGGCCACCAGACGTCGTGACCAAAGTGGTCAGTTATCATTTCGGTTATTCCCACATCTCGAATTCGATCATTTTACCGATTTTTTTTTTTACTCACAACACGTTAGCGATATTTACAGTTACTCAATAGCCGAATAGACAATTTTTCGCTTTTTAAGCAGGGGTGGATCTACTAGATAGAAGTTACAAAGGTTCAAGTTGCCATAAACTAAGCTGTGTTACGGTCTTAATATTCTAAAATTGTTAAAAGTGTGTACTGTAAAATGAGTTAAAATTTCCAAAAATATAATTATGTAATTATGATATTATGTAATTTATTATTTCGGCCAATAATTAATAAACAATTTAATTAAAAAAACAATTTAAATTAAGGCAGTTGGTGTAATAGATTATAGTTGGTTCATAAAAATCTACTCAAATTTAAATTAAGCATCTTTTTTTGTCGTAAATTAAATTTTGAAATAGAATTTAAGGGTGTTTTGTATAGGCTCATGAAACAAATTTTTTCATAAAAATATGAAAAAAGTATTGACGTGTTTTTATCGTAATTATTATAGAAAGAAAATTATGCGCGATAATAGATTTGGGGTGGTTGCACCGCTGTCGGTTCGAGTTTTCGCAGGGTTGTCTAGGAAAGTGATTATTAAAGTCATCTTCTATACTATCTTTTCTGAAAGTTTTATCCCCTAATTAAATGGGCACTGTTTTTTACAGTCCCCGTATGGACTACTTAACTATGCCAAATTTTAGGTACGTGACGTCTGTCAGACAGACACCGAGATGATTGCATAAGGATTCCGTTTTTTGATGTACGGAAAACTTAAGAGTTAAAAATTATTAATTCTTCTCTACTTTGCTCTACTGCACCAATCACCTTAACAATTCCAATCAGAGGAAAAACACTAAATTTATTAAAAAATTGTGAAATATTTTGTCTTACGCAAAAGAAAAAAAAAAATTTCACAAACTATGAAATCCTGTCCTAATCTTATAGAAAACAAATTGTCATCATTTATTGAAGTTGATAATTTCACAATTGGCTAAAAAACAAGTTACAAAGGATTTGTTTACTAGAAAAAAATTTAAATAACTCCCAAAACAAAATATTCACAATTTGGTAGTACACATGGCCATAAAAGTAGCGCTCATCTTTCAAAAATTTATAATTGATTTGTGCCTTATTCATTCGATTTTTGAAAAAAAGCTTCGATAAAATTTGTTCATTATAAATATACTAACAACTTTTATTCGAAACATTTTCCCAAAAACCTAATGAAAAAAGAATAAATCAACCTTTAAAAAAACACTACTTTTGTGGTCCATAGTACTATTATAGACCATGCGTACCATGGATCACAAAAGTAACGCTCATTTTTGAAAATTTTATAGGTAATGTGTGCCTTATTCATTTGGTTTTTCGGAAAAAGCGTCGAATAAAAGTTGTTAGTATATTTATAATAAATAACTATTATTCGAAATATTTCTCAAAATGAATAAGGCACAAATCAACTAAAAAGTTATGAAAAATGTGCGCTACTTTTGTCGCACATTGTACCAAATATTTAGTTTGTCCTTCAAAGGTAATTAATTTTTTTTTTAAATAAATAAATAAATGTAGTAAATACCTCGCTAGCTTCACGCACTAATTTTTCAGCAACTTGAAAATACTTTAAATTATCATTAGTACCCGCCATTTTTTTAGTATAAGTATTGAAGAGAAAAAAAATACTTGTGTGTAAAAAGATTGCAAAAATGAAACTGATTATTAATAAGTACCCTGTAGCTTGATGAAAACGTTATATATTTTTTAAACTTTGTCTATCTCACTCAGTTCGTCTAGACAGGGATGTATTAAAATACAGGATGTTTCAAAAGAAAAAAAGTATGTAGCCCAATGCAAGTTTCAAGAATCCCAGTTAAGTTCCACGAAAAAAAAAAACATATGATCGAAATAAACTCTTGTGTTTGGCGGAGTTTGAACCAAACTGTGTCTGCGATCATTGCGACAAAATTATAATGATGGAGTTTTACCTTCGTTTCTGTTACACCTCGGTCTATAACAGAGCCACCCACATCATTTTTTAACCTTTATTAATTTATAACCGTACATCAATGATGTGGGTGGAGGACAAGGAATTTATATGCAGACTAGGAATTGGTAGGCTGTGCGGCTGCAGCCGACTTTGATAGGAACTATGTCGATATTCATCTGAAATTCGATAAGTTCTTACGCCGACAGTTTTAGTCAATTATTAGCACCATTCATTATAATTGACAAACTGCCACCGCCGGGATTTGAACTCACAACCTCTCAGTTTCAAGTAGAGCTCCTTAACAAGCGCGACTATCTAACTGGTGAAAAAAATTATATTAGCTTAGCGTTTTCAACAATTTAAATAACAGATTTAAAAAAATATTTTTTTTTAAATTCAATTTTATTAATATTTTGATACCCTAATTGGTGATCTCAAAAATTGTCAGGAAATTTTATAACACCATTTTAATGGTCACAGTCACTCAAATTTGTATAAAAATCTGCACACAATATTTTGTACATTCTGTACTTGTTAAAGGGTAATGTTTGATTGATTATAATAAATCTTATATAACAATAATTATAACCAAATATTTATTGTTTATACAATGATAATATTGCGTAAATACAGTGTGAGTCACATTAAAAAAAAAACTTTTAGTACGTTTTGTTTACAAAGTATTTCATAATTTTTTATCCTATGTATTTATTTTGTGCTTGAACCTTATTTTGTAACGGTGTCTCTAATTTTAAAATATTGAACTTTCATACAAACGCAAACCCCGTGTTTCACCCCCTTGAGGGTCCATTTTCCAAAAACTCGGAAACAGGTATTTTATGATGTAAAACTGAAATAGAAATTTTCAAGTCACTAACTTTAAAAAAAATTCGAAAATCTGGCTCCCTATTTTACTCCCCTGAATAATTGATGATAAAAATGGTTAAAAAACGCTGAAACATGTATTTTTTTATTCGTACTGAAATTATGTCTAAATTATTTGTTGTATGAAAAAAATTTCCATACAAAAGTTTTTTTTTTATTAGATAAACATTTTTATATTTAAACATTTTCTCCATCTAGCATCGTTTAAATGTCACATGGGCACGGATGCATAAAACATAACTTTTTATAACCTATGTCACTCGGGAATAATGTAGCTTCTTATCAGTGAAAGAATTCTTAGAATCGGTTCAGTAGTTCCAGAGATTACCCGCCACATACAAACAAACAAATTTCATCTCTTTATATATTAATTAATTAATATAGATAATAAGCAAATATTTATGTGATCACAATAGCCACAACTCGTTGCAATAATGTAAAATACTAAGAATCGCCAAAGAATACAAATAATTTTCAATTAATATAAATTCTATAATAATTAATTATAGATATATATATATATATATACATTCATCGGTGCTGGGGGTCAGGATTGGTTAGGTTTTGTGACGTACTATTAGGTAGGGGATTGACAAAATTGTGATGTTAAGTGGGATCGAGGGGCCAAAAATGTGTTAAATATTAAAATAAATTCTGAACACTGTGTTGGTATTATTCTTCGGCTATTTTAATACGGGCCTGAATAAAGACGTTGTGATTATATTAAAACATGAATAACAATAACAATATTGACACAAAAATAAAAATTTGTAAATCATCAATTATCGAAATTTGCTAAAATTGTCAGTAAAAATCCATTTGAAAACAATAAAATTTTTAAAATATTTTAACGAACTCAAAACCGACCCGATGCTTTCCACTGTAGTAGTACGATTATTTTTTCGCTTTTTCACCAAATTTTTTTGGGTAAAAAATTTAAAAAAACATGATTTTTTTTATAGAATCCATCTGGTCCAAATAGTGGACCACCACAAGGCCCACCTCCAATGCCAGGACCGAATCAAGGACAAGAAAATCTAAATGCACTTCAACGTGCAATTGATTCAATGGAAGAAAAAGGTTTACAAGAAGATCCTCGTTATTCACAACTAATTGCATTACGTGCTCGGTCTAATGGAAATGGTCCCCCCGATCCAAATAAACCACATTGTTTTAACTCGAATCAATTACAACAATTACGGTAAATATTTCTTTAAAATTATTGATTGGTACATAAATTGAGACACCATTAAAAACGATAAATCAACTTTTTCTTTTATAATTTTCTATTTAACAACGATTATTTTAGTATAGTACAATTATCTGGATTAAATGGGACCTGACCCGATCCGGATAATTGAATGAATCACGAAAAAAAGTTCATTTCTTACAAAAAAACTTAAATTTATGTATACTGATTAAGAATGAAGACAAACTGTTGATTTTCTTTGCTAACATGGCTTTTTCGCAAATAATCGACTCTGAATGGTTGGAGTTTTTCTGCAGTTGAATTTTTTAGGCAGAATAAGATTGATTCTTTATATTTTGCTTGAAGCTTTTATTTGTCTTTCATTTTCCATTCCGGACAGTATGTTTATTTGAAAACGTATTTTTAGCGTACAAATAATGGCGTATCGATTACTTGCCCGAAATCAACCATTAACACAACAATTGGCAATGGCTGTTCAAGGAAAACGCCCTGATGGTCCTCCACAATGTCCCACACCACCCCCATCGTCTCCATTTCAACCAGGAAGTACACAAGTAAGTTAATACGCATGATTGATGAATGCTAACATTTCTTTTTCGAATGTGAGCCATATCCTATTGTGTTTTTGTTTATCGAAAAATGGATAGTTTTTGGATTTGTGTGAATGTATTTTGATGTTATTTTGGAACTGTTCTATATTGGAAGGATATGTACAACGATTTAGAATGAAACCTTTTGTAGACAGAAGTACACGCAACATTGTAACTAAATTCCTGTCCTTCTTATTTAAGACTTATTTTGAGAATTAATTACCTTTCAATTATTAACCTCTTTTTTTTCCCCAAAACTCCATTAATTGTTTGATACCCTGTATGTAATGTAACTTGAGTACCAAATTCGTAGCGATTGCAAAAATGTTAATGGTCGAAAAAAATTTGTGTTACAATCGCCAACAATTGGTGTTTGTTTCTTTGGACTATGACATCTGGTGGCAATAATTAGAAACAGAGTAGTGAGGCTCCACTGTAATAGTTACATATGCGTTACTAGGGTTACGTTAATAAAATAAGCAAAAAATTATTATAGCACGTAAGGCCAAATACCTCTTAAACTCGGCCTTACGCACTTCCGTGCTCTAGATTTATTAATGAAACTATATTTTTTATGAAAAATTATTGTTTAAATGTAGCCTGGCTAAAGCCACTATTTTGGAATATGACGTTATGAGTCCTAGTCCTAGTAACTTTACCAATAGTGACCGTCATTTTTTCAAAATTTTATGATTAATTTGTGCCTTATTCAATCGATTTTCGACAAAATGCTTCGAATAAAAGTTGTTCATTATAGACATACTAACAATTTTTATTCGAAATATTTTTTCAAAAATCGAATGATTTCGATTCAAATCAACTGTAAAATTCTGAAAAAAGAATTCCACTTTTGCTATCCATTGCACAAGTCTTATAAAATAACTTCGATCATCCTACAAAAGCCATATATTTTAAACAGATAGAAGGAAAAAAAACAAAAAATTAAACAAACAACTTCTTCCAGTTTAAAACTTTTTTTCATAAACTCAATAGTATCGCTAATATTTCAGCTTAAATTTCTGTAATTATTTATATATGCTATCTTGGTATATAAAACATAAATCATTCCTTTAAACATATATGCGTGTAAAAGTAAAATAAACAGTACACGCTCTGATAATAATTCTGTACATACAGAAGATTTAAATAAACTCATTGGTTTCATTTCTTGTTCAATTCTACCTTGAGAAAGAAGATACCCAGATGATGCTTTATTTTAAAAGCGAATTATTTCTTTTATTTCGCTTTTGGATGTAAAAAGGTCTACAAACAGGTTCCATTTCAAATTGTTTTAAGGTATTGAATTTGGAAGAACATTTAATTCTCTCTTATTATTTTATTTATTTTTTTGGTTTATATTTATAAGGTTTATGGTGGTCGGGTAATATGAAATTGTAGTTTTAATAATTAAAAAAATTCTTTTTGCATTTATCAAAATTTTCAAAAATCAGCAATGATTAATATAATGCTTCTTAATATTTTGCTTTTTGAAAATTTCTATTAGATCAATTCGGTTTTATTATTTATTTTTTTAATTTTAAAACATTTGGATGCCCTAAATTATTTTTTATTTTATTATTTATGTAGTTGAAGCTTAATTGTTTTCAGGCATGGCTGTTTATTTTTAGGTATTCAATTAAATACAATTTTCTCTTTTTTATAAGTTATCAATGCTGTTATAATTTATTGTAATTTTGATTTTCTATTTGGAAGCTTCATTCAAATCAAATTTTTGAATCGGCATTTATTAAAAATTTGCTTGTCATTCTATCGTGCGTTTGAAGGAACTATATTTTCAATATCAGAGTAAAGCCTGTTTGGCGATCAGTCAAAGCACGCAAATTAATTCGGATACTGTTTTACATGTAAATTTGGTCAGACCTCTCAATATATCTGAAAAAAAATCTTGTATTTTTGAAATCTAAATGATCCCGTAGTTATTGTCATGTCCATAAAAAATGGCTAAATTTTGTTGTAATTTTTAAAAGGAAATATTTCTTAATGCCATAACGTAAGACTGTTTAAGATTGTTGTCGTGTGAAACGGGTTGTCGACGAAATTGGTTGAATTTTTGATAAATTATTCAAAATATAAGAATTAAACTCGTTTAAAATTTCAAAATTATTTACAGTTTAGCTTTGATAAAAATCGCTCTCTCAATAATTGTACGATTAACAGTAGTAATTTCATCAAGCTTTTAATTTTATTTAAAAAAACGTGTGGAGCGATTTGACTAAAAAACTAGGACAATGTAAAATGATGTTATATTTATATTTTGAATAACAAAAATTATTGACCATTTAATATTGTAATAGATTAACGAAAAGATTGACATTTTTATATAATCCAAGCGAACAAGTAACCGAGGTACATTCAAGTAAAAAAAGTATAGTATACAATCTCAGTCTATTCATATAATTGATCTGTGCTATGAGCTGAAATTTTTTAACACGATTACTGCAAGGCAACTACCCAATAATACGACTCTTGACTGTATACGAGGTACATTCAAGTTAAAAAAGTATTGTAGTCAATACCAGTCTATTCATATAATTGATGTGTTTAGATCTGAAACTTTTTAACACAATTACTGCAAGACAACTACCTTAAAAAGATTGAAATTTTTCTTTTAAAATTAAAGATTATTTTTTGTTAGTCTCCATGTTTCCATGATCCAAAATTTTTGTATGTAGAGTTTTTTGATCAGGGTCAGGCTCTCAATGTTTTAGTAGATGTTTTGTATGACCTTATATTGTATACAGTAAAAATTTTGTAATTTGATTTGAGTGAACAGCATAGAATTCTTCTATTTTAGATTTCTAATAAAAATTTATTAAGTGATTTATAAAAATTTATTGTAATTCAAGTTTTTGGTAATGTTTTTTTTTGTGTGCCCATATCAGGCTTAGTTTTTTGAGAAATCAAAAATTTTTTCAAAATCGATTGAGCTTTATATTTTTTCTATTTATTTTTACTATAGCTTTGCAGCTTTATATACTCTCTTGATTCTATTAATGGATAGATAGTTTTATATATCTTTAATTGTATTACATATCTTGAGTGAATCTCTTTTATTATTATTATTATTTGTTTTTTGTATTGAATGGGTCGTTACTTGACGAAAATCCATTATAATTATTAAATAAAACAAATATTTGAAATTTTCGTTACAATAATGTTATTTTGGCTAATGTTTCGGAACACAGTTTCTTCATCAGAAAATATATGATAATCCATTATAATTATTAATTATCATATATTTTCTGATGAAGAAACTGTATTTCGAAACTATAATCAAAATAAAATTATTGTTACGAAAATCTCAAATTTTTGTTTTATATGAATATTTTATAATATTTTATTGCTAGTAGTAGGTAGACTTACGGTATTAATGTTTATTTTGGGTTGAATTATTGTATTAGACGTGGAATAGAGATTAAGAATCTTGGTCAGTGTTTAATTTAGGGGCTTACAGGTTGATTAACGTTTGCATGAAAAGTTTAAAGTCAGTAAATGTTCGTGATGAAGGAAAATTTATCCAATCAAATGACGATTTTAAATTAATATGAAAACTTAATTTATGATAAATATTTTAGATGTAGGAACGAACATAAGAAAAGAAGTTCATAATGACAATGGACTTGAAAATGCTTAGTTTTCCAAAGATATACAAAAAACCCGTAAGCCCATATAGTTTATGCGAGGGAAGTCTAATAGAATAATTCATGGAAGAGGGGAGGGAGGGTAATTGTCTTACGTGATAAGTGACGAGAAGTGGGGACGGGGTGAAAATGTGTTAATTTTGCGATTTACTTCAACTCGCCGTGATTAAAAAGTACTAATAATCGCCAATGAATAAAAATAATTTTGTATTAACATAAATTCTATAATAATTAATTATAGATATAATTTTGTGTTATTAATAATCATTCATGGGGGACGTTGTTCGGTTTTTAGGTTTTATGAAAATTGTGATGCAGTGTAACAAAGGAGGAGGGGTGAAAATGTGTTAATTTTGCGTGACTATTTTACGAGTGACCCCTAAGTCTGCTTGTTACTAGCTCGAAATTATTGACTCTATTGAATCTGAATTTTGTTAATCTAGAATTCTTTATTATTATTGTTATTGGAAATCGATAATGAGTTACATCAAAATACAATAACCATTCAAATTTTGTAATTTAGGTTCAAACTATCACAAAACTTTCTAAATTATGTCTCAAGAAATCATTAATAACAGACAAATTAAGTAGAGCATGTTTTTCGAATATAATTTTTATATATGTTAGACTTATTAATGCTGGTAGCTTTGTTTATAGTCTTCGTGAAAAAAAAACTTGAAAAAGCCAATTTTTTTAGCTTAATTTTTTTTTCTTCAGGAGTGAGTTTTCAAAAAAATGCTTCAAACAAAATTTATTTATTTTTCTGAAAATTACTAAGCCATAAACAGTTTCTCATACTATTGAACCTACTAATGGATTTGCAAAAGATCAAACCTTGTCAAAATTTCCGGGTATCAAGAAAAATGCTTCTCATGAAATTTGTGCGTAAAAAACCAAAGCATTGTTTGTGTTCTGGCGTTTCTTTTTGAAAATTTTACAGTTGAGTTGTGTCAATTTCAATCGGTTTTCGAAAAAGATGTTAGTATTTTTATAACCATCAACTTATATTCGAAACATTTTTAGATAACCAAATGGATTCGGTTTAAAATTTATTTTACCGAAAACTATAACAAAGCTATCAATTTCGAAAATATGCTCAAAACTACACGTCAGATATTTTTTAACAAGATAGTTTAACTTCAATTTTTTAAAATTTATAGCAGTTATAGTTCAATTTCATAATAAATGTAAGATATTTAAATAGATATCCCCTATATACTACGTATGAAATTCAAGTTTTTGAAAACATTCCTAAGAAAATGGATGTCTGATCTCTCAAAATATTAATTTATGTGTACTTACTATTGATTAATAACATATTAAAAATTCAGCTCGTTATATTTAATTTTTCTTGATGCGCGTGCAACCCTAAACAGGTAAATCAACAAATTGCAATTTGCCGCTGCATGTGTGTCTTCCCTATTTGTTGCTCGAATCGTATTTATAAATCTAATTTGTTGCTCGAACATGGTTTTTTTGTATTTAATGTAAGAAACAAGATTTTGTTCGTTGATATTCTATTGATTTTACGGTACTCGATTTTATAAATATTTTGGAAATTACACGTTATTGTATAGGTAAATAATAAAGAATCATCACCAGCTAGTGGAGGCGGAGGAGGGCCTGGTTCAATACCGGGACCTGGCCCTGGGCCTGGAGAACCACCAATGGGTGGTAATACTGGTAATAATGGTCCGCCACCACCTGGTCCACAAGGCCCACCAGATGAACCAACAACAATGAGGCCTCCAGGTCCCCCTGGCCCACCAGGTCCACCAACTGGACCACCAGGAGGCCCTCCACAAGGTCCTCCAGGTCCACCAATGCAAGGGCCGTGTGGACCACCTCCAATGCTACAACAACAAGGACCGCAACAATTACCACCAACACCACAACAAGGACCGCAAATGTTGCCTCATCCACCAAATGCAGGTCCTCCACCATCAATGCAACAATTACAACAACAAATGCCACAACCACCACTTCAGCAGCTACCGCCACAGGTACCATACTGTGTATCTGATGAACGCATGTGTTGAATTTTGATTTGAAATAATTATTACAAATATTTTTTTTACAGAAATTAACAAAAATTTTTAAGGCATCCTTTTGTTTATAAATTTTTTTTGTACAAAAGTTTTTCGAAACATTTTGGGAGAATTTTCATAATGCTTCCATACAAAATTGTGAATTTTGCATGTCTGCTTTGACCTCAATAATTTTGGACTAACCATCTGCCGAATAAATTAAAATTAGCTGTTATTTTGTGTTGTACATTTATAAGGTGTGTACATACACCTTGTTGTTGTACATTTCGGCAATTATCTGAAGTCCATCTCAAGTTAAGCCAGCGATTTGAAATGCTCAAGAGTAAAATGTGAAAAATTGAATTTAGTTTCTGTCAATTATTTATTTTCTCTTAAATAGATGTTTTCTTTAATTATAAAAGGGATCGAAAATGCAAAATTGAAAAATTCAAGTAGCTTAAATTTAGTTTTTAATAAAAGCTAAAACTACATTGTGTTTAAAAATTGTGGTTGATTTTCCCGTATTCATAAATTGAAGCTATGAAAATTTTCACGAATCTTTAAAATTTATTTTACATTTTCTTTCGAAAATATTGAATAATAAAATTCTATATAATACTTTGTTTGTCATGCAAAACAGAATTCACAAATGCCGAATCTCCCAATGGGGCCGATGCAGCAACCAGGTGGAGGGAAAATGCCACCACAAAATTTACAACCCACATCATTACCTGGTGGTCCGCAGCAACGACCACAAGGACAAGCACCCGCTACACAACCACAACCAAAACAAAATCGTGTTACATCGGTACCAAAACCAGTTGGTATTGATCCATTAATTATATTACAAGAACGTGAACATCGAATACAGGCACGCATTGCGCATCGTATACAATTCTTAGATCAATTACCAACAACTATGGCTGAAGATGTTCGATTACAAGCTGAAATTGAACTTAGAGCTTTAAGATGTTTAAATTTTCAACGACAGCTACGACAAGAGGTAAGAGTGTTTCTTTGTCGTTTAGTGATAGGCCAGGGCGGCTTACGTTCCTTTTTCTATTTAATTTATATGGTTGATAAATTATTTACTAATAGAGAAAGTAATTGGGAATCGAACCAGGATAACAATATGGCGTAATTATTAATCTGTATTGCCAGAAAACAATACAAATACAGAGAAATTTCATCAAATGTTTAAAAATGCGTGAACAGGGTGGTGACCAACCAGGAAAATCTGCAAATATCAGGGAATTTTGAGATTCTGGAAAGGGGAATAGTTTGGGAAAATGAAAAAATATCTTCAGAAACTAAATGTTTTTAATTTGATGTAACTCTTACATTTCCTGAAAATAATTGAATTGATTAGGTAATCCCTTTTTCCTTTATACGACTGCCTCCTTTTATAAGATTGCAGACGACATTTCATAAACTATTCAACAAATCGTTAAATTAACATAATTATTGTAATTTGGTGGTCCAATTTACCTTATTCAGTGTATTTCATCCTAATAGGGGGCAACAATTATTTTTCGATTTTATGCAATTTTTTTTGAGGTATAATCTTAGAAAAAATAGAAAAAAAAAACAAAATTTTTATTAATCATTATGAATGAAAATTAGTTTATAAGGTAGATTGATTCCCCCGGAGAAGAGCAGCAGTAGAGAAAGTCATGACTGAGGGGAAACCGACTCTTCCTCCTCCGAGGATAAACCGGACAAAAAACCCTACAGTCCTGGTTTCTAAAACATTGACATCTGTGGGGGCCAACTCAGGGAATCAACCCCTGAAAAACCCACAGGAAAAGAGGTTGAGATCTAAAGACGGGGCTCCAAGCTCGAAAAAACGCAGGGGGGCAGGCAAGTGCTATAAATACCTTGCCGAAACCGCCTCAACAAAGATATGCAGGAACAATCCGAAAAGGTGTAACTCTCGATGCTGCTAACCCTCACTAGCCAAAAGCTGGTTGACGGCCCACAGTATCGGGCTTGTTACCTGGACAGGGGCCCTCGTTGTACAGTGCATAGGCTTAAGTGTGGCGAGGAGGAGGAAACATCCAGCCACATTGTCTTTAACTGCGAGCCTCTAGGTTACAGCAGATACAGGATATTTGGTGCATCTCATCTCGAATATATGAACCTTTCGGAAGACCTGATCAGTAAGCTCCTGGCTATTGCCAAGATATGGGAGAAGCGAATCTCGTCAGACTGAAGTAGAAGGGGGAGCACAATGGACCATAAGGTCGAAGTGCAGTACTTTTTAGACCCCATTTATCTATCTATCTAGATTGATTCCAGAAAACACAAAAAAAGGTTGGCCAACAACTCTGTATTTATTGAAAATAATTAAATTGATTAGTAATCAGGGAATTTCATGCAACATTTCGATCGCTACTGTAAAACGTTTTCACAGTTTTATAATTTTGATAAGAATCGACATAATTTTTTAGTATTATTTTGCCAAAATAAGTGTTCTGTAACTCGGCTGTAAAGAAAAATTTAATATGTTTGACAGAAGTTTACAATGAATACGATTTCAACGTCAAAATTTATATTTTTTATTTTCTCTGCCTAGATTGTAAGTTGTACACGACGTGACACAACATTAGAAACAGCAATTAACGTAAAGGCATACAAACGAACGAAACGGCAAGGCTTACGGGAAGCACGTGCTACTGAAAAGCTAGAAAAACAACAAAAATTAGAAGCAGAACGAAAACGACGACAAAAACATCAAGAATTTCTATCCTCTGTGTTACAACATGGTAAAGATTTCAAAGAATTCCATCGTAATAATCAAGCTAAATTGGCACGATTAAATAAGGCCGTCATGAATTATCATGCAAATGCGGAACGTGAACAAAAGAAAGAACAGGAACGTATTGAAAAAGAACGTATGCGACGTTTAATGGCTGAAGACGAAGAAGGTTACCGAAAATTGATTGATCAAAAGAAAGATAAACGTTTAGCCTTCTTATTATCCCAAACTGATGAATATATCGGTAACTTAACTGAGATGGTGAAACAACATAAAATGGAGCAAAAACGTAAACAACAAGAAGAACAAAAACGTAAGCGTAAACGCAAAAAATTGATTCCTGGCGAACAAAATGGTGAGCAACCAGCCGATGGTGAGGAGTCACAAGATAGTGATTGTCGTGTAACGGTACTCGAAACAGCGACTGGACGTACATTAACTGGTGAAGAAGCACCTTTACTCAGTCAACTACAAGGTTGGCTTGATGCACATCCTGGATGGGAAGCCGTAGAAAGCGATAGTGATAGTGAAAGTGATGGTGAAAATAATGACGATAATAAGAAAGATGAAAACAATGAAGAAGATAAAGCAAAAACTATTATTAAGAAAGCTAAAGTGGAAGATGATGAATATAAATGTCCATCTGAAGAGCAAACTTATTATAGGTGAGTCGCAAATAAAAAAATTAAAGATATGTCCCATTTTTAGTGATCCGTACCAAAATGGTTAAAATAATTTACTTGTAGAATCACTTTTTTATCTATCTGTCACAGACGATTTCCTTCGAAACTATTTGACAGAGAAAGGGGGTAATCGGTCCAAAGTTTTGAAAAGTAAAAATTGTTAGAACACTCCATGTTCAACAAGTGAAAATTAAAAACCCGACTACACTCAAGATCTGTAACGGGGTGGAGAATACGCCCTTCCACCTTCTCGCAGAATGTCCTTACAAAGTACAAAGTCAGAATGAGGCACCTAGCCTTCGGCTCAACCGAAATGTGGAAAGCTGAGGTAAATCAACTAAAGTGGAGCTCTGTCCTGTAATTCACAAAGAAGGCGGATAGGCTTGACAACGAAAACAGAGCTAAAGGAAACCAACCAGGTGTGATAGAGGACATATTAAGTTCAGGGAATGATTTTCTTAGAAGTCGGTATAAAAGGCCTAGAAAGGTCTACTTCTTGCCAAGCTTCGACATCCCCTCCGCTACTACTGCTACTACACACAAGATTGGGGGGGGGGGGATTCGCGTAACAATCTATCTTCACAGTCCTCGTGAAGAGACCTTTCATTTGATATCCATATTATAGGGAATGAAAATTGTTTTTCCGACCAATGAACGGAACGAAAATAAAATACTCATAATTTTTTCTTTATAGTATCGCTCACACTGTACATGAAATAGTTACTGAACAAGCCACCATAATGGTAAATGGTAACCTAAAAGAATATCAAATCAAGGGTTTAGAATGGTTAGTTTCATTATTTAATAATAATTTAAATGGTATATTAGCGGATGAAATGGGTTTGGGTAAAACAATTCAAACGATTGCACTTGTAACATATTTAATGGAAAAGAAGAAAGTAAATGGTCCATTTTTAATTATTGTACCATTATCAACATTATCAAATTGGGTATTGGAATTTGAAAAATGGGCACCCAGTGTGATTGTGGTCTCGTACAAGGGTTCACCAGCTGGTCGACGACAAATTCAAAGTCAAATGCGTGCGACGAAATTTAATGTATTGTTAACCACATATGAATATGTGATTAAGGATAAAGGTGTTTTAGCGAAAGTAAG
Organism: Nineta flava; assembly: GCA_963920215.1. Lineage (NCBI taxonomy): Eukaryota > Metazoa > Arthropoda > Insecta > Neuroptera > Chrysopidae > Nineta > Nineta flava. The sequence continues at coordinate 118,482,750 of OY986040.1, forward strand.
TTATATCCAATTATCGAGTTTCTAATACACAAATTTAGATTTTTTAAATAAAGAAATGGTCTTTTTTTTATTTATCTAACTATCCGGATATCTGATTTTACTACCCAGATCTGGTTCGATCCCAATTAATCAGAATTTTTGGTCTAGAAAATGATTTTCAAATTAATAGCATCAATTAATTAAATTAAATACTGATATGAAAAAATTAACTCGTCAACCAGGAATCGAACCTCGGGCCTCTGGATAACTAGTCCAGTATGCTTCCTCTACACCAAAGACGATTGTGATGCAACGGCCAACTTTTTCATATTCTAATTTTTTATTTATTAGACAGTATTTACTTCTGTTGAAGTGAATTGTTTATTTAATATTTGTTTATTTGTGTCAATGACAATGAAATTTGTCGGAGTATACGCTATAGTCTTCTATTGTCATACGTAACCGAAAGGAATTTGGACAAACATCGTTATGTTGACACGAAAGTATACACAAATAAACAAATATTAAATAAACAATTCACTTCAACAGAAGTAAATACTGTCTAATAAATAAAAAATTAGAATAATATGAAAAAGTTGGCCGTTGCATCACAATCGTCTTTGGTGTAGAGGAAGCATACTGGACTAGTTATCCAGAGGCCCGAGGTTCGATTCCTGGTTGACGAGTTAATTTTTTCATATCAGTATTTAATTTAATTAATAAATTCAATGACAATGAAATTTGTCGGAGTATACGCTATAGTCTTCTACAGTTTGTCATACGTAACCGAAAGGAATTTGGACAAACATCGTTATGTTGACACGAAAGTATACACAAAGAAACAAATATTTAATAGCATCAAGTTTAGAAACCAAATATTAATTTCATTTTTTTAAATATAGCTTCCATGGAAGTACATGATAATCGACGAAGGACATCGTATGAAAAATCATCATTGTAAATTAACTCAAGTATTAAACACACATTACTTAGCCCCACATCGATTACTTTTAACCGGTACTCCATTACAAAACAAACTACCCGAATTATGGGCCCTATTAAACTTTTTACTACCATCAATTTTCAAATCTTGCTCAACATTTGAACAATGGTTTAATGCTCCATTCGCTACCACTGGCGAAAAAGTCGAATTAAACGAAGAAGAAACTATACTTATTATTCGTCGTTTGCATAAAGTATTACGACCATTCTTGTTGCGACGTCTCAAGAAAGAAGTCGAATCTCAATTACCTGATAAAGTTGAATATATTGTTAAATGTGATATGTCCGCATTACAACGTGTACTATACAAGCATATGCAAAGCAAAGGTGTGCTATTAACTGATGGTTCGGAACGGGGTAACAAGGGCAAAGGCGGTGCTAAAGCGCTAATGAACACTATTGTACAGCTACGTAAATTATGTAATCATCCGTTTATGTTCCAAGCAATTGAAGAAAAATATTGTGATCATTTGGGTATGCAAGCGGGTGTTGTGACCGGTCCGGATTTATTCCGTGCCTCCGGTAAATTTGAACTGTTAGATCGAATTTTACCAAAATTAAAAGCTACAAATCATCGTGTTCTTCTGTTTTGTCAAATGACACAACTCATGAGTATCATGGAAGATTATTTAAATTGGCGTGGATTTATGTATCTACGGCTGGATGGTATGACCAAAGCTGAAGAACGTGGTGACTTACTTAAAAAATTTAATGCTAAAGGTAGTGAATACTTTTTGTTTGTGTTATCAACTCGTGCGGGTGGACTTGGTTTAAATTTACAATCGGCTGACACGGTTGTTATATTTGATTCCGATTGGAATCCTCATCAAGATTTACAAGCGCAAGATCGTGCTCATCGTATTGGACAAAAGAATGAAGTGCGTGTGTTGCGATTAATGACTGTGAATTCAGTGGAAGAACGTATTTTAGCTGCGGCACGATATAAATTAAATATGGATGAGAAAGTTATTCAAGCTGGTATGTTTGATCAAAAATCAACGGGCAGTGAACGGCAACAATTCTTACAAAGTATCCTTCATCAGGACGATGCTGAAGAAGAAGAAGAAAATGAGGTAAATGAAAACTTTTATTTCTAACCATATATAAAACAGTCTATTTGTTGAAATTCGAGCGTGTTAATATATACCACAAACTTCACAATTCGAATATGATAAGTTTTATTCGTTTAGTTTTCACCGTTTGTTTTAAGGCAACTACACGCTATTCAATTGTTCGGCTTTTATTTTATGTACGTTCTTAATAAGAATGCGCGGAGGAGAAGGAATGCAATGAGTGAATCAAGTGAGATAAATATGAAAAGGTCGTCCTGTGATTTATTTGCTAAAATTTAGCAGTATTCGTTTTGTTTCCTTTAAAATTATTTTAAGTAAAATGAATGAATGAGGAGTGATATCACACTACGACTTCAAACGTATATTGTGTCCCCCTTATCAGGTGCAGACCGAGGGAGTTATCGACTAGAGCACTCTTTTCAGACCTGCTTTCTTTAGGGAGTGAGATATGATAATGATGGATTTCGATATTGATTTAAAAATTTTTAAATTTTTTTAGGTTCCGGATGATGAAACTGTAAATCAAATGATTGCAAGAAGTGAAGAGGAATTCCAAATATTTCAACGAATGGATTTGGAACGACGTAGAGAAGATTCGAAATTGGGTACTGCACGAAAAGGACGTTTATTGGAGGAAAGTGAATTACCAGATTGGCTTGTTAAAGAAGAAGAGGAAGTTGAACGATGGGCATATGAAGAGAGTCAAGATGATACAAGTTTCTTGGGACGTGGTACACGTCAACGAAAAGAAGTTGATTATACGGATAGTCTTACAGAGAAAGAATGGTTAAAAGTAGGTTGGCAAAAACCTGTAATATAAAACCGATGTTTCTAACTTATTATTGTTTAGGCAATAGACGAAGGTGGTGATTATGAAGATGAAGAGGAGGAGGAGGAGAAAGTGAAAAAGAAACGTGGACGTAAACGGGGTCGATCGAAACGTGGAGATGATTCTGATCCAGAAGTATCTATTCCAAATTTAGCAAAGAAACGAAGGACAAACGATAGTAAAAATTCTTCGTATTCCAATCAATCGGATCAAAGAATAAAGAAACAATTACGAAAAATTATGGATAATGTAGTTAAATATACAGATAGGTAAGTAATTAGATCTATACTTCATTCATGGAGATAATGACCTCGCACCTCGAATTTTCATATGGTTCAGTGTCAAAACCAGTCCGATCGAAAGCAAAGGTCTCCTTATTACGCTAAATAGTGTTAACAGTTAAACCGGACCCTTAAAAGAATATTAAAGTTTTTCCAATATTTCAAATAATGTAGTCGTTTTCTCCGTGAAAAGAGTATAATGTTTTTTTTTTTTTTTTTAATTTGAGAGTTGAGACAATGTACTAACAATTGCTTTTTTCCCTTACAGTAAAGAAGGCCGTTTATTAAGTGAACCTTTTATGAAGTTACCCTCTAGGGGAAAATTCCCAGATTATTATGAAATAATTAAAAAACCATTAGATATTAAAAAAATATTACAAAGAATAGATGAAGGGAAGGTGAGTATTCTTTTTTTTCAAAAGAGCAAGTCTCTATCAATGATCTCGCCCACAACTATTGCGGTTAGCTTTTGGGTGAGCTCAAGAGTTTGAAATTAAAAAAATAATTTTTTGTTTTTTTAGTACTCTGACATTGCCGAATTAGAAAAAGATTTTATGCAATTATGCCATAATGCACAAGTATATAATAAAGAAACATCCCTAATATATGAAGATAGTGTTGTACTGCAAACAGTATTTAAAAATGCCCGCCAAAATGCGGAATCGGAAGGGGAATCTGATAATGAGGATGAAAATAAATCACGTAAGTTATTATTCATTTTTATCGGATATAACCGACTATATCACTCTAATCTATTATAGTAGAATCGTTAAGACACATACTAAATGTATGTAATGTTTTGTACGGATTCATTTGGTTTTTGAAAAAGTTTTTCGTTATAAAAATGCTAACAACTGTTCTTATAAATATGTTTTACGAAAATCGAATTGATTCGCATAAATTAACTGTATACTTTTGAAAAAGGAACGTCACTTAGGAGCAGATAATACATCTGAGTTGGTCTATCTAGTTTTGTCTACGATATAAAACTTAATAAGGCATACAAAAAGTATAAACGAAAATAAATTAAGAAATATGTAGAATAACCTAGTTGAAATTTGGAAGTCACTATTGACTGGGTGCCTAGACATTCAGGAATCGATGGAAACGAGAAGGCTGATGAGTTAGCCAGAATAAATGCTAGTGCTCCACTAAACGGTCCAGAACCGTTTCTTGGAGTGCCGATAAGCACAAAAAAATATAAAATAAAATATGTGGCTACCAAACTACCTTAATTTTATACTTTTTTTTTATAAATTTTATATTATTTGTTAGGTGATGCAGTAGATGATGAAAATCAATCTGATGAAGATTCAACAGTAAAAATGAAAATAAAGATAAAGTCATCAAGTCGAAAATCAACAAGTAATCGTCGTAAACGTAATACGAAAAAGTACATATCGGATGATGATGACGATGATTTAGACTAAAAAAGATAATAAAATAAACAAAGAATCAAAGACATCCTCTGTGGTTTTTATTATTCAAAAATAATAATTATGTATATGTATGTATGGAGACGCTGGACTATTTTACTATATTATTCATTCTTCTATAGATAACTGCCCCTTTTATTATCCCCCCTCTCTTTCTCTTTCCCATTACTATATTTCTATAATAAATCGATTTCCCTATTAAGCCTGAATCTTCGACTTCTGATGCTGATTGAAGATAATGTAACGATATAAAAAAATGAGATGTACTATATGATGAATACAATTAATAATTATGTTTTCAATACGATTAATTAAATATTTCACTGTTTTTAGTTTCTTTTTTTCAATTAAAAACAACAAAAAGTAATTAATTAAAAAAAACAAAATTGAATAAAATGTATATGTCAATAATATCATATATTTATTTTTAAATAAATACAAACTTTTCTTTTATGTTCCAAAAATTACTTATTCGTTTTTGAGAACATTTTTGTTTTTATTTTAATTTTAATTATTCATTTTTAATGAACATGTAGGAATATAGTATAGTGGTCAGAATCCCCGTATGTCACGCGGGAGAACGGGGTTCGATTCCCCACCGGAGAGCCAATTTAGGAATATATTCTAGTCTATACAGTCTGGAATCTACGTTAGTAAAAGTTAATAAAAAGACAATTTTAGATTTCAACCAAACGTTTATTTTGCCTGAATATTCATAATGAATACATGAGCCGGTTGGTAGTTACTAGGTAACTCAGGGAAACATGTACTGTACTCAATGATGCCTAAATATTGAAGAAATCTAAGATTTAGAATCGAGTACATTACTACTAATGCACCAAAATCTAGAGAAAACAAGTGAAAATAACTAACTGAGCGGTATATGTTGAGTTTATGGCAAAAAGTTTCAAAAAAAAGTTGATTTTTCAAAATTATTAAATATTTCAAGATTTTGCCCATTCATGAACTTAACCTTACTTTTTAGCTCTAGAACACTCACAAAATTTCATCTCTCTTTTCGTTCTTGAGATAACGTGATGACGGGCGGATATGGACTAATTAGGTCATTTTATGAACACCTATACGAAATTTTTTTTCTGCAATTAATATTTTCAACCGTTACAAAGTCAGGACTAAACTTAATATACTCTTGTAGATATTATATACCGGATATACAAATATTCAGAAAGATATTGAGAAATTTTACCGCTCTTTTCTCTACAATCTGTCAAGGGGGGGATAAGAATTGTATTCGCAACGATTTTCTGATTAGATTTTTATACCAAACAACCGTTAACTTAATTTCAAATGTATTATAATAATTCTTTCCTGAGAGAAAATTCGCTTGGTTTACGTAAAGCTCTTACATGTCGAATTTTTTTTTTAATGTCGAGTGTGTAAAAAACTTTATTTTATAAATTTTTACTTCTATATATTTTTTATTATTATTAATTACATTAATTAATATTAATAAAAAATTAAAAACTATTATATAGTAATTTATATATTTGACCCAAAATTATTATATTTTAGACCCATGGGATTCTAAATGTTTATTCAAAATCTTTAAATTCATCAACATATTGCAATTGTTCGGGATCACTTATTGAGTTCGTTGTTTTACGCAGCTTTTCCGAAGCCGATTGTGTAAAGTTCGAATCTATCTTTGATGTATAGTATGGTTTTAATGATTGAGTAAATAATTCATCCCACTTGAAGTGTTGAAACCATTCATCAGACTTTATATCTACTATACCATTCTTTAACATGCCGTATCTGTGAGAAGAAGTACATTGAAGATAATGGTGTGTATATTTTTTACTGACCTCTATATAACTGGGCAGAGTATCCTTAGGGGACTAAACGTGAAATAAAATCAAAAGTGTTGCCTCAACTAGAAGTAGTGGTAGCCGAGACGAGATCGAATCCTGGAAGTAGGCCTTTCTAGACCTTTTTTTACCGACCCCTAAAGGACAAGGAATTTGTATGCAGACTAGAAATTTTGTTGGTTGTGCGACTGCAGCTGACTTTGATTGGAACTATGCCTATATTCATCTGAAGTTCGTGAAGGGAAACAGCAGAAAACCTTCACAAGCATACCCGGTTACTTACGTTCTCGTCCATACGTCGATAGTTCAGTAAATTAATCGCCCAATTTATTTTATTTGACAAAGCAACCTCCTAGTTTCAAGCAGAGCGCATTTGACAGCATGGCCACTTGGACTGGTGTCACCTCAACCAGCCAAGGTACGACAGCCACACATGCATTAGAACACATTACATATAAACGCCGCGCATGCGCACTGAAGCAAAATTTAGTACCTTGGTTAGTTGAAGCGGCGCTGATTACACCTTCAATTCTGGCTAATGGCGTAACATGGGATGGATACCTGTCCAGTTATACAGAGGTCAGTGATATTTTTACTTTAGCGGGACGTCGAAGAATTATTATTGGCATTCGATTATTCTTTTAACAGGATAATAAGTAACGAACTCGAATGCGTCGTTAACTTTTTTTAGGATGTGGGCTAATTTTACTTCCAAGCTACATTATTGCGCTAGCGTGTGGCTACACAGCATTTTATTTTAATTGTTAAAGTGCACCTTTTTGTAATATCCACTTCTATGACATGATCAAGAAAATTTTTTAGACTTTTACTAAAATATAATGGGTATGAGATATGTCCTCTTAAAATTTTATCGTATGTTTTTATTATTTTCGGGTTATAAAATGGTGCTTGACCGGCCGCCATCTCATAAACAAGTATACCAAATGACCACCAATCAACAGCCTTTCCGTATCCTTTACCTCTCAATATTTCTGGTGCCAAATAATCTGGTGTTCCTATTTGATAAATTTAATTATTTAGTGGGTAAAATATTGAAAGTTTCTGATGTAAACTACTGTAGTAAACTCAAGCTTCACACTCCATCGATATTAACAAATACATACACTGAACACGAGAACATATGTCAAAACAGAACGGCTTCATACGGCTTCGTTTTTTATTCATATTATTTTGTTATAAATATGAATATAACGAATGGAAACAATAAAAATAATAACAAGAACAAATATAACAATAAAAATTAAAAATAAATAATTTTAAAAATCAAACAATCGAAATTATTAATCACAAAAATGATAGCAGTAAACAACAATTCGCATACGAATGAACTGAGACTTGTATTCATTTAGATTTTTCAGGTCCAAGTCATGGAGACTAGACAAGGAGACCCAACTCAAACGATAGAATTGATAAAATATGTCAACGTAATGGTAGAAGTTATATTTACTTTTTGTGCCACTAGCGTCGCTAGTTTTCTTTTGTGCACCGAAGTGAGTATAGTATAATAAATAGGAGTGAAGTATATATTTGCCATTTTGTTAGACTAATTATTAAAAAATAGAAGTTTAATTTAATATCTGATTCAATAATCTTCTAAATTGATTTTAATAAAATTTATTTCTACTACATTTTTACAATTCCAACTTTACAGGTTACTATTTAATTATTCGATGTTTTATAATTATTTTGTTTTTTATTTATCTTATTTTTGTCAATTATTTGTTTACATGGAGTTCGGACTCCTTGTCTAGTCTCCATGGTTTAAGTTATCAAACGAACCAATCATATTGCACCCCTAATCACGCATTTCGTCTGTTTATATGGATGGACTTTCTACCTTGAGTTTACTATAGGTAACTTAAAGATTTAGAAAAAATAGTGATACCAGGGGAACTGGGTTTCTGATTCATTATTATCACACCAAACACATGCACAGTATTCTGTATTCCCCAGGCATATCGATACAACAGTATTACAAATATTTATTTTTGGATCTTTCTCATTGCCCTGTAAAGTTTTTGTTGGCAGAAAACATTTAAAAGTTTTCAAAAGTGACTTTAGGAAAATCATCCCTTAAATGTTTTCTCTATATCTTTAAGTTAAGGACTTTCATGTTTTAAAATCTATTTACCACATAACGTATACGTTCTAGCATCATCTATTTTTTTGGCAAAACCAAAATCACATAGTTTTAAATAACCACTCGAACCAAATAAAATATTCTCTGGTTTTAAATCACGAAAAACAATCCCCAAAAAATGTAAATATTCTAATGCCAATACCATTTGACCAGCATAAAATTGCACTTCTTCTTCATCAAAATACCCTTGTTTACGTAAATATCCAAACAAATCACCGTCATTAAAAAATGGCATTCCTATTTTTATGTAATATTTTAAAATAATTAATTTTCTCCTAACAATTATAGAGTTAGTAGGTAGATATGGCCAAAGTACAACTCAAGGCGGTCCCAAGATATTATCTCTCTACGGGGATAGTCTATAGACAACATTCTAGCAGCTAATACAGGACATTGGCTTGGCTGCAGACATAGAACGTCTAGAACTGTCAGTGCGTCGCGACTATTGCATGAGATGCCACTATGAGGAGGCGGAAGAGACGATGACTCACCTTCTCTGTTACTGCCTAGCTTTTATTAAGAAGAGACTCACCCTTTTGGGTCAACCATTCTGTGACAACCTCTCTGGGCTATAGTCTACCGGCATCAAAGCCCTATTGCTGTACCTACCTGAACAGCTGAAAATGGGCTTAGCAGTATTAGCATGGATGGGTCAGCTCCATTTCGGTATCACAACACGTCACTGTCTTCTAAGTGTGTCCTATGTAGGACAGCCGCTTAACTTAACCTAACCTAAACTAGGTATAGAGTTATATGTTCGATTTTTAGCGAATTTTCATAAGAAAATTCAGCAATTGGTTTATCAAACATACTTAGTAAACGTACGCGCTCTAAAAGCCACGTTTAGCCTGATTAGAATGAAATTTCTTATGTGAAATCCTTTCTGCACTTGAAAGACTGAGTTCGTTAATGGGTAAAATGGGTCAAGATAACAGGTGCTTAAAAAATGATCAGCACTGAGAACATTTCTTAGCATATTTAATCGGTCGTCATGAGTGTTTTTATCAGGTGAATGCACCCAATATCGCCAATGTATAAACCGAAAATAAAATTTTTTAAAGTAAGGCAGGCGATTTAAATGATGAGGCGATTTAAATGGTGATGATTAATTTTTTTTAGGTAAATTTGAATAATTTGGAAGCGTTGTTTTAAGTCTGTTAATCATAATTTGACAAAATATACTGATCATAAATTTCCAAAGATGACGCTCTCTGCCTTCTTTGTTTGAAAGTGTTGTAAATTATATCAAGAGTTAAGGTAGTTGCCTCGCTGTAATCGTGTTAAAAGTTTAGGCTCAGAACACACATCCGTTAAATGAATAGACTGATATTGTATAATATACTTTTTTAATTGAATGTACATCGTATACTTGTTCGTTTGGATTAAAAAAGTGTCCATCTTTTCGTTAATCTATTACTATAATTAAACCATCAATAATTATTTTTTCAAAATATATAACATCATTTTACATTGTCCTAGTGGTCTAAGATCCGGCGTTAGATAAATCTACCCTCATCTGTTAATTGAATGAAATAATGTTTAAAAGGCAGATAACAATATTATAAATGTATGAGTGCAATGTCTGCCACCCTAGTCCTGCTGGCTATTAACATTAATTAATATGATACTATATCATATTAATTAATGTTAATAGCCAGCAGGACTAGGGTGGCAGACATTGCACTTGTTTGTTACTCGAACAAATATAATTGTCTCTCTCTGCGTAGAACACATTTTTTGAAAATTTTATTACTTAAAAATTTTTTTATATAGGCTGCAAATAATTTAATTATATATTTATTATATTTATTATACAAAATATATTTTATAGTATCACAGTAATAAAATTTTCAAAAAATGTGTTCTACGCAGAGAGAGAGACAATTATATTTGTTCGAGCAACAAACAAAGACACTAATAGCCAGCAGGACTACGGTTGAAGACATTGCACTCATACATTTATAATGTTGTTATCTGCCTTTTAAACATTATTTCATTCAATTAACAGATGAGGGTAGATTTTTCTAATGCCGGATCTTAGACCATCGTTTTTTTTAGCCAAATCGACGCGGTTTTTAAATAAAATTAAAAGTGTGGTGAAATTACTACTTTTGTAAATACCTGTAATGTTAATCGTATAATTTTTGAGAGCGATTTTTATCAAAACTAAACGGTTAATAATTTTGAAATTTTAAACGAAATTATGAAAATTTATCAAAAATTCAGTCATTTTTTTTCGATAACGTGTTTCATGCGACAACTATCTTAAAGCTTGCAAGATCAAAGCACTTAAAATATAAATCATAATAATATCTGACCTAAACAAATATATGCATTTGACATAAAAGAAAATTTTAAATCAGTGATAAATTCAAAATTGACTGCATACAATAATACAATTTCGTCACGAACATGAGTGACTTGTTTGTATTTAACAATTTTTCCTTTATCTAATAATTTTATTGCATAGTGTAATGAAGTTGGTAAATGTTCTGCTCGCATTACTCGACCAAATGTACCTTTACCTAAGGTATGGAAAAAATTAAAATCTTCTAAATGGTAATCATCATTCATTTTTTTACGTTGATTAAATCTAAAAAGTAAAAATATAGGGCATTTGTTTTTAAGTCTAGGTTACACGGTGCGAGCTGGCGAGGCGAGTTACTGCAGTGCAGCAACTTGCATCGTGTGACCGCATCATGCGAGTTACTGTCATGTGCGAGTCGGTCAGTAGCTCGGGTTCGAGTTACTACAACATTTTTGTTTTTACTCGCCACGCGTCTTCCCCCACCACGCCACTCGCATGCGACTCGGACGTCAACTCGCACGTTTTTAACGAAATGACAGTAGCTCGTACGTTCAGGCGCACTCCGGGTGCATTCTCTGCTGCTACACGTGTTTATCTTGTTTCGACAGACAAAATGACAGCGGATAGATGGACTTCCGAGCAAAACTTAAAGTTTGTGCACCTATACCTATTATGCGACAACATTGCACGGGACATGATACGTCCGACGATCGAGCGAAACATGCCGAGTACAGAGGTGCAGTAGCTGTTTACTGTCTAAGACAGTAGCTCGAACTGTGTAACCAGGCCTTTAGTTAAATGTCATATACATTAAGGGGCGGATTAAGACAATTCGCCGCTCTAGGCAGTTGCAAGACAGCCCCGCCCTTTTGGAACATTTTCATACTCTTTATGAAATAAGCCACGTGATCATTTCATTTTTACTCCATCGGGGAAAACGTGGTAAGTTGGTATAAAACCAACTTCAACTTCTTAACTTAATTAGAATTTGATTTATTGTAGATTCGCTATTTCCGTCCTATATTGTCCATTGTTCCATGTAGAAATTACAACCCGGCCTCTTTCAGTGTTAGATAATAATTTTGAAAAATGAGGAAATCATGCAATGTTGTATGAATTAATCATCCCAGTAGCGTTTTATCTGGTGTAAACGATCAAAATTTGCCGCCCTAGACAGCTGCCTACCTTGCCTGCCTGATAACTCCGCCACCGTATACAAGGGAACTTTGCTCATCCGGATAAAAAATTGTGTGTGTATGTATTAAGAGTTACTATGCATGCTAAAAAAACATTAGAGTGGACATTTTCATTTTCTTATCAGCCATTGTCTTAAAAGATCGACCGAAAAGACAAAAACATCGCGGCAGTGACTGTTATTATCGCTGTCATCCGACGTCGGTCCTAAGAATTAAACCTCTATTTCAGCACTGTCATGTCGATTTCGAGAAAAACATTGTCCATTTAGTACGGAATACCTACTTGATCTGAAACTCTTTTTTGGCTTGAATTAAATATTGAGTAAAATCAATCATATGCTTTAAAACACGATCTTGTGTGCTTAATCTTCCTCTTTCGTTTGATGCACTCCATGACTTCAAATCTATATAAAAAGCATGGTAAATATTTATATTTTATATAGGGAACTCCCGGGAACCATTTTTGTTGGAACTCTACGTGGCAACGAATTAGCATGATTGGGAAGGGTCTCTACCTCTTCCTTAGGTTACGCCATTAATATAAATAGTAATTTTTATTTTTTGGAAAGTTACAAGGGAGCGTCAGTCATTGGTCATTGCAAGGGTCTGATATAATTACGATCAACAGGTAGCGTTGTTTCTAAGACTGTTTAAAACTGCTTTAGAACCGCTCTATTCCAACCGATATGGAATTACAATTCATATAGACCACGCAAGCACACTACAGCAAAATTAAGTATCTTGCCTAGTTTAGACAGCATTGTCGTCTACCCTTTTGATTTTGTATGTTATTTTACGTGTAGGTCCATAAGGATACTGTGTTTAGTTATATAGAGGTCAGTGATATCAATATTGGGATCTCTGTCAGAGTTAGTATAGTTGCCATCCCTAGTATCGAACTAAAATAGATCTTCACAAAATTTGCAATTTTTACTCACAAACCCCTGGATAATATTTAATTGTTATAGAAATACTTTCTCAATTACCTTTTGCTTATTAGAAAAATAATCGATAAATTCTTACTTTCTTGAAGTGTCCGAGGCCATGACAAGCCCGATGGTCCACTTGAAAATACACTTTCTGCAAGTACCTTTACCAAAGAACTACTTACGTCACTACTAGTCATAATTTTTAACGGAAGTAAAAATTTTGAACGTAATATAAACGTAAGAAAGAAATATTTTTAAAATCTCCAAAAAATATTCTCTACATAATTGTATAGAATTATGAAGTTATAAACTTTCAAATATACAATCAACAAAATGTAAACTCTAGATTTCATAAATATTTGTCATACGGAAAGAAAAAACTCACTTGCTCTAATGCGTCTTTTAAGAATGTCTATCCTTTTTACTGGATACATCAAACCACGCAAGGAAAAATATCATTTCCCGATAATTAGAATCAATTTTTATATATTGATGAATTTCAAGAATTTTTTTGCTTTTTAAAATTTTTTTTAAATAAAATTTTTAATAAATTAATTATAAAGAGTATTTCTATAGTAACTTTCTATATTCAACAAGTGATAATTAAAAATTAAAACTCCGATTACACCCAAGATCTGTAACGGGATAGAGAATATGCCCTTTAACCTTTTGGCAGAGTGTTCTTACAGAGCCAGAAGGAGGCACCCAGCCTTCAGCTCAACCGAAATGGGGGGAAAATAAGGTAAAACACCTCAAGTGGAGCTTTGTCCTGCCAGTCGGTAGGTTCGAAAACGAACACAGGGCTAGTGGAACGAATCAGATGGTAGAGGAGAGAAGTGATTGAGGGGATGGGTTCCTTAGGGGTCGGTTAAAAAAGTCTAAAAAGGCCTACTTCCCAGGTTTCGGCCTACCTTCCGCTACTACCACATAGTAACTAATAAATTTTTTTAATTGGTCAAGTGAGAACAAAAAATTGACATTATTTATATGTTTGTAAAAATTTGAAGTTTTAAGGATCTTAAAACCTCCTAGTATTCCGGACTTGGACGAATTTGAGTATTTTAAGTATACGATAACTTATGTTGTCGGTTAAAGATCTGATCCCTATTTTTGGGGGGTTTCCTTTATACAAACCCTCTGTTACTATAGTTGAAATTCCTAAAGGGGTTGTTGGATCGTTTGATCAACTTAAGTGCTAATTCTAAATTCAAATCCACAATTTTGATAAGGATGATATTTGGTAGAAAATATCTTCATGTTAAAATGAATAAGGAATTTTGATCTACTTTAATACTCTTCGTAATATAAAATTTCATATATGAATGGGTCCAGTTGGGTTTAAGTATGGAAAAATTGAGTGAATGTAATTTTTCTTTTGGGATAATCTATGGAGGTCCCCAAAGTAAATAAAACCGTAGATAATTGTTAACATTCTTTAGTTGACTTTCCCAAAGATTAAGTATGATTCTGGTTATGTACCTGATTACGGCGTCGATTTAAAAACTATATTTTTTGAAGTTTGTTAAAAATGATATGGGATTAGGGAATTAATTAAATTAAAACAATATATTTACATAATTAAAAATTTATTTGTAAAAAAATAAAAAATTAAATTGTGGTTATAATTCCAATAAGAAATAGTTGGTAACCAGCGAAAATCTTGTATAGAAAATATGACGTAAATTATTCCATATTCTCTGATTACCAATTAATTTCCAAGGGCAAGGATATACGGACTCTCGCGAGTCTCTTGCGTGAGTTAAAATTTAGACTAAACGTTGAAGTCTTGTTAAAATATAAATTAATTATTTAATGTCACTTATAATAATCTTCCTAAGTTTTGAACGCCATGTTTTTTTTAAGCATAAATTTCTCTAAATAAATAAAAAATTGTTTTGTATTACTAAAAAATATATTATGACTTTAAACGCTTCACGCTGAAAACACGCAAGAGACCCGCGTGTGTCCGAATAGCCATATCGATTTTTTAATTAAATTTTAGCTTAGGTAATAAACTTAAAATATTTATTCAGGTTTCCAAGTAACAACACCCATCTTTCTATTTAATTCAGCTAAAATAATCATACATTGTAGTTGTTTATCGCCAGTTAAATTTTGAATGGGTTCCTCTTCTTCTTCATCCTCTTTTTTCATTTTACGCTTCTTCGGTTTTGGTTTAATAAGGATTGCATCATCGTCATCACATTCACTGACCCGTGATGATGTACGAGTTTTTTTTACTTGTTTTTCGAATTCTAATGAATCATAATAATTTGGTTTTTCACGTCGCACACGTTGAGTACGTCGTCGTGTATCCGTCTGTGGAGGTGTATTTACACTTTTTTTCGCTTTGAAAAATGAATATCCACAACGACATGCTTTGCAAGCAACTGGAACTTGCTGCTCACATTTTGGGCACCCTTTTGAAATCATTTGTTTCTTGGGCATATTTTTTCTTATTGACAAATATATGCCATTATTACGATAATTCTCAATGAAAACTGTTATATGAAAATTACAAATTTTGTATGTCAACTGAATAAATATAAAAGTTTGACAGAATAATAAATAAAATTGACAATTTCAAGTTGCTTGACATAAGAAGGTTACCTTCAAAAATGCTTGTTTCTTACATTGAGTAAAGGTTAAGTTCAGCTATTCAGAGTTTGTCTATTTGATGTTGGTTTTTAGTGCAGACATTTTTGGTTTATGTGGGTTGTTTTCACTGACCACTATTTCATATATGGACTAACTTTCCCATGTTATAAAAATCACCCGATTTTTGGTATACTAGAGCCATCTATTTGTACAGCAGAAATAAAGGAACTATGAATATATTTAAATTATGAGTCATATATATTAGGCGCTAAATATGAAACTTTTATATAAATAAATATTTAAGATAGACCAAGCTACAGAGATTTTTTCATGTAAAAAGTCATGGAGACTATATAAAAAAGTGTTAGAAGAAAACAAACTGCGCCATTGTTTGGAGAATAGTTGCATATGATATTGTGTGATGTTTTTCACTCGACTTTATTATTTATAACTTTTTTATTAACAATTTTGTGCAAAAAATCGCTGTTATTTTAGTTTTTTGCTTATAAAGGGGCATTCGTCTTGGACGCTCACACGCTTTCAGCGCGCTCAATCGTCGATTTCATCGTTCGACTTGGCGCTGTGAGTGTCAAAAAATCACACTTGTGGCTGAGTTCATGAGGTACATCTCGCGTTCACAGACGCTTACTCCACAGAGGTAGGACAGCAAAAGCGTGAGCGCCAAATCTTACTATTTATCAAAACGAATGCTATGTAAGCGTAAGCTAACCAAACTTTTGTCATATTTATTAAATTACTTAAAATTAAAATCGTTGACAAATCAGTAAAAATGGCTAACTATTACCCAGATTATTTTCGATCGATTTAAATGATTCAGAATCTGATAAAACGTATACTATTTCTGTTACTTTCGACAAAATAAAACGTCGCCATGTTGATAAAAAACTAACGCTCACAACGTCCAAAACGAACGATATTTTCTGATCGATTCTAAGCGTTCGTAAGCCAACATGAACACCAATAATTTGTGCTTATAAGCGTGAGCGCTCAAAGCGTGTGAGCGTCCAAGACGAATGCACCCTTAATTAAAATCAAAATAATCGTGATGGTGTCAACAGAGAAATTGTAGAGAATAAAAATACAAAGAGAGGTCGAACAACTCGATCGGGCGATTAGTTTCGGAGAAAATCGGGAAAAACCGGCCAGTACCCCTTGTGTGTGTGGGGGGGGGGCTGGTCCTTGTTTGAAACGGTAAGATAGAAAAAAAATTTGTAAAGCAAAAAATGTTCCTTTATTAAAAATAAACTTGTTACAATTAGTTACAATTAGTTTTTATCATAAATTCAGTATATACTTGATATTTAAGCAACTAACTCAGTTGTTATTTTCACTTGTTTTAGTATACATGTGTATAGAGGTCACATGAATGTTTCACATCTGATTTTTGTATTTTAGGACAGGATGTTCCGACTCACTCTGTATTTAATGAAGGTTAAGAATATAAAACAGTTTTTCAAATTTTCTTAAAAGAAAAGATTAAATACCATTTAAATAAATCAATGTACATTTTTTACAATTTTTACATTTAATCTAATCAGCTTTTATGTAATAATGCACAAACAATTTTTTTCTATTAAAACGTCACATAAATTCAATAATTTTTTCAAATATACCTTGGACTTTACGATTGAGTTTTCAAGAAGCGTAAATTGAATACAAAAATTTATCAAATAAAATTATTTTTAATTTTGTATATATGATTTTATAATAAATAAAAGCCAGTTAAGAAAAGCCGCGTGTGTAGTGACTATTTATGAGACGATGAATGAAAATTTTGATAAATAAAATTTCCTCTTAATTAACCTATAAAATATATGTTAATTGTAAATGACTTGCAATAGCTGTTAATATTCGTTTCACAAAAAAATGTTTGCATCAACTCGAGCATTCTTAAGTCGTCACAAGCGGAAAATCATAACAGGTGGTTTAATCGCCGGTGGTATAATACTACTATCAAAATATGCACGAAATAAAATTGAAGAATGGCAAGAACGTAAAACTAAAGAGTTTTTGGATCGTACAAGAAAATGTCAACATTTCGAATCAACCGAACGTACATGTAACACCACAATATTATCGTTATTTAGGCATTTAAGTGACTCCATCGTTAAACAATTATCAACTGATGAACTTGTTGCAAAGTTAAAATCATCACCAGAAAATCGAGTCGAAATTTGGAATGAAATCAAAGTAATCGCATTCACACGTGTTACAGCATTTGTATATGGAGCTGTATTATTAGTCGCTATATCTCGAGTTCAATTAAATTTAATTGGTGGGTACATGTTTAAAAACACCGATAAAGTCAGTGTGGCTATCCAAGAAAAATATTTTTCATTATGTCAACGCTATTTAAATGAAGGTACAGAAGAAATGATCCAAAACATTCAACAAAAAGTAAAAAATGTTGTAAATAAATTCGATTTAAAACAAAAAATGTCGTTACAAGATGTCGAATTATTATTCTGGTCAATACAATCACAATTGAGTAGTGATTTAAATGATCCGTTGTTACGAATATCAGATTTTTTAATTGGTGCAGATGATAAGTCGTTCGAACAGGAGGAGATCTATAAGAAAATTATTAACGAAACATGCGATTTATTAGAAAGTGATGAACTACGAAATGTCTGTAGTTCAAATGTTAGTCGAAGTTTTTCATGTTTAATTGATTGTATATCGGAGTATTATACATCGACCACAAACGAAACTTCAACATCCACTGATAGTGTTGGGTTTATAAATCCCAATAAAGTACAAGTACCAATGGCTAAATTAATACCAATTATAAATGGTATTATTTTAACACCACATTCAACAAGTGATGGTAAAAATTTCTCATTTAATATTATACATGAGTTAGTGTTAAATGATCAATTTAAAATATTAGGTGCAAATATCTATGAGGCTTTTTGTGAGGATTGTAATATTGTTACGTCATAATTTATTATTTTTATTTATAATTTGTATCATAACAATTATTCTAGATTAATTGAGTTTGCGTAGAAGAATACTAACAATTGGGTAACTACATTAGTGAGATGTATTTTTATTTGTTAAAGAGTAAGCAGTAATAGACGCTACTAAACAAATTTTAATTAAAAAGTCTCCAACTACATGTCGAGTGTAATAAATTTAATCATTTGATTAATATTGATATGAAAAAATTAACTCGTCCTCCAGGTATCGAACTCTGGACCTCTGGATTTCATTCTCAGTGTGATAACTGTTACACCACGGATGATATAGATAGATAAGTCAAGTATGAACAAATAGTAATATGCAAATCATTTGATGTAGGAATTACTGTATGGCATGAATTTAACATATAAAATAAGAAAATAGTGGAAGACGTTAAACTAGTTGCATGACGGACGACACACTTACTGCATGCAAAACAAAACATTTATCCTATAGATCTACAAATATTCCTCAATGTTCATAATTGTTTTATCAAAAGATTTTATTTACGATCGTATTGGGAACTCTAGCACTTGGATATGCTCTCTGGTGGGTAAATTATAAACTAGAGGTTGTAGGTCAATTTTTCTGCCCCAACCTCCGTGACATTCCCAACGGCTTAAAAGTTTCGTAGTCGCACTCTGGTGAACAACTACTGCCATTAGGTTGAAATATTCAGTTTCGCCCTCTGCCTGGGATCACAATACCTATTGGATGTGTTCAGACAACTATGTTCTTAGTAAACTTGGTAAGTTACTAAGTACATCTAACTTAGTTTTTTGCCAGGACACTTAACAGATATTAAGCAACTTAGATTGTGACGCCATGTATACCCAATAATACGAAAGCCATATCTGTAGAAGTAGAATACTAGATAAGAAATTATCTATTCAACCTAGATGGAATTTCTATCCGATATTATGAAATAGAAATTCGTACGTTGTCTGTAAGTACGAAATGTTTTACGATTAATGCATGGCATTTGCTGCTGTTACAACCTTGTAAGAGTCATGGTATAAATGAAAAACCAGAGTGTCAATTAGCTCTGTTTGTTTGGTTAAGTTCGACAAGTCGGCAGTGTTGCCAAAGGGGGCTATTAAGCGCCAATGGGGCTATCTTTTGTACCAAGCGGCTATCAAATTTTCCGCCTTAAGCCACTTGCGCACCACTACCGGGCTATTTTGGGGCTACATGAGCGCTGCGGCTAGACTACATCGTATAAAAAATTAACGCTGCAAGTCGGCAATTACTGAAACGCATATGATTCCTCAGTTTAGTTTAATTATTTATCACTCGAGGCAGGCCTAACACGTAACTTATTTAATTTATAATAATCGTATTTATGGGTATTTAACATAGACCACAACTCAATTAATTTAGAATTTTCCTACTGTAATTAATTATAAGTTCCTAATTTTAAGAAGACTCTTGTTTTCGATACATGGGATGGTTGTTCTTTTAATTTGCAGATAAAAAAATGTGTTGAAATATGATTTTAATAAACTTGAATACTTTTTTTAAATGTTTTTGTCTATGTTAGCATTCTGAATTCTTTCAAAACTTCAGACGTTATATAATTTGCGAGTGTTTAAGAATTTTTTACCAATTCTTTTCCAAAAACATCTATTAAATTATTTTCAACTTTTTCATGTGAATTTTGTTAAAAAGGGGTGAGGTTGTAGTTTTGTTTATGATTAAGTCTGTAAATTTATTAAATGCAAATTATTTGGAGTACAAATCTGCCTTTAAAATTATTTAATATGAAAGATAAAAAATAAGAAAATCAATTGTATAGTGCAATAAAAATTAAGCAGAAATATTAAACAGATTTCAGTGAAGCTGTGTTCTCTAATAGTGGCTTATACACTATATAATCTAGTGTACGGCAAGTATGTCATTGCAGATTGGACCGATAATCAGAAAAAAAGTACCTACTTACATACACAAACGACGACATACGACAAGTTGTATTGGACTCGTCGTAGGGTAGGATAAATTGTACTGCAGATTGACCCGACAATCGATACAAAATATTAGCGTTAATTGCGAACACTAAACACGAATTATTCATCCTGATACGCCAGTGGCGTTATCTGCCTATTCGAAAGACAAACTATTGTTTTACCCACAAACGGTCTGAACATAATTCGCTCACGGTTTGCGCACATTATGAATTCTGTCGTACACCACACAATAAATTTTTGACCAGCCAAACATTGGTACTATCTTATGAGTCATACGAGTTGTTGCAAAGATAACGCATTAGAAAATTTCGACGGTGGATTTTACTTGGGTTGTGCAATTTGTCGTACAAGTTGCATAGTGTGTAGATCGTTTTAAGGTTTTGGCTACAATTTTCAAGATTGGGTATGTGTGTACAAGAATTAATAAATGAGGGTAAAAATATGTTTGTGAGTGTTTTTTATCATATGTTTCCTAAGTTCTAAGTGACATTTTCCTTTCTATACTAAACTCAAGCTTCAGAGTCCAGCCACAATAACAAATACATGCACTTAACACGTGAACATATGTCAAAACAGACCGACTTCGTTCTATTTATATTATTTTGTTTTCGTTTTTTATTCATATTATTTTGTTATGAATATGAATATAACGAATGGAAACAATAAAAATAATAAGAACAAATATAATAAAAAAAAAATATTAAAAAAAAAAATCAAACAAATAATCGAAATGGGATCATGAAAATGATAACGAAAAACGAATCATCATTCATTCGCATACGAATGAACTGAGGCTTCTATTAATTCAGATTTAAAGGTCCAAGTTTTAAAAAGAACCAATCAAATTGCACCATGTGTTATGATCACGTGATTTCGTCTGTTTGGCTGGACCCTGTAGCTTGAGTGTACTATGATGACACATCTAACGTTTAATTTTACAAATTTTTCTAGGTTTATAAATCTACGTTATAAGAATTTGCTAACGATAATTTCTTGAAGGTCTGCTGCCTTATGTTTTTTTAATATCGGTTCTTAAGGGATTTGCAAGGCAGTAGATTATAACAATATATATTTACTTAAATATTTGATGAATTTTCATCCAAAGTTCCTAAGTTGTTAAAATAATAAATAATTTCCAAAACTTTATTTATGTTTTCTATTTTATTATTTGGTAATATAGCAACATGTTTCGATTTAAACTATCATTATCAAATGAATAAATGCTATGAATTGTTACTTTCGAAGTTACACATCATGCAAAATTTAGGTAAGTATTGAAATAAATGTTGGTAAGTATATTATTGAATTTCTATATAAATTTATACTGTTGTGGATCTTGTATTTTATTTCTAGGTGATATTAATAAAATGATTTAATTATCTTCAACATTTCTCCATTAATTTTCTCGTGAAAAACAGAAAAAATATTTGAAACAAAAAATTTTATTTGTAAAAATGAAATTATAATAGATGGTTTAAAAAAACTATCTTCCATCATTTCGTTTCGCCGGAGTGGTAGGTAAAACTGTTGAAGATATTATCGGATCTTTCTTTTTCCACATCACAAATTTATACACCATAAGTGCTATCAATAAGGAACCAACTGTAGCTTTAGCAACCTAGAAATAATATTGTATACTCAATTGATTTTATTAAACTTTCATTAATTAGGCTTTATACGATACATTTGCTCGCCCTGAAATTGAAGAGCTATTAAATAGTCTTGACATTCCCTTTAATCTAGAATCAGCTGTATTTTCTGCTGCATTTGCTGTGGATTTAGCTTCATTTGTTGGAGGCTTAGCTTCATTTACTGAAGATTTTGCATCATCCGGTCGATTTAATGGATTCATTTTAGTCAAAAAAATGTTTTTTGGTAGAAAAATAAGATGTACAAAAAATTATTTGGTGTAGAATGACATTAAAAAAAAACTAGTTATTAAAATAAAATATTTGTTGCTAGGTAATTTTATTTTTTGAAAATTTACCTTCCGATAAAACCATTAGATCCTCCCAATTGGGAATTGGATTTTATCTTGGTGGTCTTCGTTGTCAGAATATTTTTCATCGTTGACAGTTGAAATTTCAGTTTTTTCTAACTTGTCCTAAACAAGTTAATTGCAAAATAAGAAATCTCTGAACAATTTTATAAATTTTGTTAAATTTTACGTAGTTAAATTTAACATTTAAGGAACGCATTACGATTCTGAAGAACTGAAGATTTTAACGCCAAATCATAACTCTGCTTTCCCGACATTTCAGAAAACTCGAATGTGTTTAGCGGATAAAAGCGGCCGCCAGAATTCGAAAGAATTGGCGAGCGCTGCGTGAATTATCAGTCAGAACATGAGTTAGGATTTAAATCACGAAGTATAGATATTAGAGGAGTTCAAGCGGTATACGCTTTTTCACTGTATTTACGTACACAAAAATGGGTAAAGATGATAATTTCTTTTTTGGCCACTCGTGTTGCTTATGTTCAGGAGATACCAGTAATGGTTACTTTCCATTAACACACAGCCACGGGGGCTCCATTTATCGCACTTTCCTACACTCAACGTGCTTTGCTGTGTGCACGCAGTATGCCACACACCCCATTGCTGTATGTTTAAAAGGAAAGCAACCAGTATTATTAGTACTTCTTGAGAAGTAGCGCGTTCTATTGACAAAAATCTATACTTCCTCCTATGCCCCTCAAATTGAAGCCACTTTTTATATCCGGTATATGTCAATATACAAGGGTATATTAAGTTTAGTCCCGACTTTGTAACGCTTGAAAATATTGATCGCAGACATAAATGTTTGGAATAGGTGTTCATAAAATGGCCGAATTCGATCATTTTCGCATGTCCGCCCGACTGTGAACACGATAACTCAAAAACGAAAAGAGATAACGAAGTGAACTTTTGTATGTGTGTTATAGAGCTAAAAAGTAACGTCAAGTTCGTAAATGGGCAAAATCTGACCATGTTTGGGGAAAATGCTCATTTTTGAAACCGTAAAAGAAAAATTAAAAGAAATAAAATGTTCGTTTAAAAAAAATAAAGAACTCTTGTTTGAGACATCTTTTCATAAACTCAGTATATACCAGGTATTTGGGCAATTAACTCAGCGAATTAATGATTTATTATTAATATTTATCATTTTTTTAAATTTACTTTCTGTTGTAATTTGATTTTTTTGATAAAAATGTAAGAAGTGTTTGTAACGGAATTGAATCAGAAATATATAATCGTAACCAGCGCTGAAAAATCATAATTTTATTACAACAATTTTGATTTTATTTTCACTATTGGGAATTTATTTTAACTAACGTTTTGTATTGTAACCAACCCCATCGATTTCGCTAAGTCTAAATTAGCTTAAAACAAAGTTTATATCAAAATCGGGGACAAGAAAATTTTGTTCAATTTTTGCGATTTTTTTAAGGGGTACCCCTTGGAAAAAATGCGAAATAAGTGAAGAAAATTTATGTTCTCGTTTTTAATAATAATCATTTTCTAGGGTAATTTTGACCCAAACAGAACGAAAATCAGGTTCATTTTAACGTCTGGCCAACACATTTCAAAATTTTCCCTTCTCAATTCATACAGTTTTGAATTTTAGCACGATGGGTCTGATCTCTTGAAAACCGTTAATCGTATCGTATTTTAATCAACGCCATCGGTTTCGCTAGGTCTAAATTAGCTTAAAACCAATTTTATATCAAAATCGGGGACAAAAAAATTTTGTACAATTTTTGCTATTTTTCTTTTCATAAACTCAATATATACCGGGTATTTAAGCAATTAACTCAGTTTGTTGTTATTTTCACTTTAACATTACGTTCAGACTCCTTTATATCTCATATGGGGTTTCAATCAACTCTTCATCTGACTAAAATTCGTAATTTGTTTATAAACTTAATTGATATTTTTATTAAAATTGTTGGATATTTATATCAATACATAAACCTTATTTTGACAAAATGGAACCCGACTTCAAAAATTAAATATTCTATAACAAAAAATGCACTAAAAATTAAAAAATAATTGCATATTCTTGTGCCAATTTTAGATATAAATATATATGTACAAAATTTTTAAATATATATGTACAATTATTGTTATTTTCGGAGTCGGTGTCAGCATAGCGAAATTCACATAACTTTTGGACACCGCCTCCAAAAATAACAATAATTGTACATATATATTTAAAAATTTTTGCTTAGGTGAACTAAAATTGGCACAAGAATATGCAATTATTTTTTACTTTTTAGTGCATTTTTTGTTATAGAATATTTGATTTTTGAAGTCGGGTTCCATTTGTCAAAAAAAGGTTTATTTCTCGCTTTTTAGTGACTTTGAAGTTCTATAACTTATTTTATTTGTCTAAATATGGGTAGACCAACTAAACGACCTACTAACTTTAAGTGCATTTCTTTATAACACATTTTTTTTTCGTTTTTTTTTTTTAAATTTTTAATGCATTTTTTCATAACAGATTTTCAGTTTTTTTTTACAAGGAATTGGGTTTTTTTTTTGTAAAAAATTTTTTTTTGGGTCGGTTTTTTTTTTGTAAAAATTTTTGTTGAAGTCGGTTTTTAAAAAATTTTTCTTATTTTCCCATTATGAATGAGTATACCCTTTCAAAAAAAAAAAAATTTCGCAGAAATCGGTTATCACATATAAAATGAGGATTTTCCTCGATTTCCCGGGGATCCTCTCATCAGAATGCGATTTGGTGACAATGGGACCTACCTTGAATCAAACCCTTTAAGACAAAAAAAAAATTCAAAATCGGTTCATAAATGACGGAGTTCTGAGGTGACAAACATTAAAAAAAAAAATACAGACGAATTGAGAACCATCCTCCTTTTTGAAGTCGGGTTAAAAATAAAATAATAATAAATATCTAGTTTGCTTAAATAGTCGTCAGCGCTATGCCATTTTGCATTCAAGCGTTTTGATCTGCAAAATGGCATAGCTGTGTTCAAAAGCGTTTTGAACACAGCGAATATTTAAATTTAAATATAAAGGTAAGTAAATTAACGTGAAAAGATATTGAAATCTTGCTGTAGTAATAGTTATGATTGATTCGACAGAAATATGTTAGATACGGACATTACAAATCGAGATTTTTTTAGGACGATGGAGCACGAACGAAGACGAGATAAAGACTGGGCGGGAGAATATGTTTGTTTCAACTAAAATACCGTTCTTACATCTTTTTGGAATGAATTATTTGAACTGGTTCCATCTCGAGCATTTATCATTTCTGTAATCATCTTTTCAGCATCCAATTGTTTATCATCCTGCGATTTATTTAAAATATTTGAAATATCATTGGTTTTATCGCTAATAAATGGTTGTAATGTATTTACAGTGGTGCCATCTTTGTTATTTTCAAATGCTTTCGTAGGTGTTGGTGGCGCTCCAGAATCCATTGGAATTATATTTGATTCCTTAAAGAAACTAAATGTATTTGTTTCTTTTAATTTCAAATAAGCTCTGTAGCTGATGAAACTCAGTACTCCCACGGCAATTACCTAAAAAAATAAAATTTCAGAGCATTTAATTGGAAGGTATATGGACATCCGGATTCGCAGAGATGAAACAGAATTGTGGGAATCGTATAACTTGAGTAATACATTCAGAATCTTGCTTTCAAATATTCTGGATATTATTCCTTGTGGATTTACACTCGAACGCAATATATTTGAATCAGTAATTGCCATCACACATAAAAGTCCGTTAAAAGGTAACCGTGAGACGTAACCGAATCAGGCACTCACAGTTAAGTTTTCCAACCTCTATATTGCCACCGCAGAACGTAAGAACAAAAAATTCCGTAAAGATGAAATTCTTACGGCTACGTCTTACAGCCAACCAATCAAAATTCTGCTCAGCTTTTATGAATTTAAACCAAAGAGTTGCTTGCTTCATTTAAATGTTATCTATGGTTGCTTGAGAGTTTTGGTTATGATTTTTCAATATTTTTTGTATGTTGAATATTTATTATTTGAAATATTTAGAGGTCAGTTTTTATGTACGATGGACAAAATATTATCGTTACGCTTACGTTTTAGACTGCAATAGTCCATAAATGAAGATATAGGGTGTAATCAGAAAGACTAGCCATTGTGATAAAATTTGCAACAGCGTATATACGAGTATAAGAACGATATACAATTATTTGTAAAGCAAAATGTAAAGAAAATATTGTTACTGTTTCTAAGAATCAGAAATAATATATCTGATGCCTGTGTCCTTTTCTATATATATATATATATATATATATATATATATATATATATATATATATATATATATATATATTTATATAAAACCGTTGCAAATTTCGTATCTCAATGGCTGATCTTGGCGATGACCGCCTGTATACAACGACAAAAATAACAAATCGGAAAGCAGTGTTGCTATTATCAGAAAAAATCGACAGTAATTCATCCGAAATTATTGAGTAACACATTATTAAAAAATTTAATAAAAAATGTATGCATACCTTTTTAAAATTGGCTTTTATGATCAATGGCACATTTGCGAATCTGGATCCAAAAGGTGTCTTACCACCCAAAGGGTCGTTATCGGGATTAACTTTAGCCATAACCCAGAAATTTATGTTAAAAAATGTACGTGAAAATTTATTGTACCATTGTTGATCGAAATGTCCTTTCGAAATATGTTAACAAATTAATGTTATTAATTTTTTTTGTGAAAAAATTAATTGTTTAATTTGTCAACATATATATGGAACTTTGTCCAAAAATTTATTGAAAAGTTACTATGACAGTGAACATGAAATGTCTCATATACTTCTATGATTTCATTACTATTAGATTTGATTGATTACTGCTAATTGTCCTGTAGGACTTTGCCAGATAGAATTTTAGAGTACGGAGAAGTTTCTGTTATGTGTAAGAATTTTTAATTCTTTGATGTAGCTCGACAGTTTTGTTATTATGAATGACCTTTATTATTTAAAACACCAAAATTGTTTGTCCTCAAAAGCATATTATTAAAGAATATGTTACTAAAAAAAATTTGGTTTTAGGGTTAAAATAAATTAGCAGTGATAAAAATTTTATATAAGAGGAAAGGAAAAAATGTTTTTTAGAGATTAGTTGTATGCAGTAAAACTTCAAGAAACAATGCACTATTACTAGTTTGAACATTTCGCTTATCTGCTACAATTTCGGTCAAAAAATTGATTCGAAATTAAAGTTTTTAAGATACTAGCTTCAATATTTAATACATGATCGAAACTAAGAATTAGGTCTATTACGCAAAATATTAGCTAGAATCGCTATACATGCTGGTTTAAAGCCAGAGATTTCACACAATTTTTAATTTTATGAACCGATAACAATTAATTTATAAGGAAGTGTCTGATTTTCAGGTTCATCATTTTGAAGAACGACGATGGTAAGGGGATAAATAAAATATGCTTTTCCCCAAATATCTCTAAAACTATGCCATTTATAGCAAATATTGAATAATATTTAAATACAAATGGCGTTTTATATTTTTTTATTAATGATTGCGGAAATATCGACAGGTTGAATTTCATTATATATTGTATCGAAATCGTAATTTTCACGCCTGTTTTTATATCTGAAATGAAGAATATGTCGAGATATTGGGTTCAACATTTTTGTTGTTGAGCTAAAATATTGTAACGTATTGTAAAGCGTAACTTGTTTATACTCTTTTAATTAAACCCACGAGTAACAATATTATCAGTTACAATTTATAGGATTGACAACAATGAAGGTAATAGAAATCAAGTGTGGAAACAATCAATATTTGCAATAATTGGAATCCAACTTGTTTTCACTGAGTCGTCCGATTCCTTTATTATACACCCAATAGATCTTTCTAGAGCATCATTCTCGAATCTTCCATTTCTCAAGTGCATTAAGTGTATGCTGTAGACTAATCTACAAAAACCATTGGCGGTCTTCATGCACATTCGTTACAATATGGTTTCAAATTAGTTGATAAATCTTAAAAAATCTATTTGATGTATAGGTATAATGTTTTAAAATATAGAGGACCAGTTTTATTTAAAATGTTTTACAATTTTGTTAAGAATAATGTTTACGATACACCGCTTAGTTTTGGAAAATACAATATTTTATGATCTTACTATCCCCACCTTCACTTAAAATGAATGTTCTTGATATATATATAAAATTTGCTTGAAATCTATGGCTTTAATTTAGCAGTAAACAATCTTTTCTGATTTACTAGAACTGGCTTAATTATAAATTTAACACTGTTTATTCCTTCGGTAAACGATATTGAATAGCTATTAAAAAGTATGTTAAAACATTATGGCACATCTAAAAAATAGAAAAAAACTTCATTAGTTTCAATTTTAAAGAAAAACAAAATATTAAAAACTATCCCCAAATATCTATTATTCCTGTATTGCTAGTTTGGTTTGGACCACTGACCTCTATGTAACTGCTGGACAGATTATCCCATGTTACGTCATTAGCCATAATTGAAGCGTTTAACTAACCAAGGCGCTAAATTTTGCTTCAGTGCACCTGCGCGGTTGTTTATATGTAAGAAGTGGCTGTCACATATATTTCCACTACACATAGATAGTTTTTAGTACCTTGACTAGTTGAGGCGGCGCTGTCTACCTTTAAATTTTGTACGTTATTTCTTGTTTAGGCCTATACGGATACTCTGTTCAGTTATACAGAGGTCAGTGGTTAGGAGA
Source organism: Nineta flava (assembly GCA_963920215.1). Taxonomy (NCBI): domain Eukaryota; kingdom Metazoa; phylum Arthropoda; class Insecta; order Neuroptera; family Chrysopidae; genus Nineta; species Nineta flava. Next base: position 118,512,046 of record OY986040.1, read on the forward strand.
CACAGATGAAATTATTACTGACATATATAAGTTTATTCCTGCGCGAATGCTCGAGCACAGCAAGGCGAGTAGTTGAAAAGAGATCATTTTCTGTCCATCATGACCTCTCATAGGCATTTTGGGCATTAGTAATATAGGAATGTTAGATATATGAGTTTTCCGTAAACGTATCATTTTGGCTATAACTTACCGATGTGTATTTACTAATTGTGTAATCATCAATACCTTTACAATCTCGAAAATCACAATGTTCTATAATATCCACTAAATATCGTAATTGTAATTTTTCTCTGCGATCTGTGATTTCTGCTGAATGTATCAGTAAGATATCCTTTAAACGTTTCAACTACAAATGGAAATCATAACTTTGTTGATTAATTGATGACTGTTTATTTCACCCCAACCCTGGTGGAAATATTTCTCTTCAAAACCTGAGAATAATTCTTTTAAAACTCTGAATAATAATAAAATAAAATATAACAACTCGCCCCGGCTAGATTCGAACTCACGATCTCCTGTTTATTAGACAAGCGCTTAACTAACTAAGCCACGACACTGTTATGTATAAATTGTTGAATACATAAAATATACTATTTTGATAATTTGTTATGAGACTTTTTCAGAGATTTTCAGAAAAATAAGACTTTCAGAAGTTTTATTCAGAGGTTTAAAGGAATTATTCTTAATTTTTCTCAGTTTTTGAAGAGAATTATTTCCAACAGGATAACGAAGATATAACAAACTAGCGAGTATCTGGGTGATCGTAACAAAAAATAAGTTTGAGCAGAGCAATATATATAGTAAGTAGTCAAGAACAGTCTATTTACTAGTTCAAGAACGATAACACATCTTTTTAGGAAAATTTAAAGGAACTTCAAGTATATGGTTGGAATTTTGACTCGCCACTAGACAACAAACATTTTTTCCCTATCCGGATAGCGATCTGTTCGACTGGCAATTGCTCGAATTGAGTTCTTTTTAATGTTAACCTATTTGACAAAATGCCTAGAACCAAGCTAATCTTCATGTAAGGAAAGATCGAAAAAGCGGCCAAAATTCAAAGACCCTTCAAGTAAAACGGTTAAAATAATCGTCAGTATTGCAGCTACTAGACTAGAGAATCCTCACCGTGTGATTACTGGTGTTTTTTATTTGAATTTATTGCAGGAATCAATGATTCCTTACATTCAAGAAGCTTTTAAAGATGCGGTTTTCATTGCCTATACGTTGGATCATCCTCACATTTTCATAAAGATGTAAGGACTTATCTTGACGAATGACGCTGTCGTTCAGATAGATTGAAAGTAAATCGAAGGGAAATATCCTACCCGTTTGGTTCTCGAAATATTAAGGTTTTTGATTTAAATTGATATAATAATGATTTTCATATCCTACCTCTGTTTTAAAGCTTGTAATATAAATTAATGTTCCCGATAAGAATAAAATCGATTGAAATGTTGTAAATATATTAGTAAAAAATTCTCTTAAAAAATCATGTCGAATATCGGCATCAAATTGCCACATAATAACCAATATATAAACAAAAATGATTAAATTAAATACAATCGATATGTAGCATATATGAAAAAATGGATAATCGGTGATACAGCATAATTTAAATGTGGAAATTTTTAAACCTAGTAAATGTCTTAAAATATCATATTTTTCATCCATATTACATTCATCGAATATTTTATTAATTTTATGATGTCCTTCAATTTTACACCAATACATTGGATCCGATATCCCATTCTGGTTATTCGTCCTATAAAAAATTATTTTATAAAAAACAGGCAACGTTAAATATGACGCAAATCACACGGAGGGGATTTTTAACCGACCTATTTCGTCGCATACAAATGTAAGGATAGAAGTATATTAATTTGTAAAGAAGCCTCGAATATCGTCACAGTTTGAGTGGATCAATCTATTTTCAAAATGACGAGGAGGAAACATATATTTAATACTAAGTATTAAATATATGATTAAAATATGGTTTAAATAAGTTGCCCTTCTACTTTTAAATAAGTTCCCCTTACGCGCATATAATAGTCAAAACAAATTAATTCAGCTCTATCACTTTTGTTTTCATGATTAATTCGTATACTTATTTAATTACTAAATATTTCAGATTTAACGGGGATTGATTGGATGGCGAATGCGATATTTGATAGTAATGATTTAAATTTTGAACGTAGTTTTGTGGTTAAGAGATGTCTTCAGCAAACAATAGTAATAAAAACAGTGACAATTTTGGGACCGATTCATGGTCGGAATATTAAGGACGAAAAATAAACTGTAAATAGATGGAGCGAACGAAAAGGATTAAAAATTAAGTTCAGAAGATAAAAAGATACACGGATAAAAAGATACATGTCTTTAATTTGTTAATTGCAGAAGTTAACCATTATGATTAACAATTAATAGTTTACCAATGGATTTTATTGTCACTTTACATGTTTTTTATCACACTTTTACAACATTTACTTCTTCATAAATTCAAGCATGTAAACAAACTAACAAGTATCATAATAGCATATGCTATTTATATGTCAAACTGTATACGACTAGAGTTTCACAAGAACTAAGAGATATACTCTAGGTATGACTGTCGAGTAGGGCCATATAGACAAAGCTACCTTATGGGAACTACATTGGTTTCGTTTTCAAGAGAATTGCATGCTTGTATTTATAACTCTATCTATTCATTTAAGTGACTTGTTTGAGTATTACGTTTATAATCGCGCACGAACTTGACGGCTTACCAAAGCCCTGAAATCTGCCGCCTCTAGGCCGTGGCCTATATGGCCTATTGGCAAATCCAAAACTGGTAAGAGAAGACAACATATCATCATTAGAATTAGGTTTTAGGTTTTAGGCGGAGAAGTGACCATTGATATTCCCTACAGGGTCGGAGCCATTCTGCGGACTGGGTGATCACTTCTATCGAGAGGAGATCAGAAAGTAAGAAGACAATAAAAGAGCCTCACTCTGGAGGAACCTTCCGGGGCTCAGACAGACCAAGAATCTTCACGGGAACTTTAACCGCAAAAGATTTAAAATCTGCATTGGCCAGTAAAAATTGACTGGTTTCTTACGGGGCATTGTAGATTCAGGGGACATCTTAGGAAGCTGGGCTTGGGAATTGGGAATTGTAGGTTTTGTAAAAAAATTGAGAAAACTCCGGTACACCTCCAAATAGACTGTGACACCCTCATACACAAAATAATAAAATGTCTGAAAGTGTACCAAATACGTTCAGGGGATCTGCCAACCCTAGACCTAATTCAGATTCTAAAAGAAACAGGGCTGGATGACATGCTATAATGAGACCATTCCTCGTAAGGCACCAAACGGGGGAGCACAACAGATCTTATAAGTCGCAGTGGACCAAATTCCTTCTATTATCATTCACTAATTTATTAGGTTTTGTTACATTTTATCGATTTTTAACTCGTGTGATGCAGCACTGTAGGGATAGATAGATAGAGATAGATTGTAGAGGCTGCCCTGGACGGGCTACACTTCGACCATAAGGTCCATTGTGGAAGGAATTTTTGTGTACAGATTAGGAATTGGTAGGATATGCGGCTGCAGACGACTATGATAGGAACTATGCCGATACTCATCTGGAGTTCGTGAAGGAAACTGCAGAAAATTTTCTCAAGCATAGCCGGTTACTTCGTACTTGCCCATACGCCGACAGTTTAGTCAATTAACCGCCCCTTTTTTTTCTTAATAATTGACAAACTGCCGATGTCGGGATTCGAACCCATAACCTCCCAGTTTGGCCGCTTGACTGCTTGGCCACTTAGACTGGTACTGTAGGGATTGGCAACGCGGGAAAAAATATGTATGGCATATTTATCTAATTATACCGTTAATTTTTGGGCAACAATATTCGACTTACTTAATTTTATCACCACTCAAAATCATTTGATGTCGCTTTAAATTCTCAGTTGGAAACACACGTATGAAAACAGTTTGATAACATTTAATCAATAGCGAACAATATAAAAATTTTGTTGATGCACTCGTAAAAAATACACCACTAATCGAACAAATAATTTTCAATGGTATTAAAGTAAAAAAATCGACCATTGTTAGTGAATTGATTGAAAAATATAAAAATAATTGTACAATTGTTGTAACTGCATATAAAATTGCTGATCGTTTTGTAAATTGCATAGTATAGTACGCATGCTCCTGACAATAAATTTGTCCTTTCGAATTATGTATATAGACAAAGATATTATACACATCAATGGTCGATTCTTGTGTCTGCAACATACAGACACATTGTAACAGCATTGTAATTATTGAATTTAATTCGAAGATGTAGCCACTTAAATGTAATATCGATTTCATGTGATGATCGTAACGATGAAAAATTTGCTCGTACAGTTGCCATATTAGAAGTATAATTAATGTATACTGATATAATTTCCATTTAATGCTTTTACGATATAAACAATTACCAACGATATCGTGGATATTATCCCATTTGATAGGTAATAATCCAAATATTCGAATGATCCATAATACAATATGTAATTGTTCACAAACACATGATTTTTCAGTTACATCAATTTGAATTAATTTTTTACATTCTTTTATATAATTTTTTACATAATCCATACATTTATCTACAAGACCCATGATTAAAATCTTATTAAAATTGGTATCGATATGAATGGTTTAATGGTTCAATATTTAATGTGAAATAATATTTTTTGTATTAAATGGAAATAATTTAAAGTGGTAATTAAGTAATGCCTATTAAAGTAATTAAAAATATTAAATTATTTTTAATTATTTATTAGTTAATAAAGGGTTTAATTTATAATAGTAATTAATATTACATTAACTCTCAAGGATATATTACTTTTATCGATTTAATTTAGATGGGTCAAATTCTGTTGAAGCTACTTCTAATACCCGGTATATATAATATACCGGTATATATACCGATATATATAATACCCGGTATATATAATAAGTATCAAAGGGTATATTAAGTTTAGACCCGACTTTGTAACGACTGAAAATATTGATGGCAGAAAAAAAAATTTGGTATAGGGGTTCACAAAAATAATCTATAGCCCTGCCCGTCTGTAGATACGCTAACTCAAAAACGAAAAGAGCTAAAAAATAGGGTCAAGTTCATGAATGGGTGAAATTGGAGTGTACTTCCTCCCACCAGGGGGGGGGTATCCATCATTGAAACTGTAAGCGAAAAAATAACTTTTGTTTGAAACTATTTTCATAAACTCAATATATACCGGTTATTTAAGCAATTAAATCAGTTTGTTGTTATTTTCATTTGTTTTACTTTTGAGTCAAAATACCAATTTTTTATGCCAAAAATATTTCAATTTTTTATTGTTTATAAACAATTTTATAACAAATATATCGTCCCATTTTACAGCCAAGCACTTTCACTTTAACTTTTATAAGTTTTTGATCACAATTTTACAACATTTACTTTTTCACAAAGTCAAGCATATGATATTCATATGTCAAACTATATAGGACTGGAGTTCTACTAGTAACTACTAGATGGGCTCTAGGTATGATTGTCGAGTAGGGCCATCTAGAAAAAGCTACCTTATAAGAACTACATTGGCTGCGTTTTTCAAGAGAGTTGTAAACGCCTGCATTTATCCAAATGAGATTCCATAAGTGGTTTGTTGAATATTACGTTCATAATCGCGCACGAACTTGACGGCTTACCAAAGCCGAGCGAGTGCCCTCTAAAATCTGCCGCCCCTAGGCCGTGGCCTTTCCGGCCTACTTGCAAATCCAATATTGCCTACAGGTAGTTAAAAAAAGCCAAGAGTTAGGTATTAAAATAAGAAAAGCCAATGCATAAGAATAAATCCTCTATTTTATTCTCATTAATTTTTTTCACTATGGCAGTGTCATACAAAAGTTGTTTGTTTTATGTTTTTAACATTTATATTAAAATAATATTTGTACAAATATTATATTTAATAGTTTAATATTATGTTTAATATTTTAATCTGAAATGATTTTTATATATTTTATTACAGAAATTTTTCTTAAATTAATTCTACAAAAATATATTTACAAGTTGTCACAAGTTTCTAATTTTAAAAGTATTTACAAGTTTATATATACACACATATCATACTCTTCAAAAATTTCCATCCATACTTCATTTTTTTAGGAATGCTCAAATTAATATATACATACACTAATGTTAAAACTTTTAAAAACTATAGGAATCGATTATAAGGCACATATTTACTAGCCAATTATGCTGAAACTTCCTGTAGTCTTTCGTAAGTTAGTATAATAATTCTAAAAACTAAAAGTTAATAATACTAAATTGATAGTTTGTTGGTTCCATTTTCAAAATTCGTTTGCCGAGTTCCATGCGTGTGTGGGGTAATTTTATCTAAAACAAACAGGTCCTACCAAAAATCCAAAAGCTTGATTTGGATGACCATAGTCTATTGGATAAAAATCAATAATTGGTACTTCATGTAAACGTTTCGTACGGATTTCAAAGATTGTTTCACTTTTTGATTTTCCACTCTAAAACAAAATAATTTACGACTTACAAATCTCTGGAAGTAATGTTTGCGCTCCCTAATAAATTTACTGACCTTACAACCATCACTTAATATATTTGGTTTGTGACCAGACGAATGTGAAAATTCTTCTTCATTTCCACTTAATAGTTTAATGGCTGAATTATAATTTTTCGTTTTGGCATTATACCAGGCTGCGCTATTAATACAAGTATAAGTGAAATTTTGATGTGCATTTTGCGCCAATAATCTTAAAAACGTCATTTGAACAACTCCAATTGTTTCATACGTTATCTGAAATAAACAATTGTTTTAATCTATCAGCTACTGAGAAATAAGTTTCTATTAAAAAAAAATTCGTTACGCAGGAGCTGCTTCAACTTAGCGAATTTCCTTAAAATACATAAATCACTTTCTAGCGGTCACACTGTTAGTCTGATCAAAATGAAATGTATATGATTTTAGTATTTGCAAGGCCAATTTTTAGCGAATTTCCTGAAAGGAAATAGAGCTATTGGTCCCGTACCGAAGTCAAAATTTCGCAAAAATTTCTTCAAATGTCCATCGATCCTACCTAGTAGATGTCAAAAATCACCATCTGTAAAATTTATATATATATATCTATAGACATATATATATATATATATATATATATATATATATATATATATATATATATATATATATATATATATATATATATATATATATATATATATATATACATATATATATATATATGTGTCTGTAATCACTCTAGCGGTCACAGTTTTCATTTAATCGGAATGAAATTTGGTATTTGAGGCGCTTTTGGTATTCAAAAAGTCAAGTTCGTTAATGGGTAAAATCGAACAAGGGGAAAGGGGGGTTTAAAGGGAGGGGGAAACACAAAATTTGACATATCTCCCTTAATATTCGAAAAATCGAAAAATTTATAAGAAGTAAAGTTGTAGGTACTAAGTTTTACTGTAATTTTATTTCTAATCATTTTTTCTGTTACCCTAATATTTACAGAAATATTGACGGTTTAAGATTGAAAATTAAATTCCTCACTATCTCTGTACCCATTCGAGTTTGAGCAAAAATGATAAGGTGATGAATTGTAGCAAACATGATATTCTACAACTTTATTCCTTACGCATTTTTTGATTGCTCTAATATTAAGAGAGATATTTTGTGTTTTCTTCTTTCTTTATGTACCCATTTCCCCTTGACGTATGTCATTTATTAATAAAATTAGCCTTGCAAATAGTAAAATCATATACGATTTTTCATTTTGATCAGACTAAAATTGTGACCGCTAGAAAGTGATTTATATATTTTAAGGAAATTCGCTAAGTTGAAGCAGCTCCTGCGTAACGAATTTTTTTAATAAATGACGTACGTCAAGGGGAAATGTAGGCGTAAAGAAAGAAGAAAACACAAAATACAAAATATCTCTCTTAATATTAGAACAATCAAAAAATGTGTAAGGAATAAAGTTATAGAAAATCATGTTTGCTACAATTCATCACCTTATCATTTTTGCTCAAACTCTAATATGTACAGAGATAATGAGGAATTTAATTTTCAATCTTAAACCGTCAATATTTCTGTAAATATTAGTGTAACAGAAAAAATGATAAGAGACAAAACTACAGTAAAACTTAATACCTACAACTTTACTTCTTATAAATTTTTAGATTTTTCGAATATTAAGGGATATATGTCAAATTTTATGTTTCCCCCTCCCTCTAAACCCCCCTTTCCCCTCGTCCGATTTTACCCATTAACGAACTTGACCTTTTGAATACCAAAAGCGCCTCAAATACCAAATTTCATTCCGATAAAATGAAAACTGTGACCGCTAGAGTGATTACAGACACATATATATATATATATATATGTATATATATATATATATATATATATATATGTCCATAGATATATATATATAAATTTTACAGATGGTGATTTTTGACATCTACTAGGTAGGATCGATGGACATTTGAAGAAATTTTTGCAAAATTTTGACTTCGGTACGGGACCAATAGCTCTATTTCCTTTCAGGAAATTCGCTAAAAACATTTTTAAAAGCAAGTTTTTTATAGTAAAACTAATTTTCTACAACTTTACCTCTTATGTGTTTTTCGATTTTTTCAATATTAAGAGAGATATAACAAATTCTGTGTTTCCCCCTCTCTTTAAACCCCCCTTTCCCCTTGTTGATTCTTATCATGCTTACCATAAAAATGCATTATCATCGGTACTGAACCAACATGTAAAAATTCAACTCCGTAGGATAAGAGGAAGTGGTTCTAATTCAGCTTGCAAGATTTGACCCGAATATACATACATACATACATTCATGCATGCATACATACATACATACATACAAACAACATACATTGCTTAGTTAAATAAAAGCTTGGAAAATGATTTCAATTATCCGATAAAGTCATAAGTGTGGTCAAGTTTTTCGCAAAAATAAACTTTAAACCTAATCTTGGTTTTCAAAGCAATTTTTCGAACACAAGTTGGTCGTTATAAGAATACTAACAAGACAGATTGTAGAGGCTGCCCTGGACGGGCTACACTTCGACCATAAGGTCCATTATGATGCCTAAGGATTTGAAGATGTGAGTGGAGTGGTAGGAATTTTTGTGTATAGACTAGGAATTGGTAGGATATGCGGCTGCAGCCGACTATGATAGGAACTATGCCGATATACATCTGGAGTTCGTGAAGGAAACTACAGAAAACTTTTTCAAGCATAACCGGTTACTTCGTTCTTGTCCATACGCCGACAGTCTAGTCAATTAACCACCCTTTTTTTCCCTAATAATTGACAAACTGCCGAAGTCGGGATTCGAATCCATAACCTCCCAGTTTCCAAGTAAGCATACTGCGCAGACATAACGCCTTAGACCGCTCGGCCACTTGGACTGGTAGAATACTAACAACTTTAGTCTTAAATTTTTTGCGAAAACTGATTGAATTTGGCATAAATCAACTACTTTCATTTTCCGTGTTTGCATATTCGTAATCTATGCAAAAAATCGAAAGAATGACACCTCGTACGACTTTACCCCATAAATGATACCATTTGCTGTTAAATACCTGATTTTTTACTCATACTATGAACACTTACTCTGAAACCACCACGTAAATTTGAGTACCAATCTGTTTGATCTTCATGCTCTTTGCGCCAAGGAATATTTGGCATTTGAGAACTATGAATGTCAGGATAAATACAAGTTTCACCTTCATTTGTCATGTTACAATAGACATATATTGAATCATCTGGCATTCCTAGATTTGGATCAATCCAATACCAACCTAAAAGAATAAGTTATGCGAATTTCATATCTAAAGATTTGGGGAGTTTTGACGTACCATCTTTGTACAGCGGATGTCCGTAATACAGATCTTTGCATGTACGAGCTGGATTATCTCTAGATCCCACCGGTTTACGTACACGGTCCAATTCTTGTCGCATTGCATAAATTGAACTGTACATGTCCAAAAATTTAGGACCAACATCTTCTTTTGGATATGTTAAATTTTCTTCGGGGTTAATCTCATTTCCTTTCTTTTTGGTTGTTGCATCTGCATAATCACCATCCTCATCTCTGAAATCATAAAAAAACTGAATTTGGAGGGAACTGTTATTTTTTTATGCTTTGCTTACGGTTCAGAACTACGCTTAGATCGTTGAAGGATGTCATGTTGGAATAACAACTCAGGTGGAAGTAACGGCATTTCAGCTGGAGGTCCTGGGGGTCCAGCTGGTCCAGCGGGACCAGGTTCACCTTTAATACCAGTTGGACCTTCAGATCCTTTAAGACCTTGCGGTCCTTCATTTCCTATAGGACCAGAAGGCCCTTCATTTCCTTTTAACCCAATAGGACCAGGTGGTCCCTAAATAAAACAAATATTATATGTAAAGAAAACTGAGAAATCAAAATGTACATACAATTTCTCCTTTTACACCTTCTGGTCCTTGATTTCCTTGGGGACCTTGATATCCTTTTTCTCCAGTGTCTCCTTTTTTACCACTAAGTCCAATATCTCCTCGATGACCTTTTTGACCTCTTTTACCTCTGTCACCTTTACTACCCTTTAATCCAATTTCACCATTTTTACCAGGACTCCCAACTGGCCCCACTCTACCAGGTGGACCAACATCACCCTTAAAAAAAAGTTTAATATCAAAAACAAATAAATATGATTAGTTTAAACACATACAGCTGGTCCTGGAGAACCACGTAAGCCAGATAACCCTTGTGGACCCGGTACTCCTTGAACTCCAATAGGTCCTTGAATACCTGGTGGTCCTGGACCTCCTTTGTCACCAGATTCGCCAGGTAAACCAGTACTTCCTTGCATACCCGCTGGACCTTCGGGTCCCTAAAAACATTAATATATTTTATTGTGAGATACAGCGACGTAGAGAATATTATACTTACTGGTTTACCAGGTAAACCTGGTTGACCCATTTTTCCTGCGACACCTGTTTCACCGGGTGGTCCAGTTGCTCCAGGGCTACCATCAGCACCATCTGTTCCTGTATCTCCTTTTGGTCCTTGTAATCCAGGTTCTCCAACACTTCCAGGAAAACCTGGAGCACCAGCAGATCCTTTTGGACCTTCTGGACCAACTGGACCCCGGGGTCCAGGTGAACCAGGAGTTCCTGGCTTTCCTTCTTCTCCTTTTTGTCCTTGTGCACCACGCTCTCCCTATAGGTAAATAATAATGCAAATTTGGATAAGTTTATGTTGAATTATATATATTTTTAAATTCAGTAACTTTACTCACGTCTTCTCCATCTGCTCCTGGTAATCCAATGGTTCCTGGAGGACCAGGTTCACCAATTGGTCCCTGAAGTCCTTCAGCACCAGGAGGTCCTTGAATTCCTTGTTCTCCTTTAACACCACGAGGCCCTTGTTCGCCTGGTGAACCGGCCGGACCAAGAGGACCTAGGAAATACCGTTAATAGAATCATTTTGTTAATATAAATTACATTCAAATTTTAATACATTACCTTTTTGTCCAATATCACCCATTTCACCTTTAATACCCGGTGGACCAGGTAACCCTTGTGCGCCAGCTGGACCAGAAGGTCCTGATACACCCTTTGGTCCATCTTCACCTTTCTGTCCTCGACGACCGATTTCTCCTGGTGGTCCTGATTCTCCTGGTGCTCCTGCTGGTCCTGGTTCACCTCGTACACCTTGAGGTCCATTTGCTCCAACCGGTCCCTAAGTTAAATATAATATTAACTGATATAATTTACTTTTTTATAGTTACTTACGGTTTCTCCTCGTGATCCTTTAAATCCTTTTTCTCCTGGAGGCCCAGCATCTCCTTTGTCTCCATCTTCACCTGGAGATCCCATTGGTCCTGGTGGACCATCCAATCCTCTTGCCCCGGGAAGGCCATCTCTACCAATAGGTCCAGGAGGGCCACTCTCACCACGTTCACCTTTTAGTCCGGTTGCCCCTGCTGGACCGAGAGGACCTACCCTACCTTCTGGTCCAGGTGGTCCATCTTTTCCAGGTTCTCCTTGCTGGCCTTTATCGCCTGCAGGCCCCATTAATCCTGGTGGGCCAATTTCTCCTTTTAAACCAGGTGTTCCTGGTACACCTGAATGCCCTCGTTCTCCTGGAAATCCTTGAGGTCCTGAACTACCTGCTGGACCTGGTTTTCCTTGTGGTCCAAGAAGACCAGTAGGCCCTTCTTTTCCTTGTTCACCAGCTATTCCAGGCTCTCCCGGCAATCCAGGATTACCTGGTATACCGGGCTCCCCAATTGGACCAGGCTCTCCAGAAGGGCCTGCTGGACCAATAACACCAGGTGCACCTACAGGTCCGACCGGGCCAGTTTCACCCTATGTATTAATATTCGAATTAATTTACATTTAAAATATTCAACTGCAGTTGAATACATGTCAATATAGCGATACAAATATTTCAAATCAAATGGAAAAGAGGCGCATAATTAAACGATAAAATAGCAACTATATGATATGCTCATCTTCTATTCGATTTGAAAAAGTTATTTCACTAAGTTGACGTAAATGAAATAAGTACTCACAGGAGGTCCTCTTTCGCCAGGCGGGCCTGGCAAACCATTTTTTCCACTTGTACCGGCTGATCCAGGTGGTCCAATAAATCCTCGAGGTCCCTCTGCACCTTGTAACCCTCTCTCACCTGATGGGCCAGGTGAACCTGGCTGACCTGTGTCTCCTTTTGGCCCCGGAGTACCTTCAGATCCTCGTCTCCCACGAGATCCACGAAAACCCTAATTATATATTTATTTGGATTATGAATGTGTACTTGTGTATTAATTTTTAAATTGAACTTACACGAGGTCCACTATCACCGCGTTCTCCAGGAAGACCGGTATTTCCCTATTTTTGAATGAGAAAAAATTCGTAAAGAATATGTAATTATCTCTATATTTATGATTTATAATTTTGAACTTACCCGATCGCCTTTATCCCCTGTAGGACCCATTTTCCCCGTAGCACCTTTATCACCTTTGTCACCTGGATTTCCAGGATATCCTGGAAAACCTTGCAAGCCTTGTTTGCCTTTTTCACCTGGCATTCCAACCGGCCCTGTTTCTCCACGAGGACCATCAAAACCCTATATACATGAAAATAATAATATTGGTGTACATGTTATATTAACACTTTTCTTACTTTTGGTCCTTCTACTCCTTCCAATCCTGGCATGCCTATTGGGCCAAGTGCCCCTTTGTCACCTTTTGGACCATATTCACCTTTATCTCCATCTGCACCACGATCTCCTTTGTCTCCTTTCTCTCCGGGCGGACCTCTTTTTCCTTCATCGCCTTTAGATCCACGATTACCCGGGAATCCCACTGTACCTTGTGGCCCTTGTGGTCCCGTTTCGCCTTTAGCACCTGGCATTCCTGGATTACCTGGATGTCCTGGTAATCCTTCAGATCCTGGTAAACCTGGTAATCCAGGTTTCCCTTGTGGTCCCTTATTGAATGATAGTTTAAAATAATTTCTCATGGTTAGTTACTTTTGTTTTACTTACAACTATTCCTGATGGGCCTAATAAACCTTGAGGTCCTGGTGGCCCGACTGGACCTGTGGGACCGGTTTGACCTGGTGGGCCTGGCTGGCCAGTTTGCCCGTTATTTCCTTTAGATCCAGGGAGACCTTCACCGCCAGGTACGCCTGGATTGCCTTGTAAGCCTGGGAATCCTCTAGGACCCATAAACCCTCTTGGTCCCTAATATGAAAATATTTTGTTTTAAGAGAAAATTTATGATCTAATATAAAAATTTTACCAATTCACCGGGCATTCCTGGTAACCCAGGAGGTCCTTCTTCGCCTTGAAAACCATCGTGCCCAGGTAATCCTCTTTCACCTGAGCTTCCTGTGGCTCCCCGTTCTCCTTTGTCACCTGGAAGACCGGGTATTCCCCTTGGCCCTGGCTCTCCCTTTTCTCCTGGAGGGCCGGTTAAACCTCGTTCACCATCCCTACCTGATCGACCTCTTCTTCCTTCTCGCCCTGGACTGCCAACTGGCCCAATTAAACCTGGTTGACCCTATTAAGTACCACACTATTAATTGAAAAACGAATGTAGCCAAATGGAAATATATACATACTGGTTCACCAACTTCTCCGGACTCTCCTTTTAAACCTACAAGCCCAGGAGGTCCCTCTGGTCCAGGTACACCCGTCAATCCTCTTGGACCGTCAGTTCCTCTCATTGCCATCTATAAAATAATAATTCATTTGATCTTTTTGTTTCTATATGTAACAAATGGTATCCATTTTACGTACCATATGTTGTGACAACATTTGTCGAAATGTTTCTGTATTTGGATCGGGACCTTTTTCATTACCTGAATTCAACTAGAAAACAAATAATAAAAAATAATGACTTTCTAATTAAGAAATTTAATAACTTACTGGTATTATAAAAACATGTCCTGGATTTCCTTGTATTCCTGAAGTACCAGCTAAACCTTCTTTACCAATGTCACCTTTTGGACCAGGAGGACCTGCAGGACCTGCTGGTCCCGGATAACCTCTGGGACCTGGTATTCCGCCATTAACTGAATATATTCCACTGTCACCATCTGGCTAAAAAACAAATATCGATTAAAACTGCTTCCTGCCTGTATTTAGAAAGATGATCAAAATATTTTGAAAATACATAGAAACTTGTAGGTGTTGTTTCATAAAGGTCGTAATCAGTATCTGGATAGACATTACTTGTGTCATTTAATGCACTCGCAGTTGTTGTTAAAGGCGTTCCGTATCTAGGCGTAAAACCAAATCTGTCAGCATCATATTCAGTAGTTATTGCATTACCATCTAGAACAAAAAAGTCATTAGCTTTTGAATATGAATGCATCGAATATTTTTTTACTCACCTGTTGCATTTCGATCAAAACGATTTTCTCCAGAATAACTTTCACCCGATCCTACTTCAAATGATGTTCTAGAAACGTCAGTTCTATTGTTGATTCCAATTCCACTGGAAGATGACTCGCCTGGTGTATATACTCGCCTTCGATCACTTTCACCCCTTTCACGATCACTACCACTTCCCGATAATCTAGAACCTTCATTTCTTGCATCTATTTCAAATCCATTTGAACTTGAGCCACCAGAGGTATATATTCGCCTTCCGTCGATTTCACCGGTTATTGAGGTACTACCAGATGTTCTAGAACCTTCATTTCTTTCATCTATACCAAACCCATCTGAATTTGAACCGCCTGACGTATATACTCGCCTCCGATCACTATCACCACCCGAAGAAGCACTTCCATTACCAAATCCTCTGTAACTGTACGACCATGTTGTGCCCGATGTCAAACCTTGTGTAGTGCCAGAAATACAATATGGTGTGTATACAGTACATATTTCGAATGCAGCATCGGGTGTATTGGCCAACAAAAGTGTTTCGATGTCTCCCTGAAATATTTTCAAAAAATGTTTGTACACTATCGACTTCTCAAAGTGGCAATCTTCACAAATCGACTGCAAAAGGTACGCCACTTTTGCAGTCGAAAGTATCATGCAAATATACTTACGGTAAAAAAATCTTCTTGTAATAATTTTTGACCAATTAATATAATACCCTCGGAATTAATTTGCGAATCACTCTCTCGATGTAACATTCGAGTTACTTGTGTATCGCAATCTAAAATTAATGTAACTGCATTGCCCTTAATGCTTAGTGCCAATCTGTGCCATCTGAAAAAATTTCAAAATATAGTTAATCTTTTGCGAAATACTCACACAATTTTGCAATAAAAAAACGCAATGTTTTTTATGTTTAGTTCACGCGCGGCATTTTTTGCTTAGTTCTCGATACTAACCACGTCAGTATATATGGCTCTGGTGTATGTTAAATTTGGATTTTTTTGCATAAGGAACCACGGTCCATATGTACACTATACATATGTCATTGATAATTTATAAACATGATTTACTATGAACCAGCGTGATCACCAATTCCATGACGACTTGTCATGGAATTGAAAAGTGACATTGCCCCTCAGGCTAACAAACTCAAAGTGGATGTCGAACGACCTTGTTAAATTAATAATTAGTAATCATATTTGATTAATAATTAGTAATTCAAGTAAAATAATCAGTTGCGGTAACGGCATTGGTTTTGCATTTTTGATGTGAAACATTTAAAATGCAAATTCGCCTGGCAAGTTGTTCATAGGTGATATTACATAAAACAAATCAGTTTTAAAATGATGCTCATAGATGGCGGCACATCTATGAGCACAATTTTTAAGAAATTATTTAAAGTTTTGGTATTAAATTAATATTTAATTTTTAAATAAAGAATAATTTTTTTCTTTAAAGAAACTCTGAATATTTTGTTTTTAAACCATCCTTTCATACATATTTTCTATACAAAATAGTTTCGGTGTTTCACATCTGCCAGGTGTCGCCGTGACGGTTTATTCATATTTAATGGTTTTAACGGAATTTCGGTTTCAGTTTCGGTTTTGAGTAGATCGCAGAACGTAAAAAGTCACCAATTTTGCCGTACATAAACTTAAAAAATGAATTTTACACACTTACTGTCCATCATTAATGCTTTGATTAAAAGCTATCAGATTATCATCTGGTGGATTTCCATCTGTATCTTCATAAAAAAATGTAATGTCATTGCCAATCGCTACCGAAATATGTTCATCGCCACTGTTACTGTAGATTGTAAATAAACTTTGGCTATCAAAACCTGGATAACAACAACAACAACAAATTAATATCAAAATTATTTAGTATTTTTGGAGTGTAATTTTTCTACCTTCAGACGCTTTTACTGTTGTTAATATTGAAAAATCTTGTGGAAATCCTGATGGAAAAAAGTCCGCTGTATTCAACGTTAACAATGCTGTTTCAGATAATGTATATGCGGATTTGGTGACCGTATAATTTTGCTTGATCTCTTCACTAATATTATATTCACACATTCCGTATGCGCGTGACACACCCGCTGGTAGATTTTCAATTTGTAATTTTTCCAGAATATCCACTATACCATCTGGAAAGAGAAAAATTATATAGGTTAGAAAATAGAGCCAAAATGAATTTAGAAAATCGTCTATTTACAAATGTGGTCAATTTCACAAAAACGGATACGTTAAGGATACTTTGTATAGTGATCATAAGAAAGGGTTGGTACCTGCATGTACTTTGTAATGGTTTTCAATACCGAAAACCGTTGAAGGACATACGTCAGTGCTTGATTCAATAAAATTTATTGAAATCCATTATTAAAATCACTACTTTTACTTTTTTGAAAAAAGAAATTATTCGAAAAATAATTTTCACTAGCACAGAATAGTACTGTATAATGGCCAATAGTGCTATATATTGGCCAAGGGTAGGAAAAGCTATTCCTAAATTGATTGAATAAATTATATTCATTAATAAAAGACATTGCATTTCAGTTTCTAAAAAGTATTAAATTTATATTATTATATTATATTATATTTTTTTCAGCCAAAAAAAAAACCGACCCCAAAAAAAAAAATTTTTACGAAAAAAAAACAAAATGCATGTAAAAAAAACTGAAAATCTGTTATAAAAAAATGCACTCTTAGTGCATTTTTAGTGTACTTTTAGTGTATTTTTTTTATAGAATATTTGATTTTTGAAGTCGGGTTTCCATTTTGTCAAAATATGGTTTATGTTAATTTTATTTTTATCTATTGATCTCTATTTTCTATCTATTTCTAATTGTCAAACAGTAAATTACGATTAGCTAATTTATACTGATGATGACTACTTTGTAGTCGAAATACTATTTATAATAGAAAAACTGAACAAAGTACATGCAGGTACCTGTTAGGTATTGGGGCGAAATTTTATTTCAAAAACCTAGAGTTGTCATTAATTATCATTTGATAATCTAATAACCATTTGAGACAAAAAGTTTCAGGCTGAATATGGAATAAAAATTTATCATATGTTATTTGTGATAAAAGTGTGATATAAAAAGTTCATATACCTTTTAAACAGTGATTAATATCAATTGGAGCTAATTTGTTTGTAGTGAGTGTTTGGTAATTCAATTAAAATATTTTAAACCCGGAAGCATTGTAAACAATATTGTAATATTAATTAGTGTTACAAAAATATATATTTTTAATTAATTAGATACTTGTGACATCATTTCTATTATAATTAATGCCACTATGTACGCATAAAAGTTCATTCAAATTTTTTTCATATTCCCATACAAGTTCATGGTAGTCCGGCCAATATGGTGTCCTTTGAGTACAAACAAATCAAAAATTAAATAAAGCGTATATTTAGCGAATTTCCTGAAAGGAAATAGAGCTATTGGTCTCGTATCAAAGTCAAAATTTCGCAAAAATTTTTTCAAATATCCATCGGTCCTACCTAGTAGATGTCAAAAATTAGCATCTGTAAAATTTATATATTTATACATATATATATATATATATATATATATATATATATATATATATATATATATGAATGTATGTATATCTGTCTGTAATCGCTCTAGCGGTCACAATTTTAATCCGATTGGAATGAAATTGGGTATATGACGTGCTTTTGGTATTTGAACAGTCGAGTCCGTTAATGGGCAAAATCAGACGAAGGAAAAGGCAGTTTAGAGGGAGGGGGAAACACAAAATTTGTTAAATCTGTTTTTATGTGGGAAAAATCGAAAAATGTCTACAAAAAAAAGTTATAGATAATTAATTTTACTATAATTTTGATTCTTATCATTTTTTCTGTTACCCTAATATTGACAGAAATATTTACGAATTAAAATTGAAAGTTAAATTCCTAAATATCTCTGTTTTCTACAAGTTTACTTTTTATACATTTTTCGATTTTTTTAATATTAGGAGTGATATTTTATATTTTGCGTTTTCTTCTTTCTCTATGTCCCGCTTCCCCCTTGACCTATGTCATTTATTTAAAAGATTGAACTTGCAAATACCAAAATCATATCAGACATGATATTTTATTTTGATCACACTAAAATTATGACCGTTAGATAGTGATTTATGTATTCTAAGGAAATTCAACGAATTTTTTATTTTATTCGTCTTATTTTATTCCAAGTGAAAATTATCAAAATTTGTCAAAATATGTGTAAAAATATGGGTTGCTCCATAAGACCAATGCATTAAAACTCGAACTTTAACATTAAATAATTAATTCAAGACCACCGTAACCGCCCCTGAAACTTTTATAATTGACTTACATCAAATAATACAATATACATAGTCTTTTAATCTTTTTAAATAATAATCTCTTTGAAGCTTCAGTGCTCGTACATCCTTAAGAGAAAAATTCTTAACACAAAAGTTCTTTTTTCAAAATTTTATAGTTGATTTGTACCTAATCTATTTGGTTTTCGAATAAAAGTTGTTCGTCAGAAAAATATTAACAATTTTTATGCAAAACATTTTTATCAAACTTTCTCAAATCAACTATGAAATTTTGAAAAAAGAACTCCACTGTTGTGGCCATGTGTATACAAGTCATTTTTATAAATTATTATTCATATAATACCCATTTATATTAATTAATATAATATTTTATATTTTAAATAAACTTATTGGACATAGATATGCTATGATATTAATAACACTATTAAGAGCAATACGTTGTTGATAAACATAAACTTCTATGTGTTAAATAATAAATAAAAAGTAATTGAAATAACGCGCAACTTGATTTAAATCTGTACCCACAACTATTATTATAAATGACCTTTAACTAACTTAGAAATTAGTATAGATAATAATTGTTCTAAATAAAATAATGCAATGATCAAATCTTTCAAATATTTTTAATTGTTGTTCAAGCTATGCCAAAAAAAAATTCCCTTGGGTTATTAATTTTATGACAATTTGTTCTTTAACATTTTTTTTAAGTTCTGCTTCTGTTTTGGAAAAATAGTGAGGTATAACTTATTTGGTATAAAATCTTGCTCCTTCTGAATAAATTTTCCAAAGCCAGTATTTTATAAAACCAAAAATTGTGATAGTTGATGGGCTTATCATTAAAAACTATATGCGTTTAATAGTCCAGTATACAAGCCGGAAAATACAATCTGGAAAAGTGGTGGAACAGCAGCGATTTAAAAAATTCTTTTTTTTCTAGATTCCTTAGACCTTCAGGAATATTCATCAGCACTAACCCTTGCATTACCTCGAAAAATTGTGTCCTAATTTTCCTAATTTACTCATTTTTCGAGGTAATGCAGGGGTTAGTGCTGATGAATGTTCCTGAAGGTCTAAGGAATCTAGGAAAAAAAGAATTTTTAAAATCGGTGCGGTTCCACCACTTTTCCAGATTTTCCGGCTTATTTATGGACTATAATTGTGTTATTGGATAAAGTATTAACTATTTCCTTAATTAAACAACTATTTTAAATTTACAAATTAATTAAAATTTGTACACAATAAACTATAATTGTCATGGAAATTAAAAAAAAAAAATGTTTTGTGAAGGAAAATTAGAAATATAACAAATTAATTTTTTAATTAAAAAGGGATCCAATAGACCTAACCACAAGTAGCATATAGGTGAAGCCAAGGGAAAAACAAATTCATAACAGAAAGGCATTAGTCAATATAACAAAGTGTCGAAGTATTCATGAAAAACTCAGAAAACTTTTCTATTTAAGAAATACTTGTTTATGGCTTTAACGATTTCTTAAAAAAAAAATTAACCAGGGTTGCTATTTTTGTATGCTATATCTAATATTATTCTGAACCTACCTTGACTAATGCTTTCCTGAAAGAAATGTTTTGAAATACCAATTCCGATTCCTTGCTTGTTGTAGAAGATTCAGCTAATGCTAAACCAGTTTAAAATAATTTGAACGCACCTATAAATAATTTTCATTATTTATAGGTAATCTAGACTCTAATCATAATCCAAAATTTTAACGTAGAACTGAATTTTGCTTTTCTGGGCTTATAGTAAACCAAATATATTGTGAAAATTGTGTGACATCCCTATCTGCTAAGTATTTGATCACATCCGTAGCGTGATCATATATATTTACAGTAATGATGTCGCGAGAGAGAAAAACGAGACGAGACGAAAATTAGAATCCTGTTTTTCGATAAATATTCGATAGACAGATGATAGTACTCTGTTTCAATCTCTATTGATCTTTAATCTGTAAATATTAATTAATCACAAAATCATTTTTGGTTAATTTTTTTAATTAAAATATAAAAAATTAAATAAATTAGAAAAATCTTTTTATATAAATAATAAATTTTAAAAAATAAAATTTTTTTAAAAAATAAAGTTTTATTTAATTGTTGATGTTTTTTTCAATTGTATTTTTTCAAGAAAATATTAAACTATAAAAACGAGACGAGACGATAGAAAACTTTTACAAGTCAATACAATACAAAAGACATGCTACTCTCATATCGCGGCATCACTAATTTACAGTACACAATTCATAAACACAAATTGATAAATACTTAAAGAATTATTTTTTTTAGCATATGAGTAGACATAACGATTAAACTTTAATTAATTAAAATATTTCTATATTTGCATCTAAATATTTTATTACAATTATAAAATAATTATGATTGATAAATCAAATAACTAGGAAGGAGTCATTTCATGTCCTATTTAGAAATAAATAGACCAAAACTAGAGTTCAATGAACAAAATATTTTTGTAATGATACACATAATATAGTGTTTAATAAAAAAGTAATTTGATATAATATATAAGTCATTTATTGATTAGAGAATATGGAAATCTATCAATTAATTAATTGATTTAAAATATAATAGGAATTTAATATAATTATTTACTTCTCTAAACCAAGATACGAAAACAGGTTTTGTTAAGGCAACTGGTGCAATAAAACTATCTTATCGTAAATTAATGTTATAATTCCTTATTTTTCTTTGAAATTTTATTGCGAAAGCTCATTTAATAAATACTTTGAAAAATATTGATAAAAAATTTTTGGGCTAACCATATCTAAAATTGTTTATGTACGGATTTTTTGATTTTAACTTATAGGATAGTTTACTCGTAAACTCAGTTTTCTTAAGAATTTGGCGAAAGTGAAATATGGCATTGTTGAAATTTTTAACATGCGATACGTTAACGGTTCACGTTCACCCTACATTTTTATAAAATAGGGAAACGTTTGTATACATTTCTTTCAAAAATAATCTTTACTATTATAAAATTGGAAATGTCTGTTTAATTGTTTGTTTATTCGAGCATCACGCGGAAGCTACTTGACCGATTTTAATGAAACTTTTTTGTTTAAAAGTTTTACTGGTATGTATAACAATAAACGTGAGCGAAGTCGCGGGTATAAGCTAGTTATCTTGTAAATTTGAATTTAATAAATTAATTCAAAGAAACATAATAATTTGCAACTGTGGCATCAAAAATAATGAATAATTACTGTCAACATAAGACTTGCATAGTATAAGACATAG
Organism: Nineta flava; assembly: GCA_963920215.1. Lineage (NCBI taxonomy): Eukaryota > Metazoa > Arthropoda > Insecta > Neuroptera > Chrysopidae > Nineta > Nineta flava. The sequence goes on from OY986040.1 coordinate 118,534,591, forward strand.
TACATTGTATCATAAACGTTAAAACACAATATATGTTATACTAGATATCTTCAATTGGCACAGCTGTAACAAGTGAGTTTATCATACAGTATTTAATAGTTTTTGCTTTAACAGTCATGGGTGAACTTAAATGATCTAAACGAGTTCAATTATTTTAAAATAAGTTTTTTTTCATTTAATTTTTAGAAATTAATTGCATATTTGATAAAGTTTTTTGTGAGTTATAACCATATTAATTGCATGTAAAAATATTATTTTTTCAAAATTTATATCTTATAAATTCTTTGTCAGGGTCAGAATTGTTTCAAATTTTGGCATTTCGTGTATTTAAAACTGCAGAACAGTTGATTACCGAATATCATTAATTAATCTTTACATTGCTCTATCACTCTAACCACCTTAAATACTAACAATAATTTCTCTAACATTAATTAATGGATTCACAAATTTATTCAGAGATTAACTTATTGATTAAACGAATTTTATTGTTCGATTACGAAGACGAGTATTATTAGTAAAGAAATTCAAGTATATGAAGAGCAATTTTCAAAAATTGTCAGAATATATATATATATATATATATATATATATATATATATATATATATATATATATATATATATATATATAGAAAACCTTATCGGTTTCCATAAAAATGCTGACTCCAGATTTTAAATTAAGACTTTGCAATGTTTAAGTTAAAAATAGAAATTTATGTCTAGTCGAAAATAAAAAACCTATTTCACATATTCATTTTGAATGAATA